>VXBR01008347.1:89465-148443 GCA_013400215.1 Cisticola juncidis | reverse complement strand
GCACGGGCAGCGCCGGGCGCTCGGGGGGCGCGGTTAATTCCCGGCATTAATAGTTAGTTTGTGTCGCGGTTTGGCCCAGGGTAAAGTTCAAACGTTTGCTCGTTGCTGGGACAACAAACGCCTCGTGTGTGTCCTGTGGGATTTAATCTGCCGAGTTGTTGGTGTTCGGTTTCCAATGGCAGCGCCGAAGCACGGAACGGGTCAGGCTGGAAGGGTTACCTGGTCCCAGCTCCCTGCTCATCCCTCAGCACATGGCACAGGATTGTGTCCAGACCGTTCTGGGATGTGTCCAGACGGTTCTGGGATATGTCCAGTGAGGGAGACTCCACACCACGGCCGGTCACTGCACAGGAAATAATTTCTTCCTCTTGTTCAGGTGGAACTTCCCGAGCATCAGTTTCTGCCCTTTGCCTCTTGCCCTATTGCTCAGCATCACCGAGCGGAGTGTGGCTACATCTTCATGGCACCCCTGGGTTTAGATATTTATACACATTAGTAAGTTTCCCTATAAGCCATCTCAAGGCTGAAGAGGTGAAATCCCTCAGGCTTTCCTCAAAAGAGAGATGCTCCAGTCCCCCAGTGATCCTTGTTGCCCCTCTCAGACCCACATTGTGAGCTCCATGTCTCACCTGTACTGAGGAGCCCAGAACTGGGCACAGCAGTTGTGTCCATTTGTGAAATGTTGTGGCTTAGTCAAATGAATGAGATACAAAAGACTTTAGGAAATTCATCAGCTTTTTGTATACATTGGATGAAGAACATAAAATGTTTTCACGATAACCCTTCTGAAGGGAAAATAAATGGACCAAAGAGCTCTCTACATGACCAAGACATCACTCGGAAAGTTCACAAGGGCATGGCTGTTTGGCTGGAGATGAAAACTTAAAACAGAGTTTTCAGAGGCTGTTTAGCTTGTCTGTAGTTGTAGGTGTGTCTAGGTAAAATAAGGAAAAACTCAACTCTTTCTTTAAAAAGCCTTGAGTTTGTCTGCACAAAGCTTGTTGAGCAAGTGAAAGTGAAAAACACATCTACTGAGGTAATAAGTACAATTTGTATGTGTCTGCTCCATCTGATACATAAAATAATGTCTTTGGAAACAGGGGAAGCTTTTGCATTAAATAATTATTTTAAATTAAAATCAAATATACAGTTTAAGAACTTCTAGGTTTTGGAGCTAGGGTGCATATTGTTGATGAGATTGTTTTCATTGAAAGTAGATGCACTAAGATGTCTCAATGTAATTTTCAGAAATAGTCTACTGTTATTGTGTGTATTTCCTGACATTTGTTACATGCTAACAGAATTTACAAGGAAAAGGTTTGGTTTATTCTTGGTTTTGTTTTTTAAAAAAGCTGTGTTTATAGCACAAGCTCTGACATTTTAAAATAGGGAGTCTAATTGAGCTTTTATATCTGACATTGTCTGCAAGGATTTTGACAAATTATTTAACTTGTAAGTTCATTTATTTTTCTGTAGAATTAGTATTTTCTGTCAAACCACATGCCCAACAAAAGCTGAACAATAGTTAACATTCTGTGTTTTAAAACAATGTTGCTAACACTTTTGAAAGCGTGAAGAATTGAGAAAACCAGGCAGACTACAAAGCCTGAAGAGCTGCTTGGACTTTATTTTGGGGTGGTTTTGTTTGGATTCTTTAGGTCATGGTCTTCTCAATGAATCACAGAATGGCTGAGCTTTTAAGAAACCTCTGAAGGCCATCTAGTCTAGCCCCCTTGCTAAAGCAGATTCACCCAGAGGAGGTTGCACAGGATTGTGTCCAGGCAGGTTTTGAATCTCTCCAGAGATGGAGACTCCACAGCTGCTCTGGGCAGCCTGTTCCAATGCTCTGGAAAGTTCTTCCTCCTGTTCAGGTGGAATGAGAGTTGTGGCAACCCATATTTTGAAGGCTGAGAGAAGCAAGAAAAGAAAGATAAGAAAATAAAATGTGCCACTGAATGGATAGAACATGTCTATTTCAAAATATGTGAGGCAAAATTTGCTTTCAACTAAAACTGACGTTATCTTTCTGTGTTTCAGAATCAGGTGCTGTTTTCACATTCGGAAAAAGCAAATTTGCAGAAGATATTCCTAGCAAGTTCTGGTTCAAAAATGACAAGCCTGTGCTTATATCATGTGGAGATGAACATACAGCTATTATTACAGGTCAGTATTGGAAATGGAGAATATAGAACTGGAATTGTTTAGGTTGAAGAGACCTTTAAGATTATCAAGTCCAGCCATTAACCCAGCACTGCCAAGTCCACCAGCAAACCAAGTGCCACATCTGTACATCTTTTAAACACCTCCAGGGATGTGGCTCAGCCACTTCCCTGGGCATCCTGTTCCATGAAGAAATTTTTCCCAATCTCTGGTCCAAACCTTCCCTGGCACAGCTTGAGGCCATTTCCTCTCCTCTTGCTTATTAAGAACCAACCCCCACCTGGCTACAGCTTCATTTCAGTAAATTGTGGGGTGATAAGGTCTTCTCTGAGCCCCCTTTTCTCCCTGATAGGACTTGTGCTCCAGACCCTTCTGTGGACACATTCCAGCCCCTCAATGTCTTTCTTGAGGTGAAGCTGACCTATATGATAAAAGGTGATGTATTTGGACACCTGTGAAAGTTAGGAATCTTACTTGCATCCTGAGGTAATACATTAACTGAGGTTGGGGAGAGGAGAGAGGACTGCTTTGTGAGAACTGTTTGATTTAGTGTGAGGTCGCTCAAGGTTTTCACAGGACATGCCCAAGAAGGGGGGGAGTTTGTAATAACTGAGTGTATGACAGGATTTAAACTAAGCATAACTTAGTTCAGGCTGAATGTTTCTCCTGAATCTGACAATGTTTAGTGTGTTACATACATTGTATCATGGACATAACAGTAACTGCTGAACACCATAAGTTCACTAGAAATCTCCTTGGAACAATAAATTCAGTTGTGTCTCTCAAATGAAGCTTGGAATTTCTGTCAGATGAAAATAACCCTTGAAAGAGTAACTCAGTAAAGGATTTTAGAAAACCCTACAAAAATCAGAAATAACTGGGAAAAGGATTCAAAGAAACTCTGGTGTAACAGAGGGAGCATTAATAATGTTTTTTTCTTTTCTTTGAAATGATGCAAACAATACTCATTAAAGAATCTGTTGATTTTGTTTTACATGGAAGGGGCCACTCTTCTGTGGATAAGCATGTGTGACGATTGTATTGACAATCAACTGCTGACAGATAATAAGACTTGGCTGTTGAAAAAATATTCGTGTATTTTCAGGACTTTTAAAATTGGAATGTAGTTATTGCTCATCAATATCCAACTGGTCATTGCTTCTTAAATAATTTCCTGAGGATTTCTTGCAATGTTCACAAGCAACATTGAAGATGCTGAGTTTTTAGAAAGAACTATTCCAGGCAAGATAAAAAAGACTGTAGATTTTGTGGGCTGCAGAACACCCTGAGGTGAAATTACACAATGAATTTTTCAAACCTAACTTCACAGAAGATGAATTATACGTTAATAGTTTATTTTGAACAAAGCTTGACACTTTTTCTTGGATTGAACCAATAATACTAAATTACCTGTTGCATTAAATTAATCCGGATGTAACCTGGGGCACTATGGCATTTTCCTTTTGCATTTTCTTTTTACTATATACTTTTATATGCCCACACCCAGCTTGAAATAACACAGATATAGTTCTGTGTTTAAACAAGTTGATTTAAATTTCCTCCCAGCAAGTGCCTGGGCCAGCACTGTTAACCCCAATCAGCAACAATCCCCTAATTCCCACATCACTCTAATAGTGACCACTTAGATAAAGCTTTTGAAGAAGTCATCTTGCAGAGATCTTCATGCAGCACCATTTCTGTACAACTTCCCCTTCTCTCCATTATTTTAATTCATGCAGCTTGTTTCACAAGTGCTTCTGTAGCTTGCTTTAGCTGTCATAGTGGGCAGGTACATCACCAGGGAGGCCTCTAGGTGATCAGATCTTTATTTCCTCAAAGCTTTTGCAGTCAAGGAATTGTAGAAGCATGAGAAAAAGACTTCTTTGGTAGCAAAAGGTTTTCGGGATCATTGTAAAGTACGGGCAAAAGAGAGGGTAAAGTGTGGATCAACAACAAGCAGAGATAGAGAAACTGCAAGAGTCATACAAAAAAAGTGAAGAAGGGAAAGAAAAAGCTCTTCTCCCTCATTCATTCTTCACACTAGTGCATGCCCATGTGCACCTCACATTTCTGCAGTTAGATGGAATTGGAGGATACAGTGGAATTAAGTCCTTGGGAATGACCCTGAGCTGCAATAACACCTGGAATAAATGCTCCAGAAGTGCATGCTGATAATGAGTTTACTAAGAAGGGCACTGACCTTGTGGAAACCAGGAGTTTCTTCAGCTGAACCTGGCCTGGAAGAGATAAAAGACAAGCGTCACTGAGGAAGGAGAAGTATCTCAGGCAGGTGTGTGTTAATGCATGCTTCATTTTACTTTCAGTCTTTATTTATGGGTCACAAAATTTTCCCCTCATGTTTTTTTTTCCACGCCTAGAAAGAGGAGTGGGAGCTGTATTTGTAGGGGACAGTGGGAATATGAGGTAGATCAAAATTTAGAAATATATCAATTTTTGACTTACCATGGCTCAACAATCAAAACAATCACCCAAACTGATTGAAATGTTTAATGCTGGATTTGGGCAGGAGAGACAGCTACATCTAGCACTAAATCCTGACAGAATACTAAGGAAGAAAATGTACAAGAACTGAAATTTAGCATTCAAACAAAATATTCAGAACCTTTCAAATACTTCTTTCATCTAATTCAGCATCCATATTCCCATATGATTTTTATAAAGACAAGTACAAAGTAAATATAAAACACTCCATCCTTTGCCTTTCTAGGTCAGGAATTGAGTCCAAAATTTTATTTACTTGCTGTGGCTGCATGTTGGAATTGAAGGGACCAGTGATAGTTACTTGCTGACTTCGAGTTGGCTTGCTGAGCTAGTTGAAGAAATGTTTTCCTCTTCAGGAAGAAAGTTTGGGATTTAAATTTGTGTTTCTTTATTCTTTTGCAGTCTACCATTGGCATAACCTTGATTAAAATGTCCAAGCAGGATTTTTTTAAAGCAGTGGTCTTCTTTAGGTCTTTAATGCAGTTATGAGCAATATATATTCCATCATTACTTGTAAGATGTTTCATAATGGTTCTTGTCTCATTTCTGTATTTTTATGGCCCAAGAACAGTGATAGCCCACTTCCTGCATTTGTTATAACTGCAGGCTTTGGAAAGCAATTAATTCATCCCCATGGGAGCTGGTGTGAAGAAGTATGAATATGCCTACTTTTAAGAATCTCCTTCCAATGCCTGTGTATTACATTTTCTTTCCTACAAAACTCTTAAAGTTAACAGCTGTCTTGTTGTTTATTTGCCTTGATTAGAGTATTCTAGGCAGCTTAGCCACATTTAATCAGAGACTGATCCTGTTCACAAGGGGGAAAATGCTGATGAATGAAGACACCTTTTCTGAACTCAGTGCTCTGGAGAGAAGTGAAGGCCCCAACACAAGAAGGCAGAAGGAAAGAAAGAATTATCAATTGTAGAAGTCAGCATGGAAAGAGGAACCATAAGAAAATAGTATACTCATAATTTCAGTTTTTTAAGGCATTAAGCATTCAACAAAGAGACCTTGGAATCACTCCAGGTGTTTTGTCACCAACATTTGTCACCACTTTCTTTCTTTCTGCTTACCAGTAGGTCATGAGAATATGGCACAGTGTCTTTTGCATGAACTGCAAGGGGAGGATGAAAAACATTAGTACACATTTGTGTTGATGTATATGAACAAGCAACATACTGTGCTGGCTTTGCTTGGGTGATGCCAAATGTCCTAAGTCCATCATCCTTGGTGATGTCCAAATGACTGTTCTTGTTGCTCAATAAAGTTTCTGAGAATATCACAACTTGTCTAACAAAACACATGCCATGGGATCTGTTTGACTTCTATATGAGTTTTAAATCAACTGTTAACACAATTTATTCACTAGATAGCTCAAATAAAACAATTTTAACAAGTAACTGTAGTGCCTTGGCATTTGCTACTCTACAAAATACTACCTTTTATGTTTAATTCAGATGCAGTTTCTCAGAATGATCTTGTAGTAAATATTCAAGGTCTGTTCATCTCCTCCCCATCTTATATCTCTCCCACACTCATATAATTTACAAAGGGGGAAATCTGTAAAATATACTTTTAAACATAGGTGATTAGAGTACTTGGCTGCCTGCTGTGACAAAGCATATGAGATTTCAGCTGGTATTTCCCAATTGCCCAAGGAATGCCTTTAAAAGCACTTCATGAACCAGAAGCGCACATGACTGATGGGGTTGCCAGGAATCATAGTTGTGATAGCAACTATTAATGAAAAATGAGGTGGGAGACAATCTCTTACTGAAATGTCCCACAAAACTTGTGTCACTACACATGGAAGTGTCTTGTGGCTTCCCTGGCAGCCCTGAATTTCTGTTGGTGAAACATCTGCTGGTTTACCCCCCAATGAACACATATTTGGGAGAAATACTCCAGTTTTGCATCAGCATAAAGGTGGAGACTGCTGTTGGAAGTGTTTTCATCACCAAAACAGTTTGAGTAGATGTTTCCATTATATTCTGTTGTTTCCCTCCTCCCCACAGTCATAGTCTTATTCTGCTGGACCTGTCTTGTGCCAGCCATTTCCCCTGGCAGATGGCCACAATCTGGATGACAGCACCAAAGTGAAACAAAAACCCAAGAACAATTCAAGTTCACGAAATTTTGAAATTTGATCCTTGCCTATTTGTCAGCTGTTGGATTCAGTGCATGTGTGTAATGTCTCCATATGCAGTTATGAAAACTGTGCTTTTTGCATGCAAAATTATATTGGATTTCTTGGCCAGCTTAGACTGAGTCTTGTCTCTTCTGAAACTTGATTTGCTGTATTGACCAAGAAACATTGCTTCATTACAGGCATTTGTTTAGGTTCCTCTGTAGTGCCTATTAATTCTCATCCTCTTTCTGAATTAACTGCTTCCCAGATTTTTTATTTTCTGTTATACTCCTAGGAAACCTGAAATTCTAAAAAGCTGTCACTCAGTTGTAAAAGAATGTGAAAAAATTCCTCTCATCTATTAAGCTCCTTGACTTACAAAGCAATGCCTGAGAATTTAAAGACTGATATAAAACCCAGCAGATTATAGGATGAAAAGCATGACCTTGTTTGAATTTTGCATGGATAAAAGAGAATGTGCTTAAATTGAATTAGGGCAGCTTGGCATCATACTCCCACAGAAGTACTGCTGTTTTAGGAAAGCAGTTGGAAAGTGTAAAGCAAGGATACAGGGAATCCATACCAATATAGGATAGATGTCATTTGATGATAAAAATCCTTTCTGTTCAGGTGTGTTTGCTGTCAGGGCCAGCTCTTCATGTGTTTGACATGATTACATTACCAAAATTAGGATGGAGATATAAATGCTGTTAGTAGAATACTGTGAGCATGAACTTGACTTCTGTCTCTCTTCCCTTCCAGCATTCTTGGAAAGACATAATAT
Organism: Cisticola juncidis; assembly: GCA_013400215.1. NCBI lineage: Eukaryota > Metazoa > Chordata > Aves > Passeriformes > Cisticolidae > Cisticola > Cisticola juncidis. The sequence goes on along the minus strand of VXBR01008347.1, from coordinate 140,866 downwards.
TGACACATAGTCCCACGTGCCAAGAATTGTAAAATCTAACAATTTGATCGAGATTTTAGCTTCCAGTTATAGTTAAGCACTAGTGTGGGGTTTCTTATTTTTAACTATGTGGTTATATTTAAGAAAATGAATGGATATTTTATTAAAATGGGATTTTTTTGTCGTATTTGAAACATTGCAATATTGTATTTCAAAGTCTTTGTAGATCACAATCACAACCTTCACTGGGAACAGCTATATTATTTTGACATCATTATATGGAATTGCTATTATGGACTGTGGTTGTGGTAATTGTAGATGACGAGGATGACAAGCTCTATGACCAAATTTCTGGTTAGGGTGACAGCATTATGATGGAGTCTAATGCACAAAGCTCTGCTACCTTCAGAAGTAAACAAAGTCCTTTTAATTGTTGTAAAAGGATGGGGTTTTGGAGAGAGAATGTTGTTTTGTTGTGGGTTTTTTTGATAAATCAGTTTCTATTGTTTTGCAAAGATTTCTTTTGTTGTTGGAACAAGGGTTTTATTTTCCAGTGGGAACTTTACAGCTTTATAAGATGTGATAGTTTAAAAGAATGAAATGAAGTTAAAAATTCATTTTAAGGTGTTGTCAGTAGTCAGTTTTGGCTAATTTTCATCCCAGATGGCAAAATTCTCGTCTTTTCATATACCATCCTCAGAAAAAGCACTGATTGTTCAGAATTATTACAGTTCATTGTTTGCAATGGTCAAACATGCAAGGCCAATGACACATCATAGGAATTTCTGAAAGGGGATTCTAGCATTGTCCCTGTTGAACATTTGCAACCTAATGTTTGCATTTAGATTTTCAAAACTCTCTGACTGCATGGTGGATTTATGCATTCTGTCTTTATATGCAGAATAACAAATTAATACAGTTTGTGAAAATTTATCAGAGACTTTGATAGAAAATTGGTGAATCATTTTAAGAGAAGACATTTAGCAGTAAAAGAAATATTCCACCCTAAACAATCAAATAAGGCAAATATTACAGATTTGAACTTGTATTTATCAAATAGCTGCATTATTCATTTGTGTCTTTGGGGTAAAAGATGTGGGTGCTCAGTTAGATGTGCTGTTATTTTATGAGGGGGCTTACAGATACTGTGTTTTCTGAACTGTACCAAGAGTACAACATCTTGTTTTCTGAAGAGCACTTCACCTGTGCTGTAATTAAAGATGAGGAAGTTTCTTCTTCTAGCTTGGGATTTTTCACTTAAACAATACGATTACTATTTTTAAACTGTAAAACCACAAGGATGTTAATTGTTGTTTACACTTATGTATTGAATTGCCTAAACTTAAACCTTACATTCAAAAGGAAGTAATAAGTTCATGGTGAGTGAATGACCATCTTGTCTTGAATGAGATACTCAAACACATATGGATTCTGTCTGTGATTGTTTTTCAGGGAAAGGTAAACTGTACATGTTTGGCAGCAATGATTGGGGCCAGTTAGGACTAGGATCAAAGACCACTGTCAGCAAACCAACGTGTGTTAAAGGTTTGTGTGATTTTTCTTGATTTTCTTTTTTATTTTGTCTTTTTGAAATGAGGGTCTTGGGAAAAGGTACTTCATAGGATGCAATTCCAAATAACTGATTCTTTATTCATCACGTGTGCACATTACTGCACAATATCATGAGGGCAGCTCAGAGGGATCCTTTACTGATTTTCCATTACTTTAGATTCTGGGTCCTGTTGCATCTGAGGATTACTTCAGGTACGTAGAATCCTGTCATTTTTGAGGGCTCTGACTATTATATAGTTTTTGCCTATTCTGACAAACCATATCTTCATTTTTTACTGCAGACAATAATCAGATGCTTGGTCTCTACATTGTCTATGTAAGCCAGCGTTCAAATAGCATTATGTAACCTCTGTGTCACTACTTTCTTAGCAACTTTGTAAATGAAAAAAAATCTATCAGAAACTTTTCACAAATACTGCTACGTTTTTAACAAGTATAAGAAATGCCCAAGGGGGCATAAATGTTAATACATTTTTATGAGGCAGTAAAATAAATTCTTACATGTTGGAAAATATGTTTTCATTGCACCGTGATCTTCTTGATCTTTCCTAGCTGCTTTTATCTTGTCAAATAAAGCTAAGTCAATACTTCTCCCTATCCCTTTACTTATGTCAAGTCACATCTATCCCATTAACACATTTCTTTTCACTATTAAATGTTTATCTTCATTCCTTCTGCCAGCAGATCGATCTGTTATCTTATTGTTAAAAACAAATTATCCTGCTTGTTCAAACTCTGTTCTTCCTGATTTAGTTTATTCTACTGTCCTTTATTTGCCTCCATCTCTCTTCAGATTGAGAATGCAGCTACTATCAGGTACACTTCTGTCAGCCATGTGAGAGATTGATTCTTACCTTGGCTTAAGTAGATTTGGCTTCAAGTTTTAGGTTTGCTGTTGAGTTGCAATGGAGAATAAAAGATGAAGAGAAGATGACAACAATTCAAACCAGACCTGGCATCCACTGAAAAAAGTCACAATGGGGATGTCTTTTTTCTCTTGGCAGTAGACAGCAGCAGGAATCCCTAGAGCTTTTCTCACTAGCCTTTGGTCATCACCTGGCTTTGGGAAAGGGGTTGCAAGGACACTTTTCAGTTTGTGCTTGGAGCCAAATGCTTGTGTCTGCATGTTTTCTGAGAAAATATTTTCTGGGACTTAGCTAGAGATTAATGAAATTGGTTATGAAAAATCACCAGCATCGTTGTAAATATAGCATGTCTCACAACATACAGTTGGTTAGCTGAAGTGGGAAGAAGTTCAGGGAGCACAGGCTTCTGAAGAGCTGATTAAGATCATCTCTGAAGTTGAAGAGTGTTGGGATATAAAGATTGTAGGAAGAAGCCACCATTCAAAATGTTATGGTTCCAGCCTGATGGTACTGGTAGGTGTTGGATAGAAGAGGCAGGAACCTGAATTTGGACAAATTAAGTTTGTGTCTGTGTGACAGACCAGGGGCAGTTCATGCTTAAGTTGATAGATTTGTTTGGTGACTTGGTAGAAGGGACCTTAATCTGGATGTTAAGAGCTGATGAAAGTTGATATGGAAGGGCTGAAAAGGGCTTGTGAAAAGGATGATTGTTGTTGGCTTTGTTATGGACTAGTGCAGTGGAAAAGCAATTAAAGATTTATTATTTAAAAATAATCCTGGTTTAGAGCATTGTATAGGGTACATGAGAGAAAATTATTTGATGACAATGAACAGTAGCTGGAGCAAAGATGGAAAAATCAGGGAGATATTTTTCCTCTCTTTTTCTGAAATGGATTCTCTCTTTCCCACCAAAATAACTCCTGACTCCCCTCACATACATTCCCAGTCTTTCAAAGTGACCAGACTGCAGAGAAGTGCATGCCATGGCACTCTCACTGCTGGTAACTCAGCTGAAATTGAGACAGGGTGACACACAGAAAAAATGCAGGCGCTAGTGCAGGTAGGGCTGCCCTTGGCAATCGAGGTCAGTGAGCAGGAAATGATCAGAACAGAGCAGCAAAGGGATGGGAGCACAATATGAGGGGTGGTAGGGATGGTAAGACAAAGGAATAGTATGGATGTCAAAAATTTAAAACAGTGGGAAAAGTCTTAAGAGGGAACTAAGAATAGTACTACTATTGAAAACTGAAGACGGCTTAAATTATTAATTTTACCCTGCAACTTAATATATTCTCTGGGGCATATCCTGTAAATGGTAAATTCCAGGGACTGTGGCATTGGGATGAAGTAACCATCATCAGTTTAACCTGAGTGTTTTAAGTATTTAAGGTCTGACCTATTTTCCTTTCTTGGGATAATACTATTTTGATAAGTCATGTGCAACAATTCAAATGAGCAACGAATCTTGTAATAATTCTGTTGGTAAAAATGTGAAAAGAAGAAATCAGAGCTCCCTCTAGAGCATAGAACATTTTGGTCTTGAACTAGCTATCAGCTTGTTTGTAACTTTCCCTTCTCTGTGGTTTTAATTCATAGCTTTAAAACCAGAAAAACCAAAACTTGCTGTATGTGGAAGAAACCACACTTTAGTTTACACAGGTATGTAACCTCTATTTCATACATATTCAAGATACATTTTCTCCTTTGCTTTCATGCAAAATTACATTAGGAATCCCAGAAGTGTTGAGGAAGGAAAAATAAATGAAAATATGGCTGCTAAAACTTAGGAGTTTGACATCCAGTTCTTAGAATTTGGAATTTTTTAGAATTATTTGATTTATTCTGGGCCAATGCATTTATAAAATGATGTTAGATAGTAGTTTCCTAGTAATAGACATATAGAAAAAATTCTTGCTGGCATTTGAGGTATGGTTAACAATTATGAACATTTCCTTTAAGACTTTTAAATATATAATGTTATTTTTATAATGCATCTGTACTCAAATTTACCTTTGATAAATAATTTTTATTAGTGTGAAGTTATATATTTGAATACAATATATTCAGTAGAACTGAATGTTTTCAAGTCTTCATTTTTGTTGCATTTTTGGTTATACAACATAATCTGCTATTTCAATGACAAGTTGCTTTATTAAGCTGTAAATAAATTAATTGTAAATTTCAGCGTAAAAATAAATTCGTAGAGACAGAGTATACAAAGAATTTATAAAGATTTTTGTCATGCTTCTATAATTTATGTAATGGAATAGCCATGTTTGTGGTTGCAATCCTTTAGCTTTCAGTAATGTTGTAAAGAGGATTGTTTAATTATTAGGAGATTTATATATGTGGAGACCCTGAACACTGTAAATAAGATTGTTAGAATAAAGTAGAACATACTAATAACAATCAAATATGCAAGACTGCATGGGGTGAAATATTGGTCACCTTTGGTGTACACACTGGCTAGATAATTTGTGGCCATTTATAAATTATATGTCAATTTATTTATCACATTTCTATCTGGGTTTGTGGTAATAATAGGCTGTATCTGTTTCTTCATAGATGAGCACTTTAGATGTGAAACACACTAAAATTAAAAATATAAATCTTAAAGTTCTCTAAAGTTGAAGATATCTGTCATCAGTGTTAAATTCAAGATTCTAAAAAAATCCCTGGTTAATTAAATAGGAAGTTATTTAAATATTAAAATAAGTAAAATATTTCTAATAAAAAACTAAGTAGAAGTATATTTCATTCACAGTACTCAAAACTATCAAGTTAATAATGTCTTTAATTTATGTACTAATACAGCTTCAGTTTTTCTTGTGTGTGACATCATGCACCATTTTCCTCCTGCTTTATCTTGAAATATACATTTTTTATGGAAGAAGCTGCTTCTGGCTGCCACGGCTACTGGCAGTCATTTTCTGAGAGCTCTTGAAGAACTTCCAGTCACTTTTTTTTTTTACATCAGTCTCCAGAAGGGTGGGAAATGCAGTCTAAGTACATGTAAGGCCTTTAGAAAGTTCTGCTCCAATATGTGCAGGGAAACCTTGCTAGCTACAACAGACACTGCTAATTTCAGCTGGAGGGTGTTTCAGGGCAACAGACCCTAATGTTTTTGTGATTTTTTTTCCATTGAAAATCAAATTACTTGCTCTGGTTTCTTCTGTCTGTGTATTACCTGTGCTTTTCTGTATGCAGAAAAAGGAAATGTCTATGCTGCTGGAGGCAACAGTGAAGGCCAGTTGGGATTAGGTGACACAGAGGAAAGAACCACATTTCATTTAATTAGTTTTTTTACCAACCAACACAAAATCAAGCAACTGTCAGCTGGATCATACACTTCAGCAGCAGTAACTGGTGAGAACACCTGCAAATAAAATCTATTTATGTGTGTCCAGCCTGGTTCCAGGAAGACATTTAATTCAGCATTCTGTCTGCATGTGTGGGTGCATTTTCTGTCCTCCCTGTCTTCTTTCCTTGGTAGCCACAATAATTTTGGCAGCCAATTGCCTGTTTTAACAGTCTGGTAAGGGGTGTGTCTCATTGACTTCTTAGAGTTTTTGTTTAATTTAACTTTAAATGAAAGTTTAATTACAGAGGAGGAACAGTATGAATACTCTCAAAATGGAAAACAATCTTCAGTTTCTTTCCAGGGAAAGCAGCTACAAAACATGAATCCTATGAAAACTGAGCATCTCTAATTCCACTTGTTACTGCAACTATTGTGTTTTATTTGTACAGGCTGCTCAGCTGTGTCATTCCTTACTCATTCTGGGAAGGGCTGAGCCTCTCCCCTATTTCTCAGGTGGCAGAATTATACCAATTATATGTCACAATGTGCTGAAGTCCAGTTACAATACTCCCAGTCACTGGATGGGTGATCCTTTGTTATCCTATAATGCAATTTTTCCAAGTCTTGCTGTAAAGCAGTTTTTTCTGTACCTGTTTAGGGTAAGTTATTGAGGCTATAATTTCAGAATTTGAGAGATATTCTAGCCTGTTTGTTTGATTTTTGGGGTTTTTTATGCCAGTTGCTGACATTCTCCTGAGATTTTTTAGATTTTTAGGGCAATTTTGAAATATTTTAGCTCCTAACACCACCTCAGTAACACTGTAGGTGTATTCACCACTTATTTCCCACCAATAAGAAATACATATAGAGAAAATCTTATCTCTTCTAGAAGAATCTAGAGACTTTCTGTATTGTTCACTCCCTTTTTTTTTTTTTTTTTACTGTTGCCACTGGTCCTTGTTTCAAAAGAAGATGGTCTTAATAAATCTGGAACATTTACTGACTTGCAACTCAAAATGTGAAGATGCCTTAAATTCACTGTAATATTTTCATACTGACCTCTGGCAACTGAATTGTCTCTCTCAGTCTTCCTTTTTCTGAAAGAATGTTTTTTACATAGTACTTTTTCTGTTGGTATTTATGGCCTAATATCAGTTGATGTGGAAGTGTTCTGGGTCACTTTTGAAAAGCTTAAGGAAAACTCTTATTTCCAATTCCTTTTTTACATTGTGCTAAATTATCATTTTATAGCCTTGAGATCATGACATTCAGTAGTATCACCCACAGAGCTTCTGAAATACTCTTCAATAAATAGATTAACTTTTTATTAGTTTTTGTTTTAAATCTATTAAGTATCTGTGTCTTCATTTTAGAGGATGGGCAGCTCTTTGTGTGGGGTGATAACTCAGAAGGTCAGATTGGCCTGGCCAATGAAGCCTCTGTCAGTGTCCCCTGTAAGGTGGATATTGGAAAACCTGTTTCCTTCATATCCTGTGGATATTATCATTCTGCTCTGATTACAGGTAAGAGAGTGGGAACAGAGGTTAGTGGAGACAAGACAGTAGTTTTCAAATAGTTGTTTGATACCCTATAGTTGTTAAAAAGATGTGACAGAAAGCCTCCTATGTAGTTTTCTATCACACAGAGAGAAAAAACTTGCAATTAAACTTGGAGTATTAGAAACAATGAAATATCTCATCACAATTTGTTTTCATTAAGGTTATAGCATATGTTGTGGATTAAAATGATGGTTTTCAAAAATCCAATTTTTTGAGGTTTTTTTTTTGATGACCAAATAATAAATTTCATCTTCTCTAGAAAAATCAATATTGAACTGAGTTGCTATATTATGAGAAAAAAAATTAATCTTGTTAGAAGTAAAGGATTGTTGTCCAAGTTGTTTGGTCTTAAGTTTTGAAGTCAGTTAAACTGGCAATCCATGATATGAGGAGAAGCAGTGCTGCAGTGAGCTGCTGTCAGGTCTCCAAACCAAACCACCTCCCTATTGCTCTCCACCTTTCTCTTCCCAACTCTCCATTGGTTTCCAAAGGGAAGATTCCACTCATCTTTTAGTAATGCCAGTGTGGATGAATTATCAGCCAGTATTGATGGCATTATGTATGAACAGCTATGAATTCCTCTCAGCCATATAGATTTACATTATTAAACTTCACTGTTGGGTCCCCTTAGAGTAATTAAAGATTTCAAAGGGTCGATAGTTTTGATTGTAAAGCTTTTAATGGGTACCCAGGAGCTATTCCATCAGATACCTTTCCCAGATTACTTGATAAATGTTACTTTTCCACATACAATATCTATATTGTGCTCTGAGAACATGCTGTTAACAAAATGAGAGCTTGCTACGGTGGGCAAATATTAATTAGGTGTTATGCCGGTACTGTGCAACTTTTATTGCAAATGCTTTATTACAGTAAATGAATTAAGTGTCTGAGACTGATGAGTTCCTCAGCACCTGTTAGGAAAAATACAGGTTCTTGGACTCAGAATCAATGGGGGGAAAAAGATACTTGCATCAAGGATGTAGTAGTAATGTGTGCATCTCTGCCTTCAAGCCAAGAGCTGAAGGTCCAGGAGTGCAGCAGGATATCACAAAAGTTCTCATTAGTAGAAGGGTTGAGGACAAACATCTAAGAGTAAGGTGAGAACAGTGTGTGCCAAGTGCCCTAAGGAAGTGGAAACTTTTAATGGAAGGAGATACGAAAAAGAGGTTTGGGGTTGTACCTCGTTAAGACAAATGGAGCTTCTTAAAATATTAATAGAAAGAATGAACTTGTTATCACCTGTGAAAATGAGGAGTTGTTGAGCCTGTTACTACTTAAACAGGCCTGAGAATAAGATGGAAAATCTTAATTTTCAACCTTAATATCTGCAGGTCCTGCATGAATTGGGTTCAGTCTATGTCACTGAAGGTACTGACACACATGGCCTTCTTTGTGGTGAAAGCATAAATTTTTTTGTTACTTTCCTTTGGGCCCATGACAACAGTTTTATTTGACTGATACAACAGCTACCATAAAAAATTAGTATTGGACATCCAAGTACTTTTGCTGAATCAATTTTCTGTTGCACTGCCTTCAATGTGTATCCACACAGGGTTTAAAAATTAACTTAATGCATTTATTGTATTATTATATTTATTATTTATTATTTTCTATATAACATATATATCTATAATATATATTATTTTAATATTATATATATATATATAATAGAATTATGCATGTGTTATATACCATAGTCACAGGATGTGTTACTTGTCAGTTACTAGAATATTATAGAATTACTACGTTTTCATTTTTTTAAACATCAAACAATATACTATCTTTATTAGTGTAACATACTTACAGGATTTAAGACTTGGTAAAGTTTGCTGTCATACTGAACTGAGGAGCATGACTCCCTTTGTTAATATGGTATGTTTGACATAAGGTGTGCACTGCCTGAAAAACCTATTGGGAACACAGGCATAACTGGGTTAAAACTAAAAGGTGGCTCATGAGACAACTAGAAAGCATAGTATGGACAGAGAGTGCCCTCTCCAGGGCAGGATGTTCATTAATAAAGGAATGTTGAATTTAAAATGGTGAAGTATGAATTCCAGCTTTTTTTTTTTTCTTTTTAAACTGAAGTTCTTATTTCTTTGACATTGCTGGGTTTTAGAAGATTTTTTTTAGTAGGCTTTTATCTTTAAGGTGTTTAACTGCTATAAAGCCAAGAGCAATGCCTCTTATAATTTCAAAAAGATGATGTCACCCTTCTTCCTTCTGCTTTCTAGAAGACCTTAATTGCAGACAATAATTTAACTGCTGAACATGTGTTACCTGTTTTCTGCCATGTACACTGATGCCCAAGTGGTTGCAGAATAAAAGAACAGAATAAATCTTGAATATTTTGAATAAAAACCCCACTTCTGAAATTTAGACTAGGCACATGCACAAGCAATGGCTAATTCAATTCCATATGCAAATTAGGAACCAGTCTGATTACTCAGTGCATATTTGAAAGATGATTGTTTGCTCCCTTTCCCTCTCCTTTGCATTCATCAAAGAGTTCCACTGAAGAGAAGTTCTTGGTCTGTAGCTTCCAGCTCTCTTTAGGATTTTTTCACAGCCTGTTTCTTTTCCTCCCTTTTTGCAGGCTTTGGATGCTGCACCCCACTATTAGGGTTATGTCTGAAGCAACTCAACAGAGAAATAAACTGCTGGGAGAGTGTAGCAACAATTTTGAGCACTTACACAGATCTTTACTTGACTTTCCTTTGAGCACCCACTCAGGAGGGGACAATTTTTCAGGAAGCATTGAGCTGAGGGAGCATGTAGGGCTCATTTGTGCACTGCAGGAGATGGAGAGCAGGAAAAGCTGATGTGTCTCATCACTGCTCTGGGTCCTACAGCAGAATTAGATTTGTGGAGACAGAAAGGAATTGAATATATTAGACTCCTTCTAGTGTTTCCCCTGCTTGAATTGTAACAGTAATCAAGGTCAAGATGCATTCTTGATGAGATGTCTTTTTATAGAGAAAGCTTTACAAGTTCCTTGAATTCTTTTTTAATGTATTTTGTCATTATTTTTAAGGACTGGTTTAAGAATCATTCATCCCACAAACCCTTCCATGCTCTGAATTTCAGTGTTCGAGACAGTTTTAAACAATTCAGTCTTAATAAATATTCCTTTTCTTCTTCATTTATTCAAGAAAGCTCAGAGTTCTCCAATTCTTTTGTCCACTCATTTTTTCCATCATTTGCCACCAGCCAGGTCTCCTATGTACTCTCAAATACACATTTTCCTTTGACATTTTCCATTCACTTGTCTGTTTTCTTGATATGTTTCTGTGATGTTAAGTTTAGTGATACAGAAAATGTGCCACATTAGGGAAAGTTCAACATGTGACAGTGTGACTCATATGAGAGAAGAAAATTAAATAGCCAGGTTTTGTTGTGAACAGTGTCCTTAAAATTCAGGTGTACTGCACACAGCACATCATGTCCTCAGCATGCACATGCACATATTGCACTCAAAATTTATCTGGGTTTGACTGGGTTCTATTTATGCTTGATTGCTATTTTTCATAGTTTTTAGACCACTATTTGCCTAAAAGGGATGTGTAATGTATTCAAAAATTGCTTTGGTAAATGGTTTTATCTTTGTTAGCTGGATTATTAAGTAGAAAAAGTGTAATAAACTTGATTAGTTTGGGAGGCTTGGCCATTTGAATCTCTAATCCTCTTAATTAGATAGTGATTGGATTAATTTTTTCAGTGCAGTAGTGTTTAAAAAGAACTGCTGGTCTCTTCAAAGAGAACTGCCTAAGTAGTTATCTCCCAAGTGCTTTTGGGGTTTTTTAAACTTGTTTTTAGAAATATATGGCTGATCTAACAGTATTGAAAAAATACCTTCCAAAAAATACAAGATTCTTTTTGTGGTTTTTTTTTCCTTTCTTTTTTTCCACTTAGAATACTTAATAAAATCTCATTTTGTCAGCAGAATGTTTTGGTTACAGAAAAATTCACATTGCAGTTGATTTTTATCTTTTTAATTGGGCTACTGTTTTAGAACAGAAAATTGATGCTTATGCAAATAACAGCAAAGTATCAGCCTGTTCAGAGTATTTCTGCACATAGATATAAGAACAAAATCAGAATTAAAACAGGAAATCAAACTGAACAGAGAAGCCTAAACACGATCCCTAGGTTTGTTATTAAATGAAATACACTTTTTTGCAGCTGAGGTAATTAGCTGGTTCTTAAGAAGCACACACAAGTTGAAATGATTGCAAAAAAGCTCTTAGAAAAGAGATGTGGAAAAATGTAAGAAAATCTTGAGAAGATGAGGCTGAGAGGGGCCCTCATCCCTGTGTGTCAGTGTCTGCAGGGAGGGCTCTGGGCATGGACCAGGCTCTGCTCCCTGATGCCAGCAATGGGACAGGAGGAACAGGCAGGGGATGATGCCCAGGAAGTTCCACCTGAACATGAGGAGAATTTCCATCCTGTGCAGAGACCGAGCACTGGAACTGATTGTCCAGGGAGGCTGTGGAGCCTTCCTCACTGGAGATGTTCCAGAAATGTCTGGACACAATCCTATGCCATGTGCTCTGGGATGACCTTGCTTGAGCAGGTTGATCTTCCATCAAAATTCTATGCAAAATTATTTTCTGCTTCAGTTCAGATTCTTACAAGCAAACTCAATTGATTTAAATACTGATTACAGAGGGAATTACCACCTCTCAGAAGCAGGATGTATATGGTTTTGTTTTTCCAGTGGCTACATTCCTTGCAGGCTAAATATTGTGATTCTGAATTTGGAGGGCACTAAAATCTAGCACCTTTGTGTCCCATCAAAGTAGAGTGCTTTTTACAGATATATTCAGCTATCCTGTAATGTTCATACACTTTTCTGTCTTTATAATTTGTGCCTGCAGCAGTCTTGACAACCCATCCTTGCCCCTGAGTGTGTGCTGGAAACCATGCTGTGTTCTGTATTTTCACAGGAGAGGGTGAGCTCTATACCTTTGGAGAACCTGTGAATGGGAAACTGGGATTATTCCCTGAACAGCTGAAGAACAATAGAGTCCCACAGCCTGTACTGGGAATTATGGAAAAGGTTAATAAGGTTGCTTGTGGTGGAGAACACACTGTGGTTCTGACAGGTATGCAATTTAACTGGCTTTTCTTACAGCCCTGTAATTTAAACTCCATTAAGTCCAAAGAATTTACATCCCACTGAAATGCTGGATGCTGATCCTAATTGGAAGGCCACTGTACACCAAGGAGGTAGAAATCCTTGTATCACTCAGCTAAGGCAGGCCTGTTCTGTACTGCCCCTGTCCCTTGGCTACAGGATGACCTTGGCCAGGTGATTTTAACAAAGGGGCTTCCAGGCAGCTCCTGGTTGACACCACTTGCCTGTCCTTGCTTTTATCTGAAACTTCAGCAGCAAGTTCCCATGTGAATGTTCTTTTCATTCAGTGTAAAATGCTGAATTTATCACTATAAATTATGTATAGAGTTGTTTTGGATGTAAGAAAATCCTGTAAGAGCTCAAAGTGAGGTAACCTTCCATGGATAGGATCTGCACAGCATGCTGCAGTCCTTTTCAGTTCTACACAACTTGGGATTCCCAGCCTCTGAAGGGACAGAAGGTTATGGATCCTGTCTTCTTTTTCTTTATAGTCCTAGCTCCAGTAAATAGCATTTTAAGAGAACTTTACATAGGCCGAGTGCCCTTGTTACTGGAATTGCAGTAAGCCAGCACCACCTGGTACAATGCAGATAATTGATGTTTCTTTCTTCTAAGGAGCTTGAAATTATTATTGCAGTGAGAGGCAAATTCTAGAGGAAAGCTTCCATTCTGTAGTAAATTTAAGTGCTCTTGAATATTTAGGAAAGTATGTAGGAAGTCACTTTTCAAGTGGCTTCACTATCTACTGCATATCTGAATGGATCTCTTACTGTGATACAGAATTTGCTTGTGCCTTTGAGCAGAATCTTTAGCATAAATATAAAACTAGTACAGATATACATTTGACATATTGAACAGGTTATGAAAATCAGCAAATACAACTGTTACATATTCACAGGCCTTGTTCACAGGGCCACATATATAGTACTTAGAAAATGCTGTGTTACTGAACTGTTAAATGCTTGTCACCAGTGGTGACTTAGTTTTCCCAGGGCATACCTGCAAAGCAGTGCCAGCCATTTCTTTCCACAAACTCTATCCTGACCTAGAGTGGTGTAGAAGCAGAAAAGGCAATTTTGACTTTGCCTGAAGATAGCTCAAAAAAATATCAGCTTTAGCTTGTAATGAATATAATATATGTAAAACTGCATGGCCTGTAAATTTTTTTCCGCCAAAATGAAGAAGCTGTGAAAGAGTTGAATGTATAGATATCAGTCCTTAAATCTGTATTCTGAAGGTTCTCTGTAGTTGTCTCTTGACAATGTTGTGATTTACCTTCAAGGTAGCCCAACTTTCTAAAATCTAAACTGAAAATCTAACTGAGGGAGTTAGTGTAATAGGGAGTAATATAGTGTGGTGTTGTACTGCAAGCCATTGGAAAGAGTAAAGGTGGAAGAGAAATGCTGGGAAGGATTATGTGTAGTGAGTCAAGCTGCAAAATTCTGGGTAGGTTAAAATTCCTTTGGGAAACTAGGAAGAGGACAGAGCAGTAGCCAATCCAGGAAATAATGTAAACACTTGGCTACATTTCAATGCCTTTGTATCCCTTCTTCCACCAACATACAGTCTTACCCTGGCAGTATTCTATGTCAGAAAATAAATTTCTTTATATGAAATCAGATAATCATTACTAGTGAAAAAACTACCATAAATTTGGGACCAAAAAATGCATAAATCATAGCATTATTTTATGACTTATAAGGTGACGTTTTGTAGAAAGAATTTTATTATCATTATTGATTTTTTTAACCATAAATCTGAATTCAACCAATAGATATTTTGACTTGATGGCATTTCCTGTGATAAAAAAATCATTATAACCAATGACTGTTACAGAGATTTAGAAGAAAGATACAGACCTGGATGCCATCACGATTATAGTGAAATCTGTGCAAGAGCTAGAACAAATAGGGAAATACAAGTGCTAGAAAAATGCAGTGAAGAAAATACTGTAAAGAGTATGAATGTAAGATTTACTTGCTTTTGGAAATAAATTCTTAGTAGAAGGTAAATAAGATATTTAGTGCTGGCTGAGCTGGCAGCTTGTGATCAAGGTGTTGAGTGCCCAATGACTTATTTGAGTCACAAAAAGAGAAAAACTATATCTCTCCAAAAATATAGTTCCTAAAGATTAGTAGTTGTGATAAGAGTGAAAAATCAGATAGATTTTTTTTTTATGTGATTCAGCTGTTATTAAATAGGTGATGATGTGAACTTCTAAGACACTCTGAGTGAAAACAGTAGGCAGTACTGTCTCAAATGAAAGATACTTAGTCAGAAGTGTTAACATAGAGATAATTTTCTGACTCAAAGCAAAATTTGAGGAAAAAGTTAAGAGAAGAGGTAGATATGGATTCTAAAATTATAAGTAACTGTGATTTAATGTAATACATTATTGGCTTTGCACTAGCAACTTCACTTGAAATTGGTCCTAAATTTCATCTTGAGGTGAAGTGATGTGACTAGAAACTGAGAATTCTGATGAGATGTCTTTAAAAGGGGGCAGAAACATTTAGATTTCCTCTTTGTAGCTCATTTTCATAAATTAAGAGAATAATACAATTTAGAAGAAATTCTGAATTTCATGTGTCATCCTCCATGAAAATGGGTGCTGCTTGCCCTTACTGACACATTATATACTGGTGTGGTTTCCATCCTTTTAGGGTCTTTCCAGATTTTAAGGATTTTAGTCTAGGAAATGAGAACTGAGTGTGGGACTACTGAATATTCCCCTGCTTCATCTATCTCATTTAACATAGTGAAAACACAAGAGAAAATGTCATATGGAAAAACTGTTGCACATCTTGGCTCATTTCTTGACATCATTTCTACTTAGAGTTTATCAAATTAGAAGAATGCATAATTCAGTTATCTTACAGAGTACAAGGGAAGTTTCTTCCTGACTCTCATGTGTAATTAGTCTATTCCAAAGGACTTCATTTGATTTCTTTTTTATGACTGTTATCTATTCTATTGGCAATTTTTTAGGGTAAGAACAACTATTATATGGGTTATTAAATCAATGTACTGTTTGGAATCTCTCCAGAAAGTATCATAGTAAAAGGTAGAAAGTATATATTAAAATAATTCTTTGGGATTTTGTGCTCTGAAATTCCAAAATTCCAAAATTATTTTCCCAAAGAACAAGAATCAAAATTGTTGAGAGAAATAATTTAGGAAAAAAAAAACCAATTTTTTCAAGATTGGTTTTAGGAATGTTGAGTATGGTATTGGAAACCATTTTCTCTGCAAGCTTTATTGTTACCTCTGCCTTTAATATTTGCAATTGTTCTAGAAAATAAACAGAATTGCATTTAAAAATTCTATTGTGCAAAATCTTGATAGCACAAAGCTATTCATTTCATGGCAGTCAATCAGACAGTCCAAGCAGATCCTGTGCTCATCCCAGATTCTTTCTCTCAGAGACTGAAAAAAAATGCACCAACTACCCCCAAATGCTTGCAGATCCTTCCTGCTGCAGATGAAAGCTGTTGATATCATCACTTTCAAATGAAATAAGAGAGCAACAATCCCAATTTGTGTACCTGTTTCAATAAGGTGTTTTAAAAGGTAGAAAAATAATAAATGTGAATGTAGAAATTGGAGAAGAAGAAACAGATTATTTGGAGTGGCCTTAATATCTTACAGTTTTTTTCAGATGAGATCCTCTGGGAATAATTTTTTTTTATAAAAGGATATATTACTTCCTTTCATTCTCTGAAAGGAAGGAAAGCAAAGATAACTCTTCAAAGGAAAAAGTGAAGCAGACCTTTGAGAATAGAATGTTTGACATAAGAACATTAGTGCATAAGTATGTAAAATGTTGGATTTTTCATCTTCTGTCTCAAGGTCTTTTAAAAAGAAAAGAAAGCCAAGGCTCCCTTTTGAAAGAGGACAAAAAGGATGTAAAAGCTCGACCTTTTCCTGGCAGAACTCACGATTCAGACCATATAGGATTATTAGATTTTTCAAACCATTCTTAAATCTGTATACTATTTATGCTGAAATCCCCAAATCCAGTTACTAACTCTGAATACTGAACATGGTGTTGACAGTTGATTTTTTACAGTAACATTTTTCAGCATAAGCTGTTTAAAAATAAAGCTATTGTGAGAGTCAATAGTTCATTGGCATAATATTTATATTAGTAGGAGTAATAATAATAATGTTCAAGGGAAATGAATTTATGTGGACAGGCCACCAAGATGATTAGAGGGATGAGTAAAGGCTGAGAGAACTGGGGTTGTTCTGCTTGCAAAAGAGGAGGTTCTGGGCTGATCTAATAGCAGTCTTCCAGTACCTGAAGGGAACCTGCAAGAAATAATGAAGAGGGACTATTTACAAGAGCCTGCGGTGACAGGACAAGAGGGAATGGCTTCAAACCGACAGAGAGTAGGTTTAGATTGGATATTAGGAAGGAATTCTTTACTGTGAGGGTGGTCAGACCCTGGCACAGGCTGCCCAGAGAAGTTGTGGATGCCCCATCCCTGGCAGTGTTCAAGGCCAGGCTGGATGGGGCTCTGGACAACCTGGGATAGTGAAAAGTGTTCCTGCCCATAGCAAGAGGTTGGAACCAGATGATCTTTAAGGTCTCTTCCAACCCAAACCATTCCATGTTTCTATGGTGTAATCCTACCTGTCTCTTTCCCTTTTAGTTCTGTGGACTTTTTGACTTCTTCTGTAGCCTCAGATACATAGCAGGGAATACATGATTCTGAAAAACATTCTTTGAGCTCACACAGTTCTGTCAGCAAATGGCATTTTTAAAAAATAAAAATAAAAAGCTTTATAGCTTTTTGCCTAGGACTATTTTATTGATGTGCAAGTGGCCATGGAGATTACATAAGATATCTGCAAAGATGAAAGATAACACAGTTACAGGGAAATATCCCTGTTCTTCCAAAAAGGGAAATAGGAAATGAAGAAAAAGCTCTTCCAGCACTCAGGTGCTGGAGGTCACTTGGAACAGCAAAGCCATTGTCTTCTGTGCAAGCTCTGCAACCATTTCTGTTCATCCTTCAAGGGCCCTCTCATGGGCTGCTGTGTTAAGAATGATGAAATTCACCCCTGTCATTTCATCAATAAGTGTGTGAGCTTTGCTTTCCCTACACTTCTCTTTCACACATTTATAAAGACAGATTGGAGGAAATACCTCATTTCTATTAAAGGATGTTACTAGTGAGGTTTGACCTCACTTCTGCACCAGAGTGGTGAATAATTTTAAAAAAATGCAAGGTTTTTTCTTCCTCTACTCTGCTAATTCACTAAGAAGCAAATTTAGGAGGAGCAACATTAGGTGCCCTTGGTTTATAAGGGCAGCAGAAGAAATTACTCATCATATAAAGGCACTGTAACCTGGCTTGGGATTGGCTTTTTCCCTCATTTTCAGTAGAAACACAAGAAAGGAAAAATTCCTTGCACTTTTAAAGTTAACATTTGAAAACATCTTTCTGTCAACACAAATGCAGAAGATGTTGCATGTTTCATGCAAGGATCAAAGGAAAGAACCCGCAGTTCACTCAAAGTAATTATGTTAATCAGATAAAGCCATGTGGTTAAATTATCTGCCACAAGTTTAAGAAAAGTTAAAACAAATTCAATACTTCTAAACAGAATTTTTGGAATCAGCCGTCCTGAGAAAGCAGTTTACTAAAATAAAGATGAGACTTTTGTTAGCTTAGAGACAGCTCCTGTCTTTCAGGTGTAGTTTCTTGATTCTTGTGCATGAAGTCTAAATACTGCAGGAATACTCTTACTACTTCTTTTACTTTATAAAGCTCATGAAAAGGTTTTACTTTCTTGCACTGAAATTTCCAGCAGAGGGAGCTTTACTATTTCATTAAGTAAAAAAATAGGTTTACTCAGTATTTTTCATCTACAATTTTAAAATAATGTGAGATCATTGGGCTTTTTTTTATGGTATGAACTCATGACATCTTAGTATGGAACAGTTTATAAGGAGCAGAAAGTAAAACACTTTCCTAGAAAGAACATTTCCATATGTAGTATTACTATTTCATCACAGTTCCTTTGAAATTGGAAAATTCTTTTAACTTCATATGGAATATTTTTTGTTAATTCATAATCTTTCTCATTTTTTCATAATAATATTTCAAGTGCTTTAAGTAGAATTTCTCTCACTTTTCCTTTGTTGCCTACATGCAAAAATAAAAGGGGCAGGAAACAAAATTCTAGGAAAACTTCTCCTTTTTTTCCCAAAAAGCTTCTCTGTTCAAGCATGACCTCATCAAGATTTCCAAGCTTCACAATCTTCCCCTGTTGTGATGGAGTGCCAGGGATGGACACACCAAGAATCTTTATTGCTTTGGAGAAGCTCTTACTCTTTTTCCTGGCACAGACAGTCCATTAAACAGAAAAAATATAAATGTGGAAAGATGATTATTCTGTCACAAGATAACACAATTATAGTGTTCTCTGTATTTATTGCAGGGCTGATTTGGTAGCTGAACAGAATACTGAAACCTATTCTGTTACTGCTACTGTTCCAGACTCTTCTCTACATACAAATTATGAGGTCTTGTCTATTAAATTTAAGGTCATACAATGTTCATGGAGCTACACAGAAATTAGGATGAAGCTATTGTGAAAATGTATATATATGTATAAACAATGGGGTCTTGACCTGATTGCAGTATGTAAATTCTCATACATTTGTTTAACTTTACTTTGTGTACATATGATTAGAGGATTATTTTGTATTTATGTTAGAAAATATATCATACATTGAACCATTTAAAATTCTTTTCTGTGTATACTTTAATGATTCAATTTCTATTTCTTTATTTTGTTACATATTAGTAATTGAAAAATTTAACTGATTACTTGGAACATTTTTTAATTGATTAAAATTTTTATGATGTTTATGTCAGTGGCCTTCCATTTGGCAAATAGAACTTAGGTAATTATATTAATAAATTCATAAATAAATATATGTATCAGTATATTTGTGTTTAACTTTGCCTGTATAATTTCAGAGACAGGTGTTTATACTTTTGGACTTGGACAATATGGGCAGCTGGGACATGGAACTTTTGTGTTTGAAAGCTCAGTACCAAAGCCTGTGAAACACTTGAAGAGGCATAAAATATGTAACATTGCATGTGGGGAGAATCACTCTGCTGTGATAGCAGGTATGGGAGTGCAAAATTCTGCAATCACTTCTAGCAGCTCTGTGTTATACTGTAAAGGCTTTCCTTGTTCAATGAGAATTAGCAGACATGTCCATTTCTGGTTCTAAACGAGCCAGTGAGAAAGGTGAATTCCATAGGAATTTCTGACAGCCATGCCATGCAGAACTCTGTATCTCCTGGGGAATTATAACCTCCTAATCGTGCCTTGCTAACAAATATTCTTGTTTAGAAGCCATTGCTTTTCTGTACAGTTTACAACTTATTATTTTGTTGAGGTGGGTTTTTTTTACAAATTGTCTAGACCAACATCTCAGACAGTACTTTGTCTGAAAAAAAATTGCATATTTTTAAAATAGTATTTATCTGTTGAAGATCTAAAAATAATTGTTTGGGTTTTGCTTTTGGAAGGGAAATATTCTTTACTTTCATGGCCTGTCAATTTGTTTGTAATGGTTCTGTCCTAGTTTTGTATTGAATCTTTGTTTTAACATCCTCTTTATTCCCACATGCAGAGAATGGCCTCATGTTTACCTTTGGAGATGGACGACATGGCAAGTTAGGATTTGGAGAAGAGAGTTTTACAAATCTGTTTGATCCCACTCTGTGTTACAATTTCTTGAAGTTCACAGTCCTTTTGGTAAAATGTTTCTTCATTCTTTTCACACACCAAGATATTTATCTTTTAATGAAACACATTATTAATGAGGGCTGAAATTATTTCTTTCTGTAATATTTAAATAGTGGATAACACAAACTGAAAAAAAGATGAAATTCTATATCCTTAGCACAGTGTTCATTTAGTTTAGAATGTCTGTGACTTGGGCTATACATAGAGATTGCTCTTTAGGCTTTTATTCAGTACTCTTGTGCTGTGGTGTTTTGGTCTTCAGAGCTGTGGTAGCTTATAAACAGAATTATTTATTGCTCTTGGATGATTGGAAGCATTGGGAAATTTATGTCTTTTCTATGAACAGAAAAGAGAGAGAGTCATCTTGTCAATTTTGGAAAGTTTTGTACAGTAGGATACCTTTAAATCTTAAGAAAATTTGAGGTGTTAGGTTTTTTTAATCCAAACTGGACTAGAAACTAGGAATAGTCTTTTCTTTTGAGAATTGTGTGAGTGAAGTTTTTTCATCTGCTCCTTGAGATGCAGAAGAAATAAATGTCACAGAACTGTCAGCATCAGAAATGCTAACATGACTCAGGATTGAAAATCATTTGGGACAAAAGTCTATTGATCACTTCTGTTTGATTACTGGAATTATAGGTGAAGGAAGCTTAATTGGAAGCAGTGAGTGTTTTAAACCTTTTAAAAAGTGAAACCTCCAATCTTTACGTAATAATATTGTGTCTACTGGAGGGTGTCAAATTTGTCTTACATTTTGCGGATTTTATGATAAAACATACAGGTTTGAGTCACTGAAACTATCAGTATTGCTCTCATTTGACTTATATCAGAATAATTAGCTAAAATCTCTTGAAAATCACTGGAAATATTTTTGCTATTTTCTATATCAAAAATTTGATAGACCTGTCTTTTTTTCTGTTCAATACAAATATATTGTATTTCACTAACCAGAAGTGAACATAGATCATTAGTCATTAACAAATGTAATCAAGTACTTTTATCTTGCTGGTGCAATTAGGAACTAAATTTGAAGCCATTTGAGATCTCTTACTTTTGCTATTTTTTTCTTATCATCTAAGATAATTGTAACACAAGTTACTTGCAAATGAGGTAATCAGACCTTTTTTTGAGCTGTAGGTTGCTTGTGGGGGTTGTCACATGCTGGTTTTTGCTGCTCCAAGACCTAAAGGATCTGAGGTAATCTTGGAAGATTTATATGAGCCTCGTTTGACTGCTACTATCCCTAAAATGAGTGGGGACTTTGTGTTAGCAAACACTTTGCAGTTATCAGCAGCACGAATACGACGTCGAGAGAGGGTAAGTGCAGAGGTATTTGGAGTTGCCACACTTCTTTAAGGACACAAAATTACTTTTAAAGCAAACATCACAGCCTACACCAAGCAGTTAAATATATCTTCTTAAGTTGTTTGATTTTAATGTATAATATGAAAAATATATATTTACCCTGGTCCCAAAAATTGATGCTCGACAAAAAAAATAGATATTGGTCAGTTTTTGCTTATTTATTTCTGTGAAAGAGATGCAAATCGAGTTTGTAATTTTTTGGTTCTAAAATGTAAGACATGTTCCTTTGCATTTCTTAAAGTACCTTACAAATATTTTTTTATATGGTAAGAACATGACTTGTTTGCTGTTCCCTTTGTGTTCTTGAATATATTAAACAATTTCATAGCTTATAAAATATCAAAGGAGAATATTAGATATAGCTACTTAAAATATTACTTTCTGCTCTCTACTCTCTCTACTTTCTGCTTTCTGCTCTTTTATCTCCACTATGCATTCCCTGTGATTTCCTTAAACAGCACAGTGAATTGGATCATTTCACTTCCCTGTCTGAGAACTAACTCTACCAAAACCTGAATTTATTCTGTAAAAATGTATTGATGATGTGGATTAAATACCTTGATGTTATTTGAGAGATTAGTTTTTCATTTTTAATAATAAAAAATGTTATTTTTCACTTTTGTTTATATGTTAGGATTGCTTGAAATCATTGCATAGAGATGATCTTTAAATTCCCACTAGGTACCTGCTCATTTTCTAGGACTATAAATAATTAAAATTTATTAAGTTGCAACACTGTATCCCCAGCTAAAAGCAAATAGCATTGATAAGTATGAGAGATTGCTTACATTTTGTTCTTCTGTCCTTTTTCTCAATCTGTTGTTTTTCACTCGTCTAAAGGAAAGGTCCCCAGAGCAGTTTGCTCGAATGGCACAAACTCTGCCTCCAATGGGAGAAAACTTCTTGAGATCTTCATTGCCTGTGACAAGCAACACCAGCCCATTCTGGTTTTCTGCAACAAGTCATCCTAAATCTGACTCTGTGAGGGATGGAGACCATGGAAAAGGTGAAGTGTGCCCACATCTGGCTGCTGTTTTCTGATAAGAATGGTTTGACTCTCATCATTGATGAACAAATGTTCCATTTTAACCTGAAACAGGGCTCTGGTTCAGTCTTACCTCAGGAGGGTCTGGCAGCATGCAGACATGAAAGCTGAGAAATGCAGACAGAAAATAGCCTCACACTGCTCATGTTTGCAAAATAAAGATTTAGGGGAGGCTTGAGTGAAAGAAAAGCAACTTATAAATTGTACCTGTGGTTCTTAAGGCTTTAGAAATAAGATTTCACAAAAATACTGTAAGAACGTAACTATGGACTTTGTTTTCACAAAAAAAAAAAAAAAAAGTAATTATAGACAAAAAAGTTAGGAACAGTCTTAAAGATATAGGTAAGCCTACAAGGAACTTGGATAAGAAAAGAGAAGAAAAGAGGTCTATTAAGTTTTACAAGACCTTTCTTCTTCACTTGGAAGTGTAAAAGTACTCTAAGTACATTATCTAAGATAATAGGAATTTATAATATTCTAGCTAATGGAAAAGTCTGGAAAATCATAATACAGCACTGGACTTTGGCACAGATTCTCTAGAGCAGTTCTGGACTTACCTGGGTTTGTGGGCAAGTGAGTTCCTGGAAAGAACAATGCTGAAGAGTGCAGAATGCAGAGCTTCTGTGTAATAGTTAGCTCAGATTTACTGGACAGACAAAACTAATTTGAAAAGAATTAATTCATAGAATGAAGATGATTATTTTTAAATGGGCCAACATGTCCATTAGCATTTCTGGTTCCAGGAAAGTAATGCAGTGAATTTTGAATTTCCTTTAGAGTCTTCTTAGGCCTAAAACATCACATTTTGTGCTGTTCAAAATGGTCATAGACCTGACTGGCTTAATGATGTAGGGACATTTTTTTATAACGCTGCATTAAACTCTCTGTCTCTCAATTCATTACATAGATAATGTGCAATGGAGATAACACGACTGCAGCTAATTTGGTCTAATTGTTACACTATTATTGAAGAGATTATCCAAAAGAATCTCTGTCCCAGGTAACATTTAGGCTTTGAAAGACTGCAGAAATAGTCAGAGATCTACAGTGCACTGAGACCAGATTGCTGAGCTACCTCTGTTGTTAATGATGAAATGAGATGAAAGTGTTTCTGCTGTGTCTTGGGCTGAGGGAATGAAGATTTTGAGAATTTCAGTTCTGTTTTAGTAAAATAGGAATCATCTCTGTTTTTTAAGAGTAGGATGTTCTGTTCACCATACAGTGCTTATTCCTATGACATTTGCTCATTTTCCCCTATTTTACCTTGTAGAAAATAATCATCAAAAAGATAAAACTGATGAAGTTTCTTCAGAACAAGATTCAGATAATGAAAATACTGACAGAAACCTTGGGGATACAACTGACATCCTAAACATGGTAATATATTCCAATAATGGATCTGTAATTCAGTATTTTTTTGCAGGGGCAGACAAGCTAAATTGTGTTTCAGGTTCTAATACAGAATTCCTGACTAGCCCAAAACATTATATGTGACACTGTTAAATGAGCATGCATTTTATATCATCATTACCCAATACTAAAATATGTTTTAATTTTCCAAGTAATATTGTGATATGAGATTGAGGAAGTCCAAGTAGTGCTTTAGCTCTGGAAACCAGAAAGAAAAAGAAAAGGATGCTGGAGGCCACATGTTGATCTCTATCTCTGACCTTGCTTTTCTTGATGATTTCCAACACAGAATTGCAGGAAATGAAGCAGAAGAGCATCTTTTCCTCTTTTGAAAAGAGGTTTTTTAGTACAGGTGGACCCTATTAAAGAGAAGACCAAAATCCAGACATTTTGATTATTTAGTGATCCCCCCGCTTGTTGCTACATATTTCTTTTATTTAAAAAACATGTTCACCTTATCACTTGTACAACTTTCCAAAACATTCTGTTCTCTCAGCAGAAAGGAGCATGTCCTGGCCTTAAGGCAGCCACAGTTGTGCTGGAGGGATTGAGCATCTTATGGAAATTATTATTTGTTTGCATTTAAAATTATTTAGTAATTTAAAAGGATGCATGCCATTTATTTAACATTATAAAACTTTATTTTAATTTACAAGAAAAAGATGTGATCAGTTCCAGTGCATAGCATGGTCTTCAGTAATTTACTGAAGCATTATTTACATGTTGCACACTGTATGTGATAGGCTTCCTTCTCCCTTTCAGTTTTATATCTATCATGAATCAATTTTAAAACGTTTAAAAAATTTTAAACATAAATTTAAAAAAAAGCCCATCAGGCAAACTTGTCAAAAAATACAAAATAAATGGTTGCTCTTCTTGGATCTGAATGAAAACAATCTGTTGCAGTGTAGTTTTTCTCAATTTTTCTAGACTGTGGTAACATACTTCTTATTGACACATGTGACAAGAGGAGGAAAAACCTTTAATGTCATATTGATGATACAAATTATTGGGAGTCTGAACCCAGAACTGTCCATGCTCACTGTGTTGAAAAATAATATAGTGGTTAAGCCATGAGCAGTTAACAATCAGCAGCAGACAATATTATTATATTGTCATTTGGAATATATTGCAAGGGATGAGCAAAATTTCATTATATATTCCCACTTAGTAGTATTCTGTGTTGCCTCTTGGTTTCTTGCTTTATGTGGAAGAGATAAAGACATTAGATTCCAAGGAAAATTTCTGCTGTGTAACATGTCTTTGAAGGTGTTCTTTCAAGGCCATGGTACCAAACTGGATGTGGAGTTGAAGGTTGTGATGATAAGGGAGTAAAGTTGTATTTGTAACCTGACAGTGAGTGCAGGGTGGATCCCAAATGTGCCTGTGGGCTCTAAAAAAGGTCAGGGTAGTGTTAGGTGTTGATGTTTGTTCACCACTCTCTGTATAAGCAGTAAATGAGGGAGTGGAACTGCAATAGATAAGCTGAATGATCATACAGGTTTGTCTCACCCTGACTTTGCTATTATTATATTAAAATGTCCATAAAACAGCTCTGTTTAGTCAAACTGGGCTTTGATGCTGCTTTTCATATTAAACATATTTATTTTTTTAATAGAGATCTTATTTTTTACAGACACATGCAATGAAGTTGAATTCTGGTGAATGGTCCTTAAGATTATCACCACTCCAAAAACAGAAGGTACTGTAACTAATTACATATGTGTATATAGATACTGATGTTTTAAAAATCTGCAATTCTTGTATTGTCCTAGTACTTCATTCTTTTGCTTTGAGTTTTTTAAAAGGCAAATTTTATAGACCTCCTCTTGCTAATTTTCTGAATATCCATGACCTAAAATTCTAAGAAGCTGCATGAAGGCAGAGAGAATTTGGGCAGGCACTTAGAACTCTACATATCCAGTGCAGTTTGAGATGACTGTATAATATTTCACCAGTTTAAGAAGTGAGACACTATCATATACAACTTGTAACTTCAGGTGATAACATGCATTTCTACTGGTTTGTTGCTAAGAAAATATTTTGGGACACAGTGTAGATAAAGATTTTATTTTCACCATGAAGTATATTTAAAGAAGCAATTATACTGGTATTAATTATGAAATTAAAGTACTCTGTAATACCTTCTTATTTCATGCCTAAAATGATCCCAGCTTTTCAGCACTTTATTATATTTCATTAAAGTTTTATTTTGGATTTTTAAAGTTATTATTCATAATTTGTTAAATAAGTGTAAAATTTAGAGCAGAAAGACAACAGATTTTCAAACTTCTTAGAAAGGGCACACCAGTGAGTGCATCAGAAGGTTTCTAAAGGAGGAAAGTGGAAGAGAATTGTATTAATTTGCTTTTGCTTGCACAGCCTCATGCATTGCCCTGCTCTGGTTTCTGGGATGTGTTACTGGCAATTCTTACTGCATTTCCATGGATAGTGAGAAAGGCATAGCACTGCACTGATCATTAACAGGATGTTACATTCTTCTAATATGTGCAAATTCATTTCTTGTGAAATATTCTACCTTTTATGCTGTCTTTTAATCCCCTCACAAATTGTTTCTTTTCTTGTTCAGATGCTTTTGTAACATTTTTCTTTCGCTGTCATTTGTCTTTAATGCTTTTTTCTTTCTTTTTAATTTTCTGCTTCTCATGTGGAATAGAAGAACAATAAAAATGTGAAACTGAAAAGAGATGGTAAGGGTGGGCTGAAAAACAAGGATTCTGATTTCACAAAGGAGGGCTCAACATTAGAGTCTGGCTCTTCACAACAGCAGACTTCACTTTCAAAGTCACCTGGACAAGATTTAGAAAAGAGTAGTGCCTTTGCAGGGAAGCCTGTGGCCAGAAAAAGTATAAAGAAAGGTAAATCTGAGCATGCACAAAGTCATACTACTTTGAAAAGTGGTGCTCAAGAAATTACTGAGGACAAAAGCACATTAGTAAAAAGGGAAAAAGAGTGTGTGGAAAATCCTGATTTTTTCAGAGACGGTGCAACATATAATCTTCCCACTGAAAATCAAATTCTGACTGAAAAAAAAAATTCTTCCAATAAAAAGCCAAAAGCTGCTAAATCTAAGCAATCTCTTAAAATAGAGGTACTTCCTCCTACTCCCAGGGATCAGCCCCAGACTGATTCATTAATTGTACAAGAATACAGTCCTGTCAAAAAGCAAGGGAGTCAAAAAACAACAGAAAGTCAAAACAAAATAAAGGGTGGTACTGAAAAATCTGATAAGTGTGAAGGAATGAATGTCACAGGAGAAGAAAGTAGTGCAGAACAGAAGGAGCTTAAAAAAAGGCATCAGTTTTTGAAACAAGTATCTGTAACTTCATCATCATCTTCCACTGAGGAAAGTACTAATGATCTCCCAAAATATATACTGAAGGAAGAGGTCTATGAACACAGAGTTGTCCAGAGGACAAGGAGAACAGTGACACATCTGGACATAGAAAAAGACAGTGAGATTGAGGAGATGCAAGCTACAAACAATGAGAAAGAATGTGTAGAACAGACTGATGTAAAAAGCCTGAATGAGGAAGAAACAAGCTCTGATGGTAAATCTGATGAAGACAGGCCATTAGCAATTGAGAATGAGGAGGAATCTGATCAGGAGCAGGAGAATGAAGGCAGTGAAAAGGGTGAAAGTGAAAAAGAAAAACCGGATGAAACAATTGACAGTGAAGGTAAACTAGGGGAGGAAGAAGCGAGTGAAGTTAAAAAAGATAGAGATGAAATTTCAGTAGAAAAAGATGAAGAGGAAAAAGATAAGGAGGAAGAAAATGAAAGTGAGGAATCACAGGCTGAAAGAGAGAGTGGGAATGAGGATGCAGAGGAGGGTGAGGAGGTCAATCAGCAAGATGGCAAAGATCAAGGAGATGAGCAAGGCAGGTTGATGGAGGAAGAAGAAATGGTGAGTGAGGAAGAAAAGGAGGATATGGAGGAGAAGTATGAGAAAGAGGAAGGCACTGAAAAAGAGGAACAGGTTAAAAGTGAGCTAAGAGATGAAAGTGAGGAAGAAGGAGAAGATAGAGAGGGAGAGGAAGAAAAAGAGGTAGAGACAGAAGAAGGAGAAGATGAAAAGGAAAATGAAGAAGAAGACAAAGAAAGGGAGAGTGTAAAAGGCAAAGAGGCTGAAGAGGATTCTGGAGACTCATTGGCAGGGAGGGAAGAAGAGATATCTGAAGAACAGGATGAGGAAGATGCAAATACAAAAACTAAGGAAGTGGATGAGAATGGAGGGGAAGAAGGAAAAGATGGGGAGGATGAAGTGGAAGAGAAAAGAGAAGATGAGAAAGAGGAAGGAACAGGAGCAGAAGCAGAAGGGGAAGAGGGGGAAAATGAAGAGGAAGGGGAAGATGAAGATGAGGGGGAAGGAGTGGAACAAGATGAGGGAGTAGGGGAGGAAGAAGAGACTGTTAGAGAAGGTGAGGGAGAACAGGGAGTGGAAGAAGAAGAAGAGGAAGATGAGGAGGAAGAAGAGGGAGTGGAAGAAGAGGGGGATGAGGAAACAGTAGAGGAAGAAGAAGAGGTAGAGGAGGGAGAAGAGGGAGGGCAGGAAGAAAGAGAAGAAGAAGAGGAAGAGGATGAAGAGGAAGAAGAAGAGGAAGAGGGGGAAGAAGGAAAAGGGGAAGAAGGTGAGGGGGAAGAAGAAGAGGAAGAAGGTGAGGGGGAAGAAGAAGAAGAGGAAGAAGGTGAGGAGGAAGAAGAAGAAGAAAAAGGAGGGGAAGAGGAAAAAGGGGAAGAAGGTGAGGAGGAAGAAGAAGAGGAAGAGGGAGAAGAAGAAAAAGGGGAGGAGGGTGAGGAGGAAGAAGGTGAAGAGGAAGAGGGGGGAGAAGGTGAAGAGGAAGAAGGGAAAGAAGGAGACAAGGAGGTAGGAGAGGAGGAAGAAGAGGATGAGGGAGAAGAAGATGAGGTTGAGGAGGAAGAAGGAGAGGAAGAGGAAAAAGCAAAAGATAAAAGGAAAAATTATAGAAATAAACTTCCAGAAAAGAAAAGCAAGCCCAGGAAGCCAGACAAGACAGAAAGTACTGCTCTACCAAACAGCTCTAAACAAAACGTGAAATCCAAACATCATGTTGCAAATGGTTTACAAAATTCAGAACAATTTTGGAACAATGTGCTACCTCATTATTTAACACTAAAGTAGCATAGACTACTGGAGATTTTAAGCTTATTCAGGAAACAGATTGATTTTTATTCCTTAAAAGAAACTTTTCATGGAATCAAAGCATACTATTATGCATACAATGTATGCATACAATGCCAATTTCTTGAAAAAGACTGAAGAAAATGTTTAGATTTAGGATACTCTTATGACAGAAATCATACTTTACTGATACAATCATTTTCACAATCATGTTTATCATGTATGATATATTAAAAAATTAATTGCTGAGGAGGTAAACTGTGTTTACCTGACTGACATGCTGACAAATTAATTATACATTGTAACAGTGTGATCTTTGCCTTTGAATCAGCAATACACCAATTTTAGTTGCAGGACAGTTTACTTGATAATGTGCCTTACATGTCAGGAGTTTCAGTAAATTAGCAAATGTACCTATTTTTAAATTTTGGTATCACCCCATAATTTATTCCCCCTATTTTTATTCTGTTCATGCATTGGTAAAATGTTCAAGTACTTAAAGAAAGGACAAGTTGCCAAATTTACATGGGTCAGCAGATGGGAGGTAAATGGAAATGCAGGCCTGGCTAAGTAATGGCCTGGGACTTTTCAAGGGCCTTGAGGCTGATTTCTTATTTTGGTGTCAGCACACAATTCTGTGCAGAAAGACACACACAGATTTCCATGCTTAAACATGTGATCTTAGAATTCAGGGATAATTTTTGATATTACACTTGGTGATGAGATAGAAATAAGAATTTGAAATATACACATCTAAAACATTTTTTATTTGTCTATACTGTGCAATACATAGCAGATTCTATATCTGCCTATAAAAGACTACATCACATTAGTCCTCTAACTCTGAGGTACTTCAGGAGGGGGAATATATGTTGTTGCTCTGTGAAAACACATCTATGTTTTCAGGATCAGAGCCAAAGCTTCTCCTCATTGGAGGAGATTTATCAGTTTCTCTTCTGAAAAAATCCTATTTGTAATCTCCAAAAAAGAGGTAAACCAACAAGCCAGATTGAATAGTAAACAAAGTGGCAAGAAAGTCCAAATTCTTTTTGGAAAAGAAAAAGTTAATACTTTTAGAGTTTCCTTAAAATACACAAACAAGCCTTGCAAATTATTTTTGTAAGATAATGCATCACTCTTTCAACCACTAGGGACTGAACTGGCAAATGAAGGGATAGGGACTCATCATACAGCATTGTTACTTGAATATTATGCCAATGGGTGGCAGTACTGACATTCTCTAGAAAATTAGTTATTTAAGCCCTGTTTGAAAAAGAGGAGAGAAGAAGAGAGAAGAAGAAAGGAAGCAAAATGAGTAAATGTCATTCAATAAAATGTCAATGGAATCAATACATATGTTGAGATTATAAAACATTTTAATTTTTTTTGTAAGATACTGGCATTAAACGGTTTTTGACACGATGTCTCCAGAATTTGTTTTCAAAAAGCCTGTAGTAGATCAGTAGTTTGCCAGTAAATCCTAGTCCAGGTCCAACCTTCCTGCCTCACTCACCCCTTCCACATACTGCATCTGAAGGTAAGATCACTTCAGTCACGTGCTGTGCCTATCTGCAGCAAAAAGTTACCCCAGTGACTCTATTTTGTCCTTGTGAAATTTGTTTCAAACTTTGGAATTCTCTGGAACACATAGTCTTGCCATCAGCATGTGTCTTTGGAGCAGGGTAAGTATCCTCATGTTGTGTTAGAGAATGTTTTATCACTTAAATGCCCTTCCCAAGAAATCAACTCTAATAATGGAGTCATCAGATATTTTGTCAGTGTGCTGTGTTATCATTGAACTCCTGAAAACACTTCCCTTTGAAACTAAGTGGAGCTATGATGTGTTATTTTGTCTTTCTTGGGAAAGATTAGGATGTCACTGTGATTAAACTTAGAGTACTACTGAAAACTATTTTTATAGGCCTAAAACTGGGATTCTTGGATATGACATCTACTTCTTTGTGGTTCTAGAATTCAAGGTTGGAAGAAAACTGGGCTCTGAAAAATAAAACAACCCTGTCATTTCTAGTAAAAAATATTTCCTAGAGAGAGGGAGAGATAAAAGAGAGCATTTTAAAGCAAGTGATTTCCAATTCTACATAGGAATGGTCCTTCATTTACTGTTTGTTTGCAGCATTTAATGTAAATTCTTAGGCAAATGAGGACTATTTGTTTCTCTCTGCTATGCTGATAGCAGAAAGCTTTCCAAGAAAGTGAAGGAAGCCAATTTATGGGCATCTCCTCTTCTTTGTTTTGTCTGGATGAAAATTCATTGATGTGAGAAATGATTTTATGTATTTTTGTGGATCATTCCTGTGGTAGGGGAAAAGCAGAGCTTTATTCCAACATGTCTAAGGGTTTTCCACAGACTCATTACATAAATTGTGCTCTGTGCCAGCATTTCTGGGCTTTGAGGGGACTTTGGAACTCCATTAGCATAAGAAATGGAATTTTATTTAGTTTGACTCATTCTGGTCTATAAAGTTTGCTACTTGTGGTTTTGTGAAAATTCAGTATATCCTTGGTATTTATTATGGCATACAAAGAGAGTTATACACAGTACTGAAGAAACGTGGCAGAAATAGTCCTGAGTTAGTTTTTATTAGAGAAAAAAAATCCTACATTAGAGAGAGAAAACAACAGACAATTGCCCAGACCAAAGATCTGCCCATCTTTTTTCTACTAATGGTTATTGGTGAGTGCCTGGGGAAAAGAATATAGAATATTAGAGTAGCACAAATGTGTAGTGTTACTTCGCCCCTGTAATCATTCAATATAAGGAATGTATTCAGCATTTTCAGTAATTTGTTGTTCAGTAGATATATGTATTATGTTTAACATCCATTTTCTTCACATGAATTTATTTCAATCAATTTTAACCTGTTTAGCATGTTTTGGAAAATAATACGTGGATTTCTTTACACATTGTTTGGAGAAGTAACTCCTCTTTTTACTTGCATCATTTAATGTCTTTGTATTCTTGTACTAGAAAAAAGAGCATTTATTCCCTCTTCATGATTTATTCTCTAATGATTGTCATGTGGAAAAACTGTTCAGTTCTGTGATTTAAGTCTAGAATAAGTGGTTTACTGACTTATTAATTACAGTTAACCAGCAGTCAACCACTAGTTTAATTCAAGAGCAGCAACACAGCAGTTGACAGCAAGACTGGACATCCTTAAAGTGTTGATAGGCACCAGTGAATTTCTAGGCACCCCCAGCAGTTCATCTCAGAAGTTTGAATGCCCTGCACAGTCTCACAGACATTCACAGAATTACAGATGCAGTTGCTTTTACAGCAGATATCCAATACAAACCCCTCTGACACTTTCAGAGTTCAGAACAGAGTTCAGCTCTGCTGCTGCCTCACAGCTCTGGTTACAGGTGAGGGTGCTCTGGGTGACTTTGGAATATTCTGTAGCACAGCTCTTCTCTTGTGCCTGCAAAATTTCAACAGGTAAGTTTTTCCATTATGGCTGAACATATCAAACCTTTTATTCAGATAGCAGATCTCTTTGCATAATTGATGCTGAATAACAAACTTCCCTCTCCAAACTGCAAAATGTCTAAGTTTCACTCATTACTTTTGTTCCAATTTTATATCAGGATGAATACATGAATATTCTTTAGAACAATGCCTTTCTTGTTCATAATTCTTTATGCAGAAAGGACATCTAGTTTTTGTTTTCATTGCTTACAGATTTTTCTCTCCTTGTTTTTCTTACCTATAGGCATCTTCTAATATAAATTTTAGCTTATTGTCTCCCAAGATGACACCACCTTCTAGGTCCTATCTCTCATATAAAATTAAGGATCTGTAAAAAGACCAAAATAAGGCAATGTAAATATGAAAGGGTAATTTTTCATCTAATTTCTAATTGTGGAAGTGACAGTGTTTAGTACTGTGGCATTCTGTGAGCAACTGAGAAAATTCTTTGCTTGCACAAATGGCAAACCCTTAGTATTGTGCTCAGTAAAGTTCTGAGCATGTCTGGGATCCAAAGTCACTCACTGAGCTGTAACATTCTTATTTACTTATTTATGTTTTAATGGAGACAGGAGAGATTAACTTTCTGCATATTGAAAGGATTTTGGAGACACAGCTTTTGCATCAGAAAATTGCATTGCAGACTGTGACAGGTTTTATTTTTCTATTGCCAAAAGAAGAAGCAAGTACAGTTAATCACTCTCTTTTTTTAAGGATTTATGATAGTGCTCATTGCTTTTTGCTTGTCAACCTCATGCAATAATGATTTAAACAAATATTAATACTGCTGTCTCAAACCCCCATTCTTAGTTATGAAAATAATTCTGATCAGGGCCCTGAAATGTCTAGTGTAAAAATATTTACCATTTTGGTTTTCTTATTTCTCCAGTACTAAAAACTCAGAAGTGACTCTTTTGGTCTGTGATGGGTTGCAGGGCTGCTGGAGTGTGGTTCAGTGGTATGGATTTAGAGCCTTATAATTTGTCATGACTGCCACACCTTTCACACAGAGTCTCATTTGTGGTTTGTGTGAAATGTAAAGTATTTGTGCTGTCATATGGAGAGTGGAAGAGAGAGAAACAAAGGTGGCTCCAAAAAGAATTTTTTATTAAACAAAGCCTTTATCTGCACCTTTTGTGCAAGGATATAGATCCCAGTAGTATTGAAGAATAATATTTCAAACCTCCTATGTACTAGTGTTAGTACAAGAGCCTGCGCTGTTCAACTGGAAAGTAAACAATAAATACCAATCTAAAAAGAGCTTGTGAGCCACCCTGGCAGAGCCTGGCTTTCTTACAGGAAATATAAAATACTTCACCTTCATTCTATCCAGCATCTATCCAAGGCACAAAACTACTTTCATAATTAGAAACATAGCAGTAGAACTGCTGCAAAATTCAGCCTATTTTACAAGGCACTTCATTATCATCTGTGAGGAGAAAAATAACAAAGCAATCCTGAACACGGCCTGTATCAAGGGCACAGAGAGAAGTCAAGCTGTGCTTTAAAGCCACCCTTGTAGTGGCTGAAGGAGAACTTCCACAAGGGCTGGCATGATGTGGAGAACAATTCCATGGGAAGCTGGTGGCACTTGCATTACAGAGTTAGGTGTGCTTTCAAAAATCTGTGAAATGAGAATGGGTTTAAGGATTAGTGATGGTTGTAGAAAAATTACCACTTTTACATCTGAGTATTTTAAAATGGGAGCTCTCCCCTGACACCCAGTCTTGCAGTCTTTGGAGGTTTTAGAAATGACCCATGGACCAGCTCTTTAAGGAAAATACAGAGTCAGAGAATCTCAAAAAACCTTCCTGCCTGCTTTGGTGCTTTGGCAAAAATTTGCCTTTACCAGTATTTTTATCAAAGCACTGAATAAAAGCATTGAAAGGGCAGGATTTTAATGAAAAGTACAGGATTTGGGAGAGGCAGGCAGTACTCTAAGCTATGTGCACAATAAAAGCAGAAAGTAGTGACTGTCCTCATTCACTTGCAAATATGTGGGAGCTGCATGACAAACTCCAGACACTAAATTTTTTTCAATAAGGATTTGGAAAATATGCACAATCTGCATCCAAGTGTGGGCCAGTATTCCCAAGTAATTTTTTTTCTCTGTGTCTGCTAGCATTAAGAATTCATTTTATACAGCATAATATCTTCCAGGGACACAGTAACTTTTTTAGATAACACCAAGATATTCTGGAGTTGCTCATTATATTTCTCCTGTTTTGCTTAAGTACCCAGGAGTTATTTTGGTATGCTATTTCTGAGTGACTGAATATTAGAGGATATTTATGTTTTTGTGTAAAATACTTCATAAGAGATGATACTTGGTGTAAACAGTCTCTAACTTGTTTTATAGTTTTCACAAAACACCTTAAAATTATTTCTAGTTCTACAGAAGGTTTTTTTCCCCTTTTTGCTTGGAAATTTATATTTTCTATTTGTTCTTCAAAGAAAGAAACTTTTATGAGAAAGTAACTGTTTTGTATATGAAAGTTGTAATATATCAGAGCTATTTCAGATCTTGACTTAACTTGGGGAATAAACAAAAAATATGTTCTGAATTGCTGGGAGGATAAACCTTTAGATAACTCTATTTACATTTGTAGTGAAAAACTGAAAGTACAAATACTTCTTCAGAATGTAGTTTTAAATTACAATTTTATACATTGGTGAGTAGTTGTTTTTATTCGCAGAACAATGCAGAGATATATCTTTCTCCAGGTACACCTACAGCAGCAAGCTGGTAAACCACAGAATAATTACACCAAAGCCAACTGAAATTATCTTTAAGAGAATGCTCTCAAAAATCACTCTATGTGATAAATGCCAGTGTGCAGTCTCAGGAGGACACCTAAAGCCTTGGTTAATAAATGTAATCTGATTAATCCTCTTAATGCAAAGTATGTGTACCGCCAGCCTGTGACAAAAGTGCATAGGTCTGTGGAGACTTGTAGGTTGTTGTGTTCAGCTTTTAGTAAATAAAAATATGTTATGTAGCAAAGCATGGGCCAAAAAAACTTAATGGAAGATGAGTCTGTTCAGTCAGTCTCTATCATTTGCAGCTGTGTAGTGACTATTTTATCCCAGGGTGATACCATCCTGTTGGAGGGCACTGTTGTGGTAATTAGTCACCACATGTCCAGGGTAACCAGTGTCTTACTATGTGGCAATTGCTACTTCAGTATGTTTTCTTCCACCATATTTACAATTATCTTTAAAGTTCAGTTTTTGACATTTAACAATGGAAACTGGTTTCCAGTGGTTTCACTGCACAGTCTGCCTGAAATTACTACCTTCGTTTTCCAGGATACTCACAAACCAGCAGCATTAAGGGAGTGTAATAAGTATCAGGTAATCCATGTTAAGTGCTCTTTACATAAAATTTTGTAATTAGGAAACCAATATAATCTAGTAGAAGCCTAGGTGTTAACTTTTAGACAAGTTATATGGTAGGCTCAGCTTTTTACTGGAAATTCTTGTAAGTGTATGCAGCTGAGCTTTTCTGTTTGTCTCCATGACAATATATAAGGAAAGCTTAGTTTGGCTGCCTTATTGCTTGTAAGTGGAAGGATAAGCTGCTAAATCTCTCTTTTGAGTACTCACATCTTTGAATTTTGTCAGTCTTTAAACTGGACAGCTTTCTTTAATAATCATTAAAGTGAAGGGTATTTCTCTAAGGCTTAGAGAAGCTGAGCTAATAAGTTCTCTATATTAATAGCTGCAAAATGAAAGCCAGTTCAAATACCTGATGACAAGTGGATAACACTGTGTGGACTTTAGGGTGTTAAGCTGTTTCTGGAACTGCTTAGTAAGAAACTACAAGGTGTGAATCTCAGCTTTGCCAACAGTTTTTTTGGGCAGTATTTCCAGTCACTTCACATCAGATGCATTGACACCCTGATCAGTATCAAGAAAATGTTACATGTCTACCCATCCATGTACCTCCAACCCACAAGTGGTAAATTGACTTGTTTGGTTTGGTTTTTTTGTTTTTTTTTTTTTTTTCCACTCATCTGTCTGTAAGATGAGGGTTGGTGTTGTTACTTTCAGTGCTGTTTCAGTAAAATGTTAACCCGGTGCGTTTCCCCAGCATGGACAGTTCAGGAGTGACATGGATGTGCACTACGTTTTTGAAGAGCAGAATGGCAGCTAGCATAGGATATGATTCCTCTGCCTGTTCCTCTTCAGTCCTGCATCAAAGTAAGAAGAGAGTCTGTAGAATGTGTTTTGTATTTGTCTTTACTAGTGCCTCAGAAAGGGAGCACTGTTCAGGCCCATATAAAGCGTTATGCCCACTGCCCGATCTCCTTGGACCCACCCATCTACCCAGAGTCTTTTACTCCACAGGGAAATCCCTGCTGGTATTTGTACCATCCATTTATCCTGTACACATGTAAAGGGACCATGAAAACGCTTTTGGGCATATCAAGCTAATGAGCTGGGCAGGTAATGGGGAAATCTGTTCCTTAAATGATTAAAAACTCTGCTAAGCAATTGCTGGCTTAGGGCTGCTTGGCAGAACACCACACAGACATGTAGCTACCTACCTCATTCTCAACTCTCTTTAATAAGCTTTCTGTGGATTTTAAACAGTTTCCACAGCAACTGGAAACAGAAACATCTCTGTCAACCAGAGCTTCCTAGAACTCTCCACTTCAAGTGGTACACATAGTAATTTCAGCTCTCTTCATCACTGTTTTCACTTTTAAAAGATCTGCAGCTAAATTTGTCCCATCAGTGGCTTTGATATTTTCTTCCCTAAAAATATAAAAAGGTGGTGCAAAACATTATTTTGACTTCATGAGGAGATGTGGAAAGATACCATAAGCCTTCCCTTCTGCAATGCTAATTATGAGCAGCCCATCTGCCAGAGCTGTTTCCATAAACTAAGCAGGAGGGGTCCACAATGAAACAATTACAGAAACACAGAAAAACCCAGTTTGCAGCTGTTGTTTGAGCAAGGTCTGCCATGAGATATGTCTCAGTTTTCAGTGAGACTTTTAGCCAGAGCATGGCACCAGGTGAAACAGCACAACAGAACAGAGTGAAACTTTTCCCCTCTTTCCTGTGGACATAGCACCACATTTTTATAGAGCATTCTGAAAAGAAATGTCTTTATTCAGTATTAATCTGCCCAAAGAAAAGGCAGCTGCAGCCATTTTAGCCAAAGACGGTTGTACCACTGAGTTATACCCACTAAGGCAATAGTTCTGCCAAAACTAGTGCAAGTAAGGTCATTTTTCCCCATAACCTTGGAAACAACAAATTTATTTTAAGAATGTCTAGTTATGAAGGTCCAGATTTACAGGAAAATCAGAATAAATGCATGAAAAAATCAGCAAAGACAGGTCTACAAAAATCTGTGTAGTATGTTAAATCTGCAAGGTTATATTTCCTAGACTTCTGTTCTGCTGTACTGATTTATTATACTAGAGGCAGAAAATATTTAAGGCTGTTTAATAATAACAACCATGTTTCTTTCCTTGAAGAAACTGGAACCTCAAGCCTAAATGAAACCAGTTTGAAATATTTCACTTGTATATTCTCTAGTACTTTTGACTTTCTGTGTGACCTTGGCCCAGAAATCTTCTCCATGTCTCAACTTTAGAGGTATTGAAGGCATTCTGTCAGCATTATCCTTCAGTCACAAAGGAATTTAGAGTGAAATAAGAAAATAAACCCCCTAAAGCATGACAAAAGAGAATAATTTCATTTATTCTCTTATAATAGGTATTATAATGATATAATTATAGACTATAGGTATATATAATATTGCATATAACATATACATGTAATATATATACACAAATATGTATTTTAATTAGTAGCCTTGATTTTTAGACTATTAAATTCTTCAGGTATAAGTTTGAATGGTCAGATGATTAATTCTTTAATGTAAAAGCCTATCTGTAGCATAACATTCTCAGATCATTCCCTACCACTGGTAAAATCTCCAAAACATGCCTGTAAATGGGCAAGCAGAAGTAACAGTAATAGAACTCTGCTGTCAGAATTATGATGCAAAATGTGCTATTTTAGGAGTTGAACAGATGAAGTGACAGCCAGAGACACCTGTGAAAAGCTGCAGTAAATGGAAACAGAGTCAGCTTGGGAAGCTGTTCAGCTAAACTGGTGGCTTCCTTGGAGTAAAAGGAGCATCTCTCTCCTCCACCTTTTTATTTTGGATGAGGAGCATGGCTCAGTTGCTGAAATAAATTAATCTAGTGTCATTTTAGGTGCTGTGAGCTGTGAGCTGGGGTCCAGAATGATGCAGTCTCCATAAGGGCCCTGTAAGGATGTCTCAGATTCCTGGGGTATTGTGAGTTGGGCTTAGCAGAGGAGTTCCACCAAAACCCTCTGTGTTCCAACTTCTGGAAACATCCACTGGTGGTCTCCTCCTCACCAGCAAGTTACCTTCTAATGACCATGAGAATAGCTGGGGAGAAAACAGGCAAAAATCCAAAGAAGTAAGAGAGAATAGGGGAAACATAAACAAAAGAAAGGAGACAACATTTGGAACCAGGTGTAGGAAGGAGTTCAGTGTAAGACTCATTCCTCTATCACACTTTCAGAAGTCTGCAGATACTTCCCACTGGTTACCATTGGTGCAGTGGAACAGAAATGTTCTCCTTCTGGGCAGTGATGTGCCTTCACTTGATTTGACCTGGGAAGCCCTTGGTTTAGGCCCTTATATTTCTGCAAGGGGAAGGAGAATGTTTCTTATTTAAATATTGTATTTCATGCTGTTATAAGTACATACTGGCATAATAATGACAGTCTGAAGGGAGAAAGAAGGATATAATTGGTTCATTTTCTATACATTTTACAAAAATAACATTCATGCTTTTAGATATTTATTTTATAATGTCTTTGGGCATTTTATTTTTACTATATTGGAGTTTTATCTTAGGCTGAAAATAACTTAAATTCAAATTATAGTGTCTGTATTGAATCACATTAATCAAAGCATTGTATCTGGCATTTCTTCATTAATTTTCTTGAGAAACAGATTTGAAATTTTTTTGTGTTGGAATTACTACTGCTTGTGTCAATTATGCTCATTTCAAACATTTAAAAGCAATATTTTCTTTCCAAAAAGTTGTTTTCATTGCTTTTTCTTTAAGGAGGCACGTGTTGGCAAAACATAAGTCAGCTGCAATACTAATGTTCCCTGGTGGTCAGTTTTTAAAAAATATATTAAAATTAGCAAACTTTGGTTGAAGTCTCCTGTGTCTGTTCTTATTCTATCTACTCCTTAGAACATTCCATTTTGAGTTTTCTTGTTTTTAGTCAAATTCTGATGTGTGATGAACTGTTGTAGGATGAAGATCTTGAAGATCTTGTACAGCTTGAGTTTTAAAATTACATTTTGGCAATTTTGTCCAAGGAACAAAACTTGTCTGGAGATGAAGAAATAGATGATGATGAGGAAGAAGAAGAAGAAACAGAAGAAGAAGTAGAAGAAGTAGAAGAAGTAAAAGGAAAAGAGGAAACAGAAGGAGATGAAGCAGGAGAAGGAACAGAGAAAGAAGAGGAAAAAGGGGAAAAAATTGAAGACAAAAAGGATCGTAAACCACCTGAGGGAGAACCGAGCAGTAGTAGTAGCACTTTGGAAACTGGACAGGTAAAGGCCAATTAAGTTACTGATCTCTGAAAGAATTTGGATCTATAACTGATTTCAGTTTGATACGTGTGTAGCTATCCTGTAAATGCAAAGTTGTTGTTTGGGGTGGTTTTGGTAGAGGGAGAAACACATGTAGGTATTAATAGTTAAACATCTTTTTTTAAACAATTTTGAAAGAGGTTTTTTTTTGGTTTTTGTTTGTTTTGTTTTGTTTTTTGGTCTATAGACAGAGGAGACTACTCAGAAAGAGACCATCGCTGAGCAGGGTAAGAATACAGTTCCTCAGAACTGGACATTCTAAAGACAGATAAAAGTTTCCTAAACAATATTATAAAATACTGGACAGCACAGATCTTGTTCATAGCTGGTAAAGCAGTTCTTGAGAGGTAATGAAATTTGAGGGGCAACCCGCCATCATCAATTGTTAATGATTTGAAAGAAATAAATACTTTTTTCAGTTATGTGTTGGAGGAAGTCCATGAGAAGGACTTTCTCTTAGCAGGACTGTATCCTGCTAAGAGCAGTTCTGGTTGTGCAGTGCCAAAGTCATGGTAATTTTATTATCTCTCAGGCAACTTCTTTGTTGAGGCCCTAGGCCTCACTTCAATCAAGAAACTTCTCAGAATTCTTCCCCATCTTTTTCAGCTGACATTTCCTCATTCCATTCACAAAGAGACTATTGTAGGTGAATTGTGATAAATGCTGAACACTGTCCAGGATGTTGAAGATGTAAGTCTAGAAGCTCCTTGCAGTTTTGGTGGCAGTTTATGAGAACTGTATATTCCTTTGGAAAAGTTGGGGAATGTGAAGTTGGGTGCCCTATAAGTGTAGGACTTCTTTCACTTTAGAAATTTTGGAGTAATCTAGAATGGTTCTCTTGAAAGAAAATAACAAGTGTGGTATAAAACAGACCACAGTCCTGATAATGAAGCAGCTATGCTATTTATTTTCAATATTATAATGGAAATAGCTTGTACAGAAGGGATGCTTAAATATTTTTCCATTATCCAGTGATCTGGAAGTTTTGATATTAAGTTTGAAATTTATATGATTCATACAGGGAGTATAGGAAAATTTAAACACAGGAACATCAACTGAGATGGAAAGTTTTTCCTTTCCCAGAATTGTTTCTATGGAGTAAAATTCATGCTGAACTCTGGCCCTAAAACAGCTTTACCAAATTAGAATATACTTGCAAATAAGTGTGCAAGACATTGTCTCCTGTCAGCAAGAGGAAACTGTGAGTGCCAAGTAAAAATATTTTATATGTTGTCACTGCCATAATTGTTCTGTTCTTAAAAATTCAGCATCTGGAGAGTAATATCAAGACATTATAAGGAGAGGTTAAAAAATAAAAATAGTCTTTTCAGGCTGATCATCAAATTTTACTGAATATTCTGACTGATTTTTAAGTTTTATTTAATGACTTCTACTTCAAAAATAATCTGAAGAGCAATTTTTTTCTGCTTTTCTGTGATATTTTTCTGATTTGTATGAATCAGAAGGAAGTTAATATAAATGTTTATATTATTGTAGAGAAGGAAAGCACTGACAATCACACTGTGAACAGTTCTTCAGAGAACACTGATGACCAAAAAACTGGAAGAATTGCGGGGAAAATAAAGGTTTGTGGCCTGATGTTTCTTTCTAGCTTTTGTGACCAAGAAGGCAGTGGGCAGTTACCAAAGCAAATACCTCAGCTCAGATGATCTGCACAGTAACTGCAGTAACCTGTTTCTTCTGTTTAGGACTTGATTTTATTTTTTGATAAAATAACTTTAAATTGTCCAAATAATAGAAATTGCTTAAAGCCTATTATGATCTCTTCATGGATGGTAGGTCCCTGAAAGAGAGATTGTTTATCACATCATGTACTAGTGAGGTGAAACTTGGGACTTGATTCCTATGGGACATTATTTTAAAAGATTTCCCCCTCTCTTTGTCTCTGAAAGCAGAAGCTGAGATTGTTGGCCTTGCATGTATTTGCAACATGCACTGATTTTGTGATCATTTATATCTCTTAGACAGGTGTATGAGCATGTTGAGGAGTACCTGATACGCAATTTCTCACAGGTCTTAGCATCCAGAGGCTCCTGCAGAGGCTGCTGAGTTTCCTGTTGACAAAGGCCCTAAGCATCAGTTAATTTGACACGTGTGGTCTCACTGAGCACAAGCACTGTCATTAATGGCAGTACACACATTTATCAGGAGGCATAGTAAGCACTTACTGCTCTGGTGCTTTATTTTTGGGCCTTGCCTCTGGCTCTTATTTGAAAGAAACCCAAATAAATGCACCACTTACAGCATTTTGTACAAACTGTACAGTGTGTAACTTGACAAAATGCAATCACTTTAATTTTTCTGATTCCCATGTGCTCTTTTACTACATTTCAAATACTGCAAATGTTTCTTGTTAAGATTTTTTGGTAATTTTGTTTTGAAATGAAAAAAAATATTTTACCAAGGAGAAATCTGCCAACCTCATTTAACTTTGTTATATACAAAGGG
The DNA here is from genome assembly GCA_013400215.1 of Cisticola juncidis. Classification (NCBI taxonomy): domain Eukaryota; kingdom Metazoa; phylum Chordata; class Aves; order Passeriformes; family Cisticolidae; genus Cisticola; species Cisticola juncidis. The sequence continues at coordinate 98,064 of VXBR01008347.1, read as the reverse complement.
GTTTATGGTTTTTTTAATCTTGAATTTCACTGCTAACTCATATAATTTACCTGGTTTTTTTTCACTTCAGTTTTCCCTGTTTAGGCAAAAGTCATTGACAAGCCAGAAGAATGAATGTAGCAGAAATGAAGACAGCTCTGAAAAGCCATTGCAGAGTGAAGAAAAAGAAAAGGAAAATTTATCTGGTGAAGACAGTAAGGATGAAAATCAGAATCATGCACTGGAGAATTCCAGTGAAACTGTGACTAACCAGAACAGGAGGATGAAAGTTAATACATGTATATTGCTGTAACACTCTTATATGAGAATGTGACAGTCTTAAAGCACATAGTGAAATTTTTACTTGAAAACATTTCAAGTTATGACTCGAGATGTTGATGGCTGCTTTTTTTTATTGATTTGATTGCTGTAATTTTAAATAGGCAGATGATTTTCTTGGTATTTATTGGTAATTTTAATAGTTGAAAATGATATGCTTATCAGCACCTTTCTGGACTTCTGTGGCCTTACCTATTGATGTTCTAAAGCAAAATATGGGGAGTTTTTATGTGAAAAGCTGAATACAGGCATTTTATGGGTTTTTGCTAAATAATTTTACTCTGTTTCTGTCTACAGAGTACTATTTCCAGCATGGTACTGTTGTAAAATTATAATATTTGATGTAAGATATTATTTAGTTTAACAACCTACTTAAGAATATTGAAGGTACTCACTTAGAATTATATGTTTCTTTCTGTTTTGACATGCTAAAAATAGCAGTGAAATATCAAGTTAACTTGTAGGCCACTATGGAAGAAGTTCCTTGAGTATGTGTCTAATTTCACACATGGCAGCAGTCCCAATGGAAACAGTGTAAGTATGGAAGCATCCTGCCAAACTGGGATGGGGAGAAAGCTTTTATTTCTGAGAGGTGCTGAAAACTTTTGCTGCTGCTGGAATTGGCATAAGCTGATGGGCCTCTCCTCATCCAGGCCCAGTGAAAACTGGACTCCCTCACTCTTGTTTCACTTGTGATTCTAATCATGCATTCTCTGACCATCCACTCTTTAATGAGTCTCCAGTGAAGCTTTTCTTACAGGAAAATAATGCAACCAGAGGTACTGTGGCATCAGGATAACAAACTGATCACTATGGGGTGAATATTCATGTTTTTCTCAGGAAGACTGGCATTTCTTCAGATGGACACTTAGCAGGAGGAGCCAAAAATCAGTACAAATGAAAACTGCTTAGCACCACTGGAGCATTAAGAAGCAAGAATTCTTTACTCAGCCAGATGCTCAAGGGGATATCTCCTCGAAAATATTGTGCAGGCTGAGGACAGAAAAAGCTCCTATTTATATACATCATTTTACATACATAGTCATTGATTTTCCCAGAATAAACACACACATGATAAATAATTTCCCTGAAATCATTAATATGTTTTCCTTCCCCTTTACATGCTTTCTTCTGCCCTGAAGGTCTCTTTGATGATACCTGGTGGTTCCCTGACCACACAGGGAACTAGTAAAAGATGGGACAACTGGGCTGGTTGCTTTTCAGTTCTTCATTTTTTCCTGGTTTCAGAGTTGCTTAAATTTTATGTAATAGGTCAGAAGTGTTGAGAGTTGATTTCATCCCAGGAGTTGGTTCACCTGACTGCTTTGTCCTTGTAAGTATGGCAGGTGCCCAGATTCTTTCACGGGGTCTCCTCTGTGCTACCATAATCATCCTACTAAAAACCTGAAGGCTTGGGTCATCCTTTGTCAGAGTTAATTAGGATCCTTTTGTGTGTTTTATTTTTCTTTTGTCTGTGAACCTTATATGAGGGGTTTTTTTCCTCCATTACATTTACGTATTTTCTTATTTTTCTGAATGCACATGTGGTTTCTCTTCTACTTGGATACTGTTGAGAAGAGTGAAGTGGAAAAGGAGAAATGAATTAGATGGTGCCCTCAATAATTTAAATAAGCTTTAATTTTTTTTTTTTTTTTTTTTTAGAGGAGATCAGCCACAAAAATTTTTACTGTAAGGACAATTTCTTTTTTTAAAGGTGAATAAATTTAGTGAGAAATATTACTTTAAAATGGGAATTACGCTCAAATCTAACAGTAAAGAAGTTTACTTAATGGACTGTAAATTGCTGTATGTCTGAGCAATTTCAGGGACTGGTACATTTGTCTTGTCCTCACACTTTGCTGAATAAGAAGCAGGAACATATTAACTCATTCCAATGTCTTTTTTACATGTTTTCATTTTTAATAAAAAAATATTAAACAAATCAAACAATGACATGTGCATGTGTATTAACTTAAAAGGTTTTTTAACAATTTCACAATATTTATGATAAAAATATGAAGATTTTTTATCACTGAAATGTTTTCATAAACAGATGAGTAGCAAAAAATTGTAGAAACCTTTATAGTACATCTTTCTCTGTTTTTTTCTTACTTTCACAAAGATTAAGTGTATCAGCTCAAGGTGATATTTCTCATTTTTATAGTCCTGCCATACAACTGAGACTGTGCTTTAGAATTATTTGGTTTCGAAAATTTCACCACTAAACCTATCACTAGGTGGAGTTAGTGCTCTTCGAAGGTGTAACCAGCCCCTGGAGCCAGAAATTCTCCTTCTCGTGGCCCCCGAAAGAAGTTAAAGATACTCATTCTGTACCAAATTTCCTGTTTCCAAGTTCTCAGAAAACTTTATGTTTTCTGGCATATTGCTTTTGGCATTAAAGCACTCTGGTACCTCTGTGTATTTATATAATGCATTTTGAAAGGTCTAAACTGTGTGTATTTGTAAAAATATAAAGATATAAAAATATAGTTACTCATTTGTTTCTCAGTATACATCGATGGACAGTGGTCAAGTTCTGATAAATAAATGTAAGTCTAGATATACATGCTTGATTTAAATTGAAGTGGTATTAGTGCACCTAATGTGCACTGAAATGTGTGTATTTATAGACAAAGAGACAGATATACAAACATATGTACGTGTGTGTGCACATGGATGATCAAACGTGTGCCTGACCTGAAATTTCCATTTAATCCATATATTTACCTGTGCAATTTTACTGATTTCCAGAACCACAGGGTTCATTCATGCAGCTGCTGTTCCTATGCAATTTTGTGGTGATTGACATTAAAAAAAGGGAGAACATGCTGTTTAGACACTATTATATACACCCAAAATTAATAATAACAATCATAATTAACTTCATGCAACTTTTCCCTTTTTCTTCCAGGTATTACTTGTGCAATATGCACAATACATCCATCCTTTGTCCTCAGTAGTCATGCTGTTGACATTAGGGTGGTTGAAGTAAACTGAATTGGTATCATGATGGTAAACCCCTGTAAGTCCTGGTAATCAAGAATACAGAAGCTAACCTTGCATGACTGTTGAGAGACTAAGTGTGAGTTCACTTAAAACATACTCATGTACTTGAACTACTTTAGCTCTTTAAAATATAAATACAAATAACCAGAATTATAAACATAACTGTAACTATAAGTATACTATCTCTAAATTCCCTCACAGTGCTTTTAGGAGCTATATTATTTATACTACTCACTACTTAGAGGAGTTTACAGCATTTTCACACTCTGTTACATCTAAATTCCTTTAAGGACCTAAATAATGTTTTGATTAAGTGTAATGAGACCACTGTCAGTGGTGAGAATTGGAGATATTAATGCTTTGGTAATAAATCTGCTTTGCTCAGTGTCTCATAGTGATGAGCTCTAAAGTTCACACCTATTTGCCTTTCAAGACTGTTTTGGAATTACATTTTAATCATGCTATGTAATTACCACTTTCTTTTTCAGGACCAGATTGTAATGATTCAGCAAAAGCCTTGCAAAATCTAAATCTGGCTAAACTGGAGTTCTTTTATTTGTACACAAAGAAGTCTTTTTGAGATCATTCTCATTTAATGTCAAAACAGTTTAGACACAGCTCTTTGCAATCACACTTATCAAAAACTGAGGAGATATTACTGTTTGAATTTTAAGGGATGTTAACAGCATTAAAAAAAAACAAACCAAAACAAATATTTTGTTCTTCAGTATATCTATGAAACATGAGACCATCTATCTGCTGATTTACCACGTACTGATGCACCAGTCAGTGTCCAACTGGGAAAGCAATATTGTCTTCCCCCCCAGATTTTCTGTTTTTATGGCTGCCTAAGACACATCAGCCCTACCAGATGGAATGGAAAAAGGCAACTGGTGTTGTCCAAGACTTGCTACATGTGTACACCATGTATGTGCTTTGTGTGCCTGACCCAGACTTTCATGTTGGAATTTTCCATAGCAAGGGTTTTGGGAGTACAGAGATTGAGGAAAAGTTACTCTTGCCATCTCCTTTGTGCCATTGCTGGGAGGAAGGGGATGAGGCCACCTTTAACTGGGAGGAGCCAAGGAGATTTCTTCAGATCACTGGCACATGAAAGTGCTCAGGGATGGGACACACAGCCAGAGACTGCTGCCCTGAAGAACATTTCACTTCCCTAAAATACACTATTTTTACAGCAGGGCAGTATCTTTTATATTTTTGACAAGGAGTGTGCCACAGAGGTTTAGGTGTGACCTAGGATAGAATGTTATTAGGATATAATTTGAGTTTATTATTTCACACAAGAAACTAAGTGATCATCATCTCTGATATTTAAGCTTCCAGAACAAGAATTTCCATTGGTGTACATCTTCCTGACATTTTACCCAATGCTGTCCTCTCATAGGCTGGCCTCTTTCCTGTCATTTTAGGAAAAACAGCTTTCTATTAGCAGGCATGAATAATAATAACCTAATAATAATAATGATACTGATAATAATAATAATCATGATAATGATAATGATAATAATGATAATAATAAACAACTTTAAAATGCAAAATGAGCCAAGTGCCTTTGACAGGCATGGCATGTGCAGGGGAGATGCCTTTTGAAAACTGCTTTGGGTGAAGCATCAACTCTGCCTGAGGGATGATCTTGGGCTGGCAGTGGCGTTTTTTGGCTAGCACTGGGGTTTCATGGGCTAGCACAGGGCTCCACAGTCACGAGCTGAGGTTCCATTTTTCATGAGCAGCAGCATGGTGTGTGAGGAATTTTGTCAACCATTCCTCAGAGAGCTCCCTCAGTGACACCCATCCACCTGCCTCTTTCTGCCCGTGTCTTCCTCTGAGTATTTTTTGCCTTTTTTCCTTTTCATGCTCTCACCACGGCAGAAGATCTATTGAAGATCCTATGGAAGATCTGTTCTGCCTGCCTGCTGTCTCCACGGAAGACAGTCCCAAGTCTTCACTTCCATTCCAGCCTCCCTCTCCAGACTCTGTCAGGGTTTCTGAATGTCCCAACACTGGAGTGCACCCCACAGCCCCACAGCAAGCACCAGAATGGCCCTAAGTGGGATCCTAAAGGGACAAAGGTCCAAGCACAGCCCATGTGCAAGATGACATCCAGGGGGACAAACCCCTGGAGCTGGCAGTGACCAGCAGCTGAAGGAGGGTCTAATAACAGCAAATGTTGAGTTACAAATGAGTATTTTTAAGTGTTGCTGCCACTAAACATTATGAAAAAGTAATAGTAAGGTCCAAGAATTCTAGGATTTGTACAGAAAAAATGCATTACTATGATTATTATTTTATTTTAAGACTCTGTTTCTGCAGATATTTACAAGAGTAATTCCAAGTACCAGAGCATTTGCAATCAGTCAGGCAATTCACTGTCTAAAACTGTTTAGTTTGGATTGGGGCCCTATTTGTCATCCTCTTATGACTAATTAGACCTTACTCGGGGGTTCCAAAACTTCATTACACACAGCTGGGTTGTTTGGGTATTGTTTTTATTTCCTTATCATTCTTTTACTATTTGGAGAAAAATTATTAGATTGTTAAACATTATAAAATTTGATTTTAACTAATTTCACCTCTCCATCAAGAGCTGTATTTTTATTATCAATGTAACTGCAACTGTTACAGCTATTCTGGCACAGAATAATAAAATTATACTTCTGCACTGCTATTTTAAAAGGCAGGAAAGAAAAATTATGTCTTTATATTAATTCTTTGACATAACAAGAAATTTTTTTAAGTCTTCAGGAGCACTTAACTTTGCTTTGGGCTTTATTTTTCTGTCCAATCAAGATATTTTCACACATTGCAGTCCTCTAGTGTTGCTTGATTTCAACTTCATTTCAAGTGTTGGAGATTTTCTTTTGCCTTTGAATCGTCAAAATCTGAATTTTCCATGAAAAGTAGATGGGTTAATTCTTGTGTAATGCCAGGAGTGCCAGGAACACCAACAAACCACAAGCTTAAATAGTTGGAATTTTTTCTATAAAATTAAAAGCTGAACTAGGAGAAAAAAAAAAAAAGGACTGTGCCTTCAAATTCAATATATGTGACATTTGTTTAATTCATTCATAGTTCCACATGCTTCCTCCTGTTAAAAGGTGAATTAAGAAAACTACAAAAATCTGGAAAACTAAAAAAAAGGAATTCAGAATTTTTTTTAAAGTTGCCTTGAATTTGCCTTTCAAACTCCAGTCTTTTGGGTGATTTCACATTGCTGTCATTCCATCAAACACAAAGAATGAGTGTTACACTGCACTGAGAAACTCCAGAGCAAACTGAAGTCGGGATGAATGCACGCCTTGGCACTGGCATTTTTCCAAGGCTCATTTCAAACAGGCCACGAGGGATTCATTCCCACTGCTCCTTGTGCTCACACCTGTGTTCTAAATTTGAGCTGTAAGTTGCAGACTGTGTTAGCTCTTCAATCTCTTGCCTTTCCCAGGGCAGCTGGACACTCCAGGCCTGGATGTCAGTGGAAAACTAAAAAAACAGGCACACTGTGATGTGTGCAGTGTCTGCTCACAGTGCCCACTGCAAGAACCCCGGGCAGTGGGCAGGCAAGACAAGGTAAAAATTCTGCACACACCAGTGGTTATGTTGTGTGAGCAGATGGAATTGCACAGGCACAATCAGGAGCAACAGGAAAGCAGTCTGAGGTCCCATTGAATCCAGGGAATCAAACAGGATTCTTGCCTGTACTAACTCAGACACCACAGCTGCTGTCACTGATGGCACCTACTGCTGACACCTTCATCTCTCATGCTGAGGAGACAACCCAGCAAGGAGGGTTTGTCACGAGTCACCACATTTCTGCAGTGGCCATGCAGCTTGAAATGGCTCCAAAAGGAGAGAGGCTGTGACCTATGGGCAGGGTGGTGTTGGAGCAGCTTTGGAGAAGCCACAGCTGCATTCACACTTCACACCACGCTCTCACAGCAGTACAGACCTGAAGGCACAGAAATACCTAAATGCAGGCCAGTGTTCTGGAAATGGGCAGCTACAAGGACAGTACACAAAGGGAAAGGAAAGCAAGAGATACCTGACCCATTAAGATCTACTTCAGGCTTCTTTGTTGTTCCAGTGTATTGGAACACTGAATTCTTAAAGCACAGATAAACTACAGCAATTATCACTATCAGATTAAAGCACTCCTTTTCCTGATGTTCTTCTTTAAACAGAGTAATGTCAGTATTTTAATCTCTTCACGTGTGGAAATCTAAGAATTCCTTAGTCTGTTAAACTGCAGTTGCTCTGATGAAACTGCCATTATTTTTGTTACCATCTTTCTTCTTCATTTTTTGGCAAACAAGTTCAAAACAGATTATTGAGCCCAAGCATACTCAGATTCACCTGTACTGGGCAGGGCAGCTTGGAGAACAGTTTGTGCTGAGGCCCCATCAGGTATTTTACTCCAACCCCACCAGGTATTTTACTCCAGAGCAGCTCTAGCCTGGCCCCAGGGGTGCAGGAGGTGCACTCACTCCTGTGCACATCTCAGTTTCAGACAGTAAATTAGGGGATCCAAGTGGGGAGGTATCCAGGGACACTCCTGGTGCAAAGGGAAAGTCAGATGAAAAGAAGATGCTTTGGAGAAAGCTCCCAAACACAGCACCCACACAGATTTTTATTTTAATTACCAGCAAGATTGCATTTTTCTTGGGCCACTTTGGTATAGCCAGCCTCAAAGCGTGGCAGAAGTGTCACCTTCTTCTGTTTCCTAACTAGCATTTCCCCTTGAGATGATTCTCCTTCCTTGGCAATTATGTGTCCCTTATTTTTAAAGAAATATTCCTTTCCTGATTAGATGGTATTTCCCTATTTGTCCAGGAAACAGCGCAGAATGTGGGAGGGACCCTCGGAACTCCCTGGGCTCGCTCCCCAGCACACAAACTCTGGCTGGGGCCAGGGCTTTTCCCACACCTTCTCCAGTTTAGATTGTGCATTAAATGTTCACGGTAGGAAGTGCAAAAATAAAGAAACCTCAAATCTACCTGCAGTCAAGCTGCAGAGTTGACAGATGTCAAATCAAGTGTTGGAACATATGATGCTCTGCCTGAAGCATCTGCCTCCACAGGCTTGGAGTATCTGGGGAATTTGCTTTCATGTGAAAGGCAGGCAAAAAAAGCCTCTAGTCTTTGTGGTTATGGAACAAAGCCTGAAAATGTAACTCTGCGACACCCTGGCAGCTCAAAAAGCTAATGAGAAATGTGATGACTCCAAACTTTCTTTTCTTCCTCTCATGACTTAGGGATTTTTT
>VXBR01008347.1:0-88445 GCA_013400215.1 Cisticola juncidis | reverse complement strand
GGCCGGGCCGGGGGCGGCGGGAGCGCCGCGGTGTCCGCGGCAGCCTGAGGGGCCGGGGCCCGTCCTGCTCGCTCGCTGCCCGCCCGCAGCGCTTTGTGTCTCGCTCGGTGTCTGGTGCGGTCCCTGAGCGCGTTCGGAGCCGTGTCCTGGCTGTGGAGCCCGGGGTACGGCTGCAGCGGGTGCAGCTTCACCCGTGCCGCATTCAGCGCTGCCGAGGGCGGGCTGGGGCGGCCCCGCGCGTTCTCACCCCGGGTGTCCCATCTGCACCTCCGTGCCTTGGCACTCGGAGAGAGGAGGGGACACCCTCGGGGCTGCTGAAGGACAGGAGAGGCTCTGTGTTGTCCCCAAGTGTAAACTGTAAGTCCGATGGGCCAGCCCTGCCTCTGGGACCGTGGCACTTCGGAGTCTTTCAGCAGTTTTTGGTGCCCGGGTGAGACTGTGCAGGCAGCAAAGTAATCCCAGTTTTTAGTGTGAAAAATGAGTGGGTGAGTCTGCCTGGTTTCTTAGGCTCCTAGTAGATAACAAAATGCATGCTGATGCTATTTCACTTCTAATTATTTGCATTTCCTGTAGAAAAATCTGAAATGAGCTCAAATGTAGGTTCCATTTCCATGCAAAAGGAAGGGCGTACGTGGGTTCTGCCTGTTCTAAAGCAGCTGTGTCTTGTCTGGTTAATCATTTTTGATTTGGCAGACATTGCAAGCAAAGACAGTGTAAGCTGGCATGCCCTGGTGGTGGTTTAGTTAACAGGTGTAGTCCGTGAGGATTTGTGGCCAGAACAGAGCCTTCCCCATAGGTGCATATGGCTTCAAACTGAGATGTGTTACCGGGTCGAAAGGAAAGGGTGGCAGTGAACAGGTGAGAAAAGTGTCTAATACAATGTACTGCATGTTGGTGATACCCATTTTTTGTTTTCTGGAGCTATCCCCTACTTAATACGCAGTTCTGCCCATGGAGGGGTGTAAAATGGTATAATGGTGGCATTTGTGAGTTGAGGTTTAGCTTTCCTTATTTTTGTTGGCGAATTCCAACTGGCTTCTTTCCAAGTTGAAAGATGTTGGAACACACGTTCATGCTCATTCTTTACCAAACACTAAGGTATTGGACACATCAGTTGCTGAATCAACAAAGACAGCAGAAGTTCCTGTCCTGGCATTTCTCTGAGGATTATCAAACTGCCAAATTCTCTTTATTTTCTTAGGAAGATGAGTGAATGCTTTAGTTTGCGGTTCATGTGAATGTTAGTCTTCAAGTAGTTTACAGAGGATGTTAATATCCTATCCTCTGTTTTCCTAAAAGGCCAAATGTAAGCTCTCTAATCTCAAAAGTCTAATTTTTGCGTGTAATCTTCAAGTTGGCTGTACAAAAGCCTGCCTGTTATGTCTTTCACTCATTTAAAAGTCCAATTTCCTCCTTATGCTTACTGTCAAAGGCTCCAAAGAGCTTAAATCATCAGCAGCTGAAATTGTAAACCCTAATATTAGGTTTATGTTTCATGTTACTTTTCTTCTGTTTGTTTTTAGTGAGAAATATGATATTCCTTCAGATCTTTATTCCCAGTATGAAATCTAGTGAAATTGTTAATAGATGTTTTCTCTAATGGTACTGTGTTGGTATATAACCATGCACATTAAGTACAGAATGCCATTAAGTAAACTTAAAATAGACATTTTTTTAGAAATATCTCTATAGCACATGTGTTTGGGGCCCTCTTGATTATACAGGCACAAGCTTATTGAACCCTTACCAAGATGCTGACACTGGACTACTTTGTAGACAAAGCCAAGCAGTCTGTTTGGGATGCATGCAAAATGCTTGTATTCAATAGTAGATTGTTCTTTAAACATCAGGAATAGTCTAATCAGCTCTTAAACTCACAATTTTTTAACACTTAAGTTTTTGGTGTAGGGCATTTGTACTCCACAATTCCACTGTGTTTAACACCACACTAAATAGGTGTCATTTTCATGTCCTAAGAGTTCTGCCATCAATTTTTTGAAATTGAAAAATCAAGAAATCAAGCCAGAAATCAAGCCAATATTCCACCTGGGAAAATGTAATTGAACTAATTAGCTGCTCAGCATAAGGAAGAAAATTGAAAAATATCCAAATAATTGAAATTCTTAAAATACTTAAAAGCCTTTGAAGCAACAGCTGTTTTAACTGTAACTGTATTTGCAAATTTTGAAAGGATGCTGTGGTATTCTCATGCTGTTACGTTCAAAGCTAATGAGGCACTGACAAAATCTCTCTGGTGGCTCTACTCAGAGGGAAGGCTGTTTTCTCTTCAAGAACAGTTTAGAGATGCACCTTTTGGAAGTTAAAACAATTGTTAAACCTTTTTCCTAAGGACTGAAGAGGGAGATGTGATCTTGGAGCTCTTCAGTGACTTTCTGTGGTGTTGGGGGAGGGTACAGCTGTCCATATGTACATAAATACATTTAGAGATCACTTGTTCAGTATTTGGGGATGTGAAGGTGAAATCAGGTGGCACTGTATGATGTAAGGCTGTGGTACTTGTCTCCTACACTTTTGGCAGATGAAAAGAAAAGCCTGTCTATGATAGAATGAATGGGAACTGTGCACTGGAACAGGGCTTGGTGTGAAGGAGTCATGAACCTTGAGAGAGATGTCACTAAAATCACTTGAAGACCATGTAATATTATGGAACTATTTTCAAAAGCAGTATGAGATTTAATTCAAAGAAAACAATATGTACATATGTGTTGTATGCTTATAACCTGTGTATATTATGGATTAAATATGAGTAGATGGAAGTCAGGTTGTAGAAAGGGTAGTTCTTCTCAAAGCAGTGTGCTAGATCAAGGAGTGCATCTGTGAGTGAGACTTCTGAGTGCTTCAGCCCTTCAGAGAGAGGCAGTTATTGCCCAAGAGAGTTTATGCTATAAATAAGACAAAGGATAGGAGGACAAAACTGAAGGAAGAAAGTATTTAAGATTGCCTGAAGTCAAATGGCAGGCTTTTAAAAAATCTGGCATCACAATAATTTGATTCCTCCTCATAGCTCCTCTCCATCAGACCAAGCTGCAGAATGGTCTCAGAGCAATCCCCAGGGCCCTGAGCAGCTGGTGCTCTGCAGTGCCAAGGGTGGGGCCTGTTGTGTCAGCTGAGAGTTCTTTTGTTGTGTTTTTTTTTTTAAACACAGCTGGCTGGCTGCCTTGTCAGCTCTGGGTGACAATTTGTATGTACAGGATCCATGAGTGGAGCTGTGGGCGCCGCTCGTGACCCGTGGTGGGCACAGGCCTGGGTGAGTTGTGCTGGCCAAATCCAGCACAAAACCCATCCTGGGAAGGAAAACTCTGAGGAAAGGGTCCCTGTCCACAGCTGGGGGCTTGGAACTGGATGAGCTTTAAGATCCCTTCCAATCCAAGCCATTCTATGATTCTCTGATGTTCTGAATACAAGCAGGTGAGTGTGTTCTAAGGCAGGGCTTTATCCTCAGATGTGCTTTGGAACATCTGGAAGGGCTGGCTCTGTCTAAACAAGCTCCAGTTACCTGGATAGTTGCATATGAATAAGACTTCCAGCAGCAGAGAAGCCTAGTAGAAATTATGTTCTCAGGTGACCTCAGGCATAACAGATACGTCATGTTAGTATCAATCAATAATGTTAACTCATCTCCTGACACTTTCATATATTCCTGTGGGAAGTGGACCATTTTCATGAGCTGCAATAATTCCCTACTGAAAACTCCCTGTGGCTTTATAAGCATTACCAAAGCAGCACATTTCTTCCTGAGTGGTCCTTAAATAATCAGGTCATTGCATCCTCATTGCCTGCTAACTCTTCAGCAGCACCTGGGGGCTTCAGTGCAGCTGAAATCTCCAGGGTGAGATCACATAAACAGAGAGTGAAATTAAGGATATTTCAATGAGTTGTTGAACTGTCCTTTCTGTCACAGTGAAATACACCTTGCCAGAAAGCACAGACAAACTAACTGCATTTAATGCCTTGCATAGCTGAGTCTGGGCAAGCATTGGAGGTGGTACAGGAGGTGCCACAGACCCATCAGTGACACCTTTTTTCATGCCTGCAAGCTGCTGTACCCCTTATCTTCTTGGTCCACTGCAGCAGTAAGTGCTGGCATGACAAGGGCTTGCCAAACATCTACAGTGTCAAAAACAGTGTTTATAAAAGCTTCCACTTGAGATTGCCATCAGTATGTGTGAGGTTCTTTCTGTGAAAAGTATGAATGTGCTTATATAATTTTGTTTATCAAAAGCATTTGATTCTAAAAGTAATATGGAAATGTTGATACGTGTTTTACTTTTGTCTCCTTATCTGACAGTTGAAATGAGCAGTTAGAAAAGAACACTGAAATACAGTTTATTCTCTCACTCTAGAGCTGTGAACAGAATGGGTACTGACTGGTCAAACTTGATGAAGGTGCAGGGAGCAAGATTTGGCGAGCTCTTGTGTTGGCATTCAGTTGAATAAGCCACTGGTTTGAAAATTCACACTCCATGCACATTTTACATACAGCCTTAGGCAAGCTGCTTAGACTTACTTTGCAGAGTTTGGAGATGGGCATGGGCTTGAGGCCACTCTGAGCTGTTCTGATGTTTGCTGATAAACAGGAGTGTCCTTGTTGGGAGAGACTGTTCCCAAGGCACGGATCCCCAGTCCAGCACTGTGATAGTCTGGAGTGGCAAGCACTGAAGAGGCAACCAAAATCCATCCCTCCCTCCCTGTACCCCCATCACACTACTCATTTTTTGTCCAAAAAGCATATCAGTAATCTAATACTTAATGAAATTCTAATATGTAGTGCACTGTAACACAGACTCTAATTTAATATTGTCAATATTTCCTGGTACTTATGTGAAACTTCTGAAACAAAAGTGTTTTTTCCCTAACTGGGGTAACAAGTTTCATGTTCCTCTAAATAGTTGGCTAATTTTTCAGCTTCTGAAATGGCTGTGTTTTGGTTGTTCTGCATTTTTTTCTTTGAGTTTGCTGTTTCAAGTTATGGAAAAAATTACATTCTGTTTGTATCACCCATTTCACAGGGCATTCACTTAATTTTTTTAACACAGTAAATGAATGTCTCAACATACAGGGCATAGCTGGCTGGCTGGCACTTCTCTGTCACTGTTTCATTGATTGTATCTAAAGAGTGCTGTTAAGTTTGTTCAAACTGAAAATTTGTGCTGCAATACCTTGAAAATGGCTCCTAATTGTGAGGTTTTAATTTAACTATTTTGATCTTTCCTGTAACTTGAAATAGCCACTTAAGAGCCTGAGTTTGAAACCACTTTGACTTGTCATTTGACACATTACCACAGGAAGACAGAAAGGATTTTTTTTTTTATTTCTTGGGATATCCAAGGGAAAAATTAGGATCCCTCAAGTTAATACATATTGCAAGCACAGCTTTGCCAATATTTTCCATTGATTTGCCTGAACAATCTCGATGAGATTTTGTTGTGCCTGAGGAAATAAATGGTATCTTTGGCATGTACATAACACAGAAATGTGGAAGGAGTAGTTACACAGAAAGTAAAGTTCTTTCAAATGCAGCATCAGGATGATAAGAAATCCTTCCCAAGCCACCATTACCTCTAAATGGTGTATCTTGGTAGTTGCAGGAATTTTTCCTGAGAGAAATGTCTAAAATTACACTTTTCATTTCTCTGAAGATGGAGGGAGAATGCATTTGGGAGAATGGCATGGGAGCATGTTAAGAGCCTGCTTGTAGCTTGCAAAAGTGAGTCTGTCCAAATACCCTGGTGCTGGACTACTGTAAAAATGACTTTTTCTGCTGAAAGGTTTATTTGGAGAGAAAGCACTGCTCGTGAGTTTTGGCTTATTTCCTAAACACAAGTTACTTGACTGGCTGGCTGGCCCTTATCATCAGCCCTCCTGAATTTATTTTTAGGGCTGTTTTTGTGCTTTTCCTCTAGCACTTAGCAGATGCTACCTTGAAAAAGCAGCTACTTTGCCTTCCTTCATCCTGTCATTCTTCTCAGTTTTATCTCTTAATTTGATTGCATTTGGGCTGTGCATTCCCTCCAGGAAACATTAAGCAGCTATGGGCTGTTGCTGATCCCGGTGGACTCCGTATTCTCCCCATGGATGTCCTGGCCTGCCTCCTGCCCATCCCTGCTGCCTCATTCCTGCCTCACAAGACCTTGGGCAGGATCCTTTGCCTCAGTCTGTTCAGGTGACACAGCAGGACCCAGGTCTGGACTGGCCAGGGTTCCCAGGCATGTCAGCAGTGTGGGGGAGATTTCCAAAAAAGCTTTCTCCCAAACCTGTTTTGCACTGCAGGAAACATCCCCTCTTCTTTCACCTGGGCAGCAGTTTCAGCTCTTTGCCATTCTCCTACTTGAGTATTTTAACAACTGAACTCTAAGGCTGCCCAGGAGTCCTGCCTTCCTCTGGGTGAGCATCCCTGGCTCATTGGTGTGGGGTAACACAGTGGTTTCCATGGGATCACACACCTCTGGGCAGAGGGAAGCCTGCTAGTGAGCCAGATCAGGACAGGATTCACATAAATTCTTCCTGGCTGTTCTCCTGTGCCCTCTTGTGCTATTTGATGTGAAATAAGCAGAGGGTGGGACTCATCTTGCTGCTCTGGATGGTGCTGTCTCTTCCAGCCTTCTGCACATCTTCCCTGCCCTCGTTTTGGCTGTCGAACATGGGCTCAGGATTTGGGAAGAGCTGCCATCCCCTCCTGGCAGCGTGCAGGGCAAATTACAGGCTGGGAGAGGGAAGCACCTCCAGCCATGTCGGAGTGCTGAGCTTCTGCCAGCCTCTGCAGCTCAAGCTGGGGGTGGCTGGACATTTTTGGCACTGTTTTTTTGCCATTTGAGCAGGCAGAGTTTGTCTAATTTCACGCTTTTTTTGCTTGCTCAGTGCAAATATGTCCTCACTAAGGACAGATGACATCTGTGGGGTTCAGGTGGGCTGCTCTAAAGGACCAAGTTTTGCTGCCTGATGCATAGACCTGAAAGACAAAGAATGCTTGAAATTTTGCATATTTTGGGTTGTTCTTGTGGGACACCAGCAGGTCATTATAAGCTGTTTTTGAGAGGAGCAAAGAAAACCCACACCTGAAACATGCAGGGTGAGTATCATAAAGATTCTTGATTGCATTCATTTGTTTGAAACTGGAGAGCAAATATCTCTATATGGGTGTATACATCTTTGATTTGTGTAGTCATTGATTTGTGATGTGCAGCTGTGTCCTTCAGGGAGACACAGAAGAAACTTCTGCAGCTTTGCAGTAAGATACATAACATTAGATTTTATGTGAGTGCTATCACTTGCTTCAGATCTTGCAGTAGATAAACATATGCATGTGTGAGACTACTGCATACATGCAGATTGAATGATTTAGAAGTTTTATAAGTTAATCTTGTTTTGAAGATTCTGAAATTACTGTGGTGTTAATATGGAAGGAAACATTTTCTCTGTTGTTGTGTAAAATTTAAAATTTGTCACAACTCTAAATAGACACATTTCCATATAATTTGAGCAGCATGATTGAAGACATCTGATTTTTTTTTTCTTCCTTACTTCTCGCCCTCTTCTTGTTCTTTGGAGGAAATGCCATTGTTATTTAGGGTACTGGATTTAGATGTGTTGCACATACATTCACTAAGAATAGCAGTGCAGTTTGGAAAC
This sequence comes from Cisticola juncidis, assembly GCA_013400215.1. NCBI lineage: Eukaryota > Metazoa > Chordata > Aves > Passeriformes > Cisticolidae > Cisticola > Cisticola juncidis. The sequence goes on along the minus strand of VXBR01008347.1, from coordinate 80,795 downwards.
ACTGCTGTATTCAGGCTTCTGCAGCCATTCCTTCTTGTGCTGCATGGTTTACCCAAAGCCTACACTTAACCAGTGTGGGCTGGCAACATGAGTCACCCAGCAAAGGCTGTCTCCTTTTAGGCTGTGTCATGAGAGTTTTAACCTGCCAGGGTCTGTGGTCCCTCCTGATGTCCCTCAGATGTCTTTTGTCAGGCTTCCGGATGCTTACTGGCCAGATGGGGGAAGATGCTGCTTCCAGCTCCTGCCTCAGTTAAATTGTGAGCCTGTGCCTGTTAGAGTTTCTTTGGAGTTGTCAACTTCAGGGCAGCACACTCAAAAATAATTACTCAATTTGAGTCTGCCTGCCTTGAGTCTATCCATTGTAGCTTTCTGGTTATACTGTGTGATTTGTTAGTAAAAGAGCCCCAAATAAACACACCTATGTACAGGTATTCCTGAAGATCAGAATCATGTTGGCTTGCAGACATTCCCTGTTCTGAACTGCCCAGGGACAGATACCATAGACATTACACCTGAGGCTGGGCTACAGTCATAGTGAAATGTGTAAATAAGAAAACCATCCCAATAAATACTATAAAGGTCTCTCCCATACCTTTCTGAGAAAGGAGTAGATGTGAGTGCCCTGTGCTGAAAGCAGGTACCATTTGTATTACTGTGGTAAGAAGAAAAATGGATGACTTGCTGAAGGTATTTCTTGTGAAGCCATCTGACTGGTCATTTGCTTCAGCTTTGCAGCACTGATCTCTTTTTTGTCACACTAAGGCAGCTGGTTGGCCTGTGCCTGCCTCCCCTTTGTAATATGGTTTGTCCAGAGAGCTTTGACTGAAAACATTTATTCAGCTGCAGTTATTGCCATTGCATGTGCAGTAACGTGTGTGTGTGTGTATGTTTAGTTATGGAAATGCTACAGGTGGCTGTGTCTCTTTGGAGCTGAAAAGGGGTGACCTGGAGCTGGTTGTGGCTCTGGGCATTCCTGTGTGCTCTTCTAGCTTGTCTTTCCATTGCTCTCCTTACTGCTTTAGTTAAAGCTTCTGGATGTGCATCTGTTTTGGTAGGTGTTGGGAACCATATTTTGAGTCTCTTGTTGGTACTTGACATTTATTATAATGAGGTAGGAAATACATGTCTGGGAGGAACAGGAGATAACTGTAACTGGAAACTTGCTTTGACTTGGAGTTTAGGGAAATTTCCAGTCAAATCCATCAAATCCTGGGTGGTTCTTTAATAAGGGAAGGCAGCATTTGTAGGAACACCAGCAGTGCTGTTGGTGTGTCACTGATGCCTCTTTGTTTCACTCTGAAAGCTTGCAGTGTTTGACTGCCTGACAGCTTGTTATCTTTTTGGAAATTGGAACACCTGAATTGTGTTTTGGCTCTGTTTTTGTTTCTGATTGTGTTTCTGATTGGGGATTCTGTACTTCTCTCCAATTGTATGTCAAAACCAAGAATACTAAACTGTACCTTTAGATGTCTCCAAGGCTTTTCAGACCTCTTGCATACCAGTAACAGCATGAGATAGGCACTGCAGTCCCTTAAGTTCTTTTGTGTTATCCAAACCTATTCTCTTGCAATATTTTTGTCTGCCATATTGTAGGCAAAACATTAATGTGTGTCATACTTACAAAATCACTCAGACATTTTAGCAATAATATGTATTAAAAGCCATAAATATTTTGTGTCTAATAAAAGGCAACTTTTAACTCATCAGAAAGATAATAGTGATTTATAGCTCATTTCCCTATTGGAAGAGTAAATTGGTTTGCCAAAGCAGATCAGTCCAGGGGAATTGAAAGTAAGTCTTCCATCTGAGTAAGAAAATATTCCCTACTTGTAAGCCCATCACAAGGAGTATGGGGCTAGATTTATTTGCAGTTCATGAATGTTGTCTCTAAAGCACAGTCCTGGTCTCTGTTTACTCTTCTGCCATGAACAAAACTTCTCTTACTGCACCAAGACCATGAGAAGGCAGGACAGGGAATAGAAAAAAATCAAGCTTGTAGTATGTGACACATGAGAATAAACTAAAGTATTAATGATGGATTTTGGGGTGTAGATGGTGCTCTAGGGTTCCAGTTCACAGGGAGCCATGCTCTCCAAAATGTTCTTGGCCTTTCTTGTATGAAGGCACCATGGTAAGGGGAACTGACAAATGGCTACAGAAGTGCACAAAGGGAAAACAAAAGTAAGACCTAATGTCTGCAAAGATGAGTAATTTAAATAAAGTTCAACTGGCAACCCTTGTGCATCAGTTCCATTCAACAAACTCTTCACCCTCCTCCCAAGCCCTTTTCGGAGCTGATGCAGCAACTCACGTTTTGCATTACAAACATTTCTTTTAAAACCTTGTCATTCAATTCCAAGTCACCTCTCATTTCCAGTGTGGGAAGAGCTGTGAGGAATCCCTGCCATTGCTGTGAGGTGCTTTCTGTGTGTGCTTGGCAGGCACTACAGTGCACAGCAGCTCACAAGTTCAGGGACTGCAGCTCCTTTGGGCTTTTGCTTGTCAGCCACCTGCAGGGAGAGTGCTCAGCCCTGTACAGGCTCCTGAAAAGCTCTGACAGCTGGAGCAGCTCACTCCAGGCAGCTGCTCCTGCTGACAGCTCCCTGCCAAGGCTCGGGTTGTTGAGGGAGGCTTGAAACAAGCCCTGCTATATCTGCTTTTTCCCAGAAAATGTTTCCTGTTCCCAGAGCGAGCTGGGTTACTGTCAGGTGTTGCTGGCGGTTGCCCTTGGCCTGTTTTCTTACTGGCAAATGTTGATTTTGTCTCAGGTTGCTCTTACAAATAAGAGCCTGTGGCTGCAGAGGAGCAGAGTGACAAGGCAAGTGACTGGGGAGCTGCCCTGTGTGGCTTTGACCCTTTGCCTTCTGCCAGGACTTCCTGCCAAACACAACATCCCATTTTCCTCGATGTAATGAGGCCAGTACAGGTCTGTGATAATAACAGCAAGGGGGTGATGCTGATTGTCCTTTGCACACAAGACACACCACACTGGAACTGACTGTACAGTATGTTTCTAATTTTTTTGTATGTTATAGTAAAATTTCATAAAAGGGGAAACTTTAAATCATGGAAAGGAATCGACTCAGAAGCACATATTTATATAGGCAACTGTGTGTATCCTTTGGTTATTTGTTCTGTCAGCAATGAAAATCCATGTCAAATCTTCAAGCATTTTTAATGACATAGGACCAGATTTGCAAAGGCAAGGTGAGAGCATTACATCTAGGAATGTGAGCACTTGATTTTATGTTAGTGTCTGGGTGTTCCAAATCATTATGGCTTTTTGCAAAACCTTTGTAGGTTCCTCACCTGAAGAGGTTATTTTTCTTTGAAACATTGCACCTGGCTAGATGCATACAAAACTGCAGAACTGATATTTTAAAATTATATTAAAAAAGGGAAGGGATTCGAATTTCTCTTTTCTACATCTGTCCTGGTTCTGTGAGGGCTGGTTGTGGGACAGGGATGTCCCCCAGCAGCCCAGAGGCATGAGCAGAGCTGGGACAGGGATCAGCTCTGGCTGCAGGGACAGGGGCACTCAAGGCCAAGCCCCTCTCAGGGCTGGGGTTGCTGTGAGAGTTTATGGGTAGTGATACCTCTCTCATGTTTGAGTAAAGTTCCACATTTCTTACAGTGTATTAACTCCCAGTAACAATTTAGGCAGTGGTTTCATTTTCCCATGAGAACTATTACTGTCTTTGTACCTTTCCTGTGGATTATTTTTCCCCCAGTGTGTTTGGCATGCTCCTTTTTTACATCCATATCTCTGGTTCTCATGGCAGATTTGCAGGTTGTCTGTCTGCTTTTAATGGCAAGCCCTGAAACCTCACAAGTCAGCTTCTCAGACTTGGGAGTTCTGTGAGGAGGAAACAGAAATACAATGACATCTCAATCCTGCCATTCTGAGGCAAACAGCTGATCTTTGGTGTGTGTCTTCAGTGTCTTTGACTACTGTAATATTTTCACACTCAGAAGAAACTGGTGTTACAAGAATACCAACAAGTCTATACATCTTTTATTTAAAAATATCTGTTCTGCTACAAGTTTCTCTTCTTTTGTTTGCTGGTTTGTTTTGTTTTTTGACAGCCTTTAGTTGTCAGCTTCAGGATGTTTATGAAGCTTGAGAAATTTTTCACTACTACACTGATTTTGTGGAAACTAAAATTCATAGAACCGACTATTAAAGGACAGTATCCTAATTATGTTAAGTGAACCCTGACCTTGGTAATTTGAAGCCATGTGCCAGCTTTGCTTGCTGCAGCTGGTCATTCCTGCCACATGTCGTTCATCAGTCCCTACATACCAGGCTGCCCTTAATGAAAGGAACCCAGAGCCATCCTTAGGTAATGCAGCTGCATCAAATATAGCAAAACTTCACATTTCCCTGCTTAGCCCTGCAGCTTCCCAGCACGCTCTGTCCTGATGTCAGGAGGCTGGGGCTGGACCTGCCACTGCATTTTTAGTAGCTAAAGGAAACAGGGCATCATCATCATCCTTCTTGCTGAGGACCATGGTGCTGGCCCTACCTTTTGTAAAGCCTACAAGTTGGCCATGTATATGTTCCTTTTCTTTTCAAACAGGTTTCTTTTAGGGTTCCATTTCAGGTGCTTCAGTCACCTCTCCTGTTTCTGGTAATAGCAGTGGATTTTCCATACTCCTTTTCCCTCTCCTGAAAAAGCAGGGTGTAATTCTGGAAACATGGCCTCAGTGTGTTGAGGTCATTAGGTGTGTTTAAGTTATTATATTGCCAGGTCTCCTTTTGCCTTAAACCAGCAGTTAGGGTTCCAAAGACAGAGGGAATTGAATATTATTTTGATTTCTTTTTATTTACTTACTTTTAGTTTGGGGCATTTGCAGTTTCTGAGCATTGTCTTCGGCACTACGGCTGTATAATATATAAAGAATCATAAAATATCCTGAATTGGAAAGGACCCACTGGGATGATCATCAAAGTTTAACTCCTGGCTCTGCACAGGACAGCCCAAAGAATCACACCTGACAGCATTGTCCAAATGTTTCTTGGGCTCTGTCAGGCTGGTGCTGTGACCATTGCCCTGGGGAGCCTGTGCCAGTGCTCAGCCACCCTCTGGGGGAAGAATCTTTTTCTAATATCCAACCTAAACCTGCCCTGACACAGCGTCAGGCCATTCCCTCGGGTCCTGTCAGTGTCACCACAGAGCAGAGCTCAGTGCCTGCCCCTGGTCTTCCCCTCAGGAGGAAGCTGCACCTGCAGTGAGGCCTCCCCTCAGTCTGCTCCAGGCTGGACAGACCAAGACACCTCAGCTGCTCCTCACAGAGCTTCCCCTTCAGGCCTTCTCCATCTTTGTAGCCTCCTTTGGACACTCCAATAGCTTCACATCTTTTTTGTATTGTGGTGCTCCAAACAGTGTGTGTCATCAGTGAAGCTGGGTCTTCTAAGGCACTACCCTCTCAAATGACCTTGATAACCACTCTTTCAGAAAGAAAATTGTTCACTCTTGATTTTGATGGAAGGGAAAACATCCTCCTGATGGGGATTTGGCACTGACATGAATATTAATGAAAAAAGAGCAGGGGTTTGAAGAGACTGTCTCAAATGTTCCTTTAAAATCTAATCAGCATTATTTTATGCTGGCTCTGTGAAAAGAACTTTTGACTCTACCTTAGGATATGATTAACATTGATGGTTTTAAAAGGAGCAAGCCACTTCTTATAAATTGTTTTAAACAACTTCTGAGCTTTTGGCGATATTAAATACTGTTTGTTGTGAAGCTGTTTTTAATACTATTCTTTGTAAATAAATTCAACTCCTGTCTCTTGAGTCTTGACAGCAGTTGCTTACTTTTTCCTTCAATTATTTGTTTGCTGTTAGATTTGAAGTCTCTTTAGATCTTTTTTTGGGTTTTGAGTTTGACCTGTTTTTCTCTTGTCTTTGCTCAGTTTTTGTCCTTTGACTGCCCTGCTTCCCCTGGAGTTGTTCCTTCAGCTGTTCCTCACTGGTGGAATGCCTGCTTTTTTCCTACCCTTGCAAAGCACTAGTAAAGCATGAGTACAAGTAGTTCTGGAGTCCTTTAAGTGCCTATTTTCTTCTAAAAGTGGTGCTCACTGCCAGCTTGGCATTTATAGTGTTTCTGTGTTGCTTCTGACACTCTGTGACTCCACTTACTAAAGAGCAGGAGGAGATCACTGTCAGTAACATCACATTTTTCCACTCCCCTTCTGTTTTCTAGGAACTTGTTGGAGAGCTTCCTATGGATTACAGGCAGCTCCTGATGCTAGTTTTGAAGTGTTGGTGTAGTGTCTGACACTTGAAGCTGAGATTTTTTTCATAGGGAGCCTTTCTTTTAATCTGCTCATAAAATCTGAAAAACCTTTCTAAAATGGCAGAGCTTCAGAAATAATGTGTCTCAGGGATAAAAAAGCCAGTGTATCTGGTACTGTAGGATTAAAAGTTAGAAGCTGAGATGTGCCAATTTCCAGTGTCAACATTAAAAATAAAGAAAAAAAAATCTTCCATCTGCCACCAATTCAGAATAGATCAGGATTAGTTTTTAGTCTCCTCTGTTGGAAAGTTGTCCAAAGTCCACTGGAACTTGTCATGAGACAGACTTTCAGCTTAAATGGTCTTTATTTAATTAAACAGCTATTAGTAGTTCTACCTCTTTTCAGTCCCTTATTGGCCTTCTGTAGGTGGCTTCCTGTTTTTCCATGTTTTCAATGTGCTCCTAAAATGCAGGCCTATGTTAAATACTCTAAATATCTTAACATAAGGAGAAAAACCCTATACTGAAGTATGTTCACAGGAATTATTTCTCTTTTTTCCACTCAGAGCTATTCCCTTCTTCCCAGAAGTGAGAGTCCCTTAGTCCTGACCACAGTGATGATGTGCATGGTGTGGAGTAACAACAGAGACACTGCTCCAGGCTCTGACCCCTCAAGGCCACTGCAGAAAAGAGCCTTTGCAGAGCTTCTTGTAGTTTGTCACACACAGACTACCAATCCCTCTGTATAAAACATTCTTCTATATCCATGGACAACCCCACAGCTGTTGTACTTATTGAAGGCATTGCCAGAGTTCAGGCATGACAGGAAAGCACAGACACATCTGTGCTCAGGATAACAAATAAATTTTGGAGCATGCAGCTATATAGATGTGTCTTGTGTAGATGTAATGCAGCACTTACCTTCCTTTAACCTATTGATTAGAGGATGTACATTTTGTTCAGCTGAATTGATTTGCATTTTAGGGTTCATGACACTTTTCATCCTTTCTCTGGTAACAGCCTGTGACAGTTTCTGATCATAAAGAGAGATGCTGTCACTAATTTTTTTAGCATTATTTATTGAGGAGTGCCTTAACCAAAAAATCAAACTTCTAATTCCTCCCAGCCTGAACAAAGGAAACATTTTTCTCCAGTCTCCTCCCTGTTAGTCTCCTGCTGGCATAACTAGGTGTCTTTCCAAATGATCAGTGACTTCTTTTGTTTTCCTGTCTTTTAAGAGTTTTTGTTTTGTTTTGATGTATTTCACTTTATTGAAAGATCTTACTCTGGTGGAGCCCTTTAAAAGGGAGGAAAGAGGCTTGTGGACCCTCTTAGCAGCTTAAAAAATCAGGGAAGCTACCCTCTTCCTGTTCCCCTACTCCTCATTATTTAAAACTTTAGGCAATGAGCCAAAACAAACAAAAACCAACTCAGTGGTTGGGCTGAAAATCAGTATCACTTGAGGGCACTATTTATGTATGTGATGGTCACATTTTTCCATCTGAGCCAAGCTCCCAGCTTGAGCCCATCTTCTTGGTGAATCTTTATGGCACCTTGTGGCTCATACTGCTCAGCAACCAAGGGAACATGGCTTATGTGGGAAACATGGATCAACAAAGGAGATGACTGATAATTTTCTTGAAGTTGTACCAATATTAACTNCTCATAGTAATCAACACTTTATTTCAATAGCAGAAGCCTTTCATTCATATATTTCACTTTTTTTTTTGGTCTACATTTACTTTAATTTTCTGTTGAAAACCCAATATCTAGATGTATATAGCTTGAAATTAAATTAAATCCTTACTTTCCGTTGAATCACGCAAAAAGTCACATCACAAGAGCAATTCAGGGCAAACCAGAATTTCTGGAATTAAAATTCTGGAATTTTCTTTAGAATTTCAAGAATTGGTATTCATTGAATATAAGGGCACCATTTTCATTAAAGATTTTTTTTTTCACCTTCAAGGTAATAGTATTTAAACAAACAACCTTTGGCCATTTAAGTGTGTAAACTGCAAGCAGCATTTCAGGATACTGCTCATTCTAACACTAAACACATCATTACAGTGAAAGCAAATTCATTTGCGATGGAGCAAGGTTTCCAGGAGCAGCCTGGGACTGCACTAAGGTTCCTGGATCATATGGATGTGTTGGCAAAGGGATTTGTAGCTTCTTGTTCTGTCTGCCAGCTTTCCTTGACTGCAGCTGTGTTACAGGACTTCTGCCTGCATTGAGTCACAGCCACTTGAGCCACTTCCACTTTTTATTGCCAGTCTGGAGTGGGAAAAATAAACCAAAATCAGTGGTGGAAAGTGTTTTGCTTTGGTTTTGCTGTATCTAAGAATCTGTGTGTGTCCATAAAAGGAACCAGAGTTCAGTTGCATTTTACAGAGCTTTTCTGGACTAGCACTAATTTCTGTATCCATGCAGTTTCCATCCCATCATTGACTTTTCTGAGAGTAAACTGCATGGGCATGGCTGCTTGCTTCTGGATACAGGACTTCATTGAAGTGAAGGAACCGTGAGCCAGGAGCAGTTCTTTTTCTTTTGCACAATATTTGCCAACACGTGAAACAAGTTTTGTTTTGTTAGCTGCCATTTGTGCAAAGCAGTAGCTCTCTCAACATGTAATTAATCCATTTGGAAACACCTTCATGGCTTGGTGTCAGCTGCAGTGTTTCTTCATAGTCACACTGGGTCACAGATGGCAAGGGAGGAAGAAGGATATTATCTTTGGGGAAAAGAACCCATGGCTGCATTTTCCTAATCCGATTCATGATTTCTGTGTAATTGGGTGGTTTTATTTCACAAAGCGTAAGATACTGCTGGCATGCAAACTTCAGACAGCTCTGACCCCTTCTAAACTTGATCATTCTGAAGTTTTCTGTTCTGCATTTCAGTTGTGCCTTGGGTGGCTTTTAAAGAGTTGCTCTTTGATGGGATCTTGTATGAGGCCTCTCTCTTGAAGCAAGTTAAAACCTGTGCGCTAAAACACGACATTTGCATCTTAATCAATACTGGGACACAGCGAATTAATCTGTGTACAGCCCTGAGGGGATCTCCTTGGTGTAGGATTACTTTCTGTGCCTGAAAGACTGTACACCTGCAAGGAAGAGAAGCACAATAGTTGGCTGGAGCTTGTGGCTGTGCGTGGAAACTCAAATCTATACTCTACACCTGTATATTTCCATATACATGAGCAGGGAAATGCCTAAACATCTCTGGAAGTTAATCATTCGGGCTAATAAACTGCACATAGGGTTATTAACTTGGTTGGCATTCAGGAACATGCTATGATTTTCCTGATATCCTCTGCTTCTCAGTTGAGCACAACTATTGTTGAATACCAAATGATTGTGTTTCAATGCTTTAAGGTCCATTCCAACTCAAACCATTCTGATTGTAGGATTTCTATTACAAAACAAATATATATATAAAGCTTCACAGAACAGATGCAACAAAACACCTAACTGTGCAGGCAGTTTTTAAATAAATACTGAGGGCCCACCAAAACAAGTGGTTTTTAAATGTGAACTTTGCAGACCTCTGGGGTGTAATGTTAAGCCAGTAAAGAACAAGATGAAAAACCCAGTTTTCCATTTTTACCATTATAAAAATGAATGCAAGTATTTTTACGCACAAAATGTGAACATTGTGACCATTTTGTGCCTTTTCTGTCCCATCATGTGCTTNGTGGTTTTATTTCACAAAGCGTAAGATACTGCTGGCATGCAAACTTCAGACAGCTCTGACCCCTTCTAAACTTGATCATTCTGAAGTTTTCTGTTCTGCATTTCAGTTGTGCCTTGGGTGGCTTTTAAAGAGTTGCTCTTTGATGGGATCTTGTATGAGGCCTCTCTCTTGAAGCAAGTTAAAACCTGTGCGCTAAAACACGACATTTGCATCTTAATCAATACTGGGACACAGCGAATTAATCTGTGTACAGCCCTGAGGGGATCTCCTTGGTGTAGGATTACTTTCTGTGCCTGAAAGACTGTACACCTGCAAGGAAGAGAAGCACAATAGTTGGCTGGAGCTTGTGGCTGTGCGTGGAAACTCAAATCTATACTCTACACCTGTATATTTCCATATACATGAGCAGGGAAATGCCTAAACATCTCTGGAAGTTAATCATTCGGGCTAATAAACTGCACATAGGGTTATTAACTTGGTTGGCATTCAGGAACATGCTATGATTTTCCTGATATCCTCTGCTTCTCAGTTGAGCACAACTATTGTTGAATACCAAATGATTGTGTTTCAATGCTTTAAGGTCCATTCCAACTCAAACCATTCTGATTGTAGGATTTCTATTACAAAACAAATATATATATAAAGCTTCACAGAACAGATGCAACAAAACACCTAACTGTGCAGGCAGTTTTTAAATAAATACTGAGGGCCCACCAAAACAAGTGGTTTTTAAATGTGAACTTTGCAGACCTCTGGGGTGTAATGTTAAGCCAGTAAAGAACAAGATGAAAAACCCAGTTTTCCATTTTTACCATTATAAAAATGAATGCAAGTATTTTTACGCACAAAATGTGAACATTGTGACCATTTTGTGCCTTTTCTGTCCCATCATGTGCTTCTTCCAGACTTCTGAGGTCTTTGAGTGACCTTAGCCCTGCTGCACTCCAAGAAGCTCTTCAGTTTGCTGCAGTAGAGCTAAGGTTTTAAATTCATATATTTGATGTGGCGCATATTTGATATGCCTTTAGGTACTGTGGAATGTAAAACTCGAAGGAAATAAATCCAGATGTTTCAGACATACTGGTGGAAACTGGTCATTCTCTTCTTACACATGCTTAAACTGATGAACTTTCTGAAAATGGGAGGAATTCCCAAGCACTTTTTCTCCAATTTGAAGGACAGGTTAAATGTGAAAGGAGCTTTCTCTTTCCTCCCAGTATCAGGAGTAGCCAGTGCATGCAGACTGCAGAAGATGCTGCCTAGGTTCATTTAATTCATGTTGTTTCTGTGTGATCAAGACACAGCGTCATTATAGGTTTGAGGTGGCTTTTGCTTTTTTTTGTTTTTCATTTTGCTCGCTTCATTTTAGTTATTCTATATCTGCCTATCTATATCTATATCTTCAGCTGCATAGTTATTCTATGCAGCTGAAATCGGCTATTATTGCTGTATTTTTAGGGGGTTTTGGCTGTTCTGTATTTCCCAGCAGCTTTTAAGAAGCTGGAAATGTGGTGATCTTTGCACTATAGGCTGGGGCAGAGTAGCTGGGAAGGTGTCTGGAGGAAAAGGAGCTGGAGGTGCTGGAGACAGCAGCTGACCATGAGCCAGGTGTGCCCAGGGGGGCAGGAAGGGCAATGGCTCCTGGCCTGGGTCAGCAATGGTGTGGCAGCAGGGCCAGGGCAGGGATTGTCCCCTGTACTGGGCACTGGGGAGGGCACACCTCGAGTGCTGTGTCCAGTTCTGGCCCCTCAGTTCAGGAGGGACATTGAGGGGCTGGAGTGAGCCCAGAGGAGGGAACAGAGCTGGGGAAGGGTCTGGAGCACAAGTCCTGTGAGGAGCAGCTGAGGGAGCTGTGTTTAGCCGGGAATAAAGGAGCTCAGTGGGCACCTTATTGCTGTCCCCAACTCCTGAAAGGAGGGCTTAGCAAAGTGAGGGTTTGTCTCTTCCGCCGTGAGCGATAGGACGAGAGGACATGGTCTTGAGCTGCACCAGGGCAGGGACATAGGAAGAATTTTTTTTTTTCACAGAAATTATGATGACACATCGGAATGGGCAGTCCAGGGACATAGGGGAGTCACTCTCCCTGTCGGTATTTAAGGAAAAACTGGACGTGGCACTCAGTGCCATGTTATAGTTGACACGGTGGTCATGGGTGGGACTCGATGATCTCAGATGTCTCCTCCAGCCCGGCTGATTCTGTGATCCTGTGGGAAGACACCTGGGCACACACGCTGGCCCGGCCGCCCGGTGCCCTGGCTGAGGTCGGGCCGGCGCAGCCGCTCCCGGCTCACGGACCGAGCGGGGACCCCGCACATCCCTCCGGGCCAGGGCACCTCCGGGCCATTCCCGGAGGGCAGCGGGCAGCGGGAGCCCCTCGGCGGGGACAGCGCACGGCACAGGAGGCACCGCAGCCCCGGCGGAGCCCGAGCGCCTTCCCGGGAGGCGAGGCGGGGCCGGCAGCGGGAGGAGGAGACTCCGGCGGCGCCCGGGAGCCGCTCGGGGAATGTCCCCGTCCCACTCCTCCTCCTGCTGCTGCTGCTGCTGCTGGCCCTGGCCGCGCAGCCCCGGGCCGGGCAGAGGCGCCGTGTGGAGCATGGGGAGCTGCTGGCTGCGCCTGGCCGCGCTGCTGGCGCTGGGCGCCCGGGCCAGCCTGGAGTACGAGGGTGAGGAGGGGAGGAAGGGGCGGCGGGGCCGGGCCGGGGGCGCTGCTCTCGGTTCAGTACAGAAATGACAGCACCGAGCTCTGCTTTCCCCACGAGCCGTGTTCACCGCGCTTTTCCGTGCCTGAAGTTTGCAGTGGCATAAGGCCATGCATTCTGAGAATCTCCCTTCAAGGTTCTTATCAGGAATATTAGAAGCCAGATTATCCATTAGTTTAGCAGCATAAAAAGTACATTAAGGTAGACAAATTGATGAGTTACTAGCCCTGTTTAGTGACACAGTTTTCTTCAAGTGCTCTTTGGGGTAAGTCCAGTTTACAGAAGCTGAAGATCTGAGCTTATACCCCAAAAAATTACTGTAGTAAAATGATTTTCCAAAATGTCTCTTTTTTATACTCCACTAAAGAGTGTCTGTTTTTAATACTCGACTAAATCATGTCTCTAAGTACCACCTTGGTATCTTCTAAATACCTGCAGGGATACTGACTCAGTTCCCTGGGCAGCATGTTCAAATGCTTTTGACCCTTTCAGTGACTAAATTTTTCCTAATAGCTATTTTAAACTTCCCCTGGCCCAGCCTGAGGCTGTTTCCACTCATCCCCTTGGTTTTTGCCTGGGAGAAGAGACACCCCCCAGCTGGCTACAGCATCTTTTCAGGGAGTTGGAGAGTGATGAGCCTCCTTTTCCCCAGGCTTTACAACCCTGGCTCCCTCAGCAATTCCTTAGAGGACTTGTGTTCCCAAACTTGTCCTGTTTCAGGGCAGTGAAGTGCAAAGTTTCAGATTGGTTTAATGTACTCTACTGTTGTTGTCTATAGCTTACTTTCAGTTAAAGAGGTAAATAATTCTTACATCAGTCCTGGGAAAGCAAGTGTGCATAGCTCTTCTGCCTCTTACATGTCACATTCCTTCTTTTTCTCTGTTACAAAGGATTTATGGCACAATAGCATGTGAATGGCTGTTCATGTGTGTGCAGTGCCTGGCTTGGCACTATGTTCTTGTGCCCTGATCTTGCCATCAGACCTGTACAAGTGAACCTTTGGAGACAGAATTTAATTTTGTGAATGAAGAAATCTTTTTTTTTTTTTTTTTTTTTGACATAAATAGAATCATGTAACTCCATTGATTAATCTTAAAGTGTTATTTCATGCCTTTTGCTTGACATCTGCCAGAACAAAGTCCACACCATTTTTTGGGACGAACCTGTTATACCCTCAGCTGGGATAATTTTAGCACTTCCAACACAGAACAATGCTTTGTCCTTATGTGGCTTAGTAGCCATTTTTGAATGCATGTGAGGCAGAAACACTTGGATTTGGGGCTGAGAAAATGGAGATGAAAGGGCAACACCTCATGGCTCCCCAAGCCAAACCTGTTGTGGTTATTGAGAAAACATTGATTGTTAGGAAAGAGACCTGACTGGCTTCTCATTTTGAGGTAAAAAATGAGCTGGAAATGGGAGATGTCGAGCTCCATCAAGAGAGCCTTGTTTCAGGGCAAAAGTAGTGAATAACTCTTTAAGGCCAGTTTTTCTTAGAAAACTTTCAAAAACACTTAATTGTTTCTTGTCTAAGGAAAGGCATATGCATAAGAGCTCGCATAATTCCAAGAATTACTAATTTTAAATGCTAAAATCACTACTCACTACAATTTGGACAATTACTAGTGATAACACTGAGGTAACAGTTTTATAACCCTCAAAAGTGAGTAATTATCTAAGAGTACTCCAATTTCTGGCAGAAAAATTGATGCTTAGAGAGGTATTCATTTACATATCAAGGTCTTCCTGAAGCCCTCAGGGATCACAGCTTGCTCTTTTTGCTATGCAGTCAGATTTCAAGTACAAAAAAGTTTGGTTTTATTTTCAGAAGTCTCTCAGATGTCAGTGTTTAGGTATCATAATTGAACCTCAACAATAAAAACAAAAAATCCAGAGAAATTAGTCTGAGTGATAAAAAGACTTCATTGTGTATAAACCTCTCAATTTCAGAGGAGAAGTTGTTTGGAAATTTACTTCTTCAGTTCGCAGCTCAAACTGGTAGAGAGATTCCCAGTGATTCAGTGCTGGGGAAGATGCTCCCATGGAGCAGCTGCAGATACATGGGCTGAGTTTTCTTGAGTCTGGTAGAGTAAGAAATCAAATTTCACCGTTTTCTGGGCAGACACTTTGGGTTTCTTTTTTAGTAAGAAATGGAGTCTGTGGACAGAAATCAAATTCTTGGGTTTTATTTTTGCTGAACAGTTATATGCTTTGCACGTGGAATCAGTAGCTTGTTGAGGTGCCCGAATTAAAAAATTTTGTCTAACTTTAAGCAGCAGCTTGCACAGACCATAGTCTTAGGTGTCAACAAATGGCAGTGAAATAACTCCAAATGCTGTAAGTTGAGATACCATGTGAAAAGCTCCTGTGGCCCCTCAGTACCTACCTATTTTTGAGTAGTAGTGCTCCAACTGGTTTCTGGTTTTTAGAAAGCAGCTTCTACCTTTATTTTAAGTTTTCAGCCATTGCACAGGGTTTTAAAATTATGGAGCTTAGTTGTCTCTTTATTTGAATGCCAGAAGAATGCTTGAAACCGAACCATGTTTTTGATTTGAGTGTAACTTGTGTTTTCAGGTCATGTACCTCAGTGCCTTGTTCTTGGTGTGAGGATCTGACAGGTCATTAAGGATGGTTGTACTTGAATTATTTACATTTTACTTTTGCTATTTGGCCTGATGGCTGTTAACAGCCACTGACACTATGGAACCACTTTCTAGTGAAACCTCTGATGAGGCCCCTTCACCTGTACCTGCTCTGCTCTCTCTGCTCCCTAGATCACCTGTGTGCTAGGTGGGCTTTCCATAACAGAGGAGCTGGGACTTGGCTTGTGCCACTTAACATTGCACAACATTGCTCTAGGAGCACCAAGAGAAATTTACTATTTCACTGGATTATCAAATCAATTTGCCCCTTCCAAATTCACTATAAAGTGGGTCTGCTATGACTCTGAGCTTCAGAGAAGCCCATGCTGATGACATTGCATAGATTACTGCATCCTAATCTTGCATGTCTTTTCTCAAAGCTTTCTTTTATTTTTAATTTATATTTCCTTTCTTGCTGCAGTTTTTTTTCTCTTATTTTGTATTGTAGGATCGGGATATTCACCCCTGGAAGATGATGAGGATGTTTATGCACGCAGTAGATACAAAGGTGAATGCTTTGCTTATATGCTAAAGAGAATCAACTGCTTGCTGACAGAAAGCTTCATTCTTTTTTCTTTCATGGATTATACAATCTTGGTGATCCACCTCCATGTTTTTTTCTCATGGATATGTAGATCAAGTTTTAATTTCTGTTGTTTTTAACAGTGGAAATTAGACCAAATATTGATCACAGCTCTTTCATGCACCCGAGTAAGTAACTTTTACATTGCTTTTGCTCCTGGGAGATCAGGTTGTTGAGTTATGAAAATCAGGAACAGCTTCTCTTTCTTATCCATACATGCTAACAAAACCATCAATGGTAAGCAGACTCAAAACCTAGGCTTACTGATGGTAATGTATAGAAGTACATGCAAGAGAACTTGATTTTCATTACTTTTTTCTTTCTATAAAATTGCTTGCATTTCAGGTTAACCTGCTACCTGAAATGTCAAGTGAAGTGTGTTAACAAATGCGTGTGGGCATTCCAAAACCAAATTATGTATCTGAATGAGTGAAGAAATGGGCGTGTTTATAAAGCAAATTCAGGTTTTCTTCCCTATTCTGGAAGATTTTGCCATTCAGCAAAAGTGAGAAGTTTTTCGCCACTACCAGGAATTTTTTCATTTGTTGTGTCCATTTTCTAAAAAGTCTGCATTTGTCTTAAAATCACTCTCCTCTGCCAAAATCCCTCAGAAGCCTAGACATTAAAGAAACACAGCATTTCATTTGTCACTTAAATGATAACTGTTTTTTTAGTAAATTAATGTATGGACATATTATTGTCATCATTATTTTGATTACTTGAAAATACTGTTCATTTGTGTCTTGTTGTACATTATTGATTCTCAGCCCAGAATCAATGGGCCATATGAGAGGTAAGTCATAAAATAATTGAGACATTTATGAACAGCCAAGGGGAAAGCACAGCTTTTATGGCTATGTTGCTGTTTTCATAAATGTCTGATCTTCCTCCCAGTAAAATACTCAAGTATAAAATTTGGTTTCAAACATATGCACAAATAATTCTCTAAAGCTTTATTTAGGTTAAGTCGTTTTTCTTTGCCTTGTAACATGTGATTCTCTGCAGATACATAGAAAAACAACTCAGAGATCATGAAGATAAATCAATGCCAATTCATGCCAGGGCAGGCAAGTAGTTAAAATGTGGATTCTGTGTAAATTCCTTTTGTATGGTGATCCAAAATGGATTATACTTATGTCAGCCAAAATGTCACCAGGGTAAGTGAAACATAATGACTCGTTCACACAGATATGAAAAACTGTCCCAAGTATGGAAGCCCTACTGCCAAATGTTGAGGAACAGACAATGTGAATCTAAGAGTATAAAGCATTAGAACAGAAAAGGCTGATTCTTCATTAGCATACTTCTTTTTGTTGGTTTTAGGGAGAAGGGGATGGAGAAAGACAAAGCAAGAAAAAATGGTCTGCATAGCAATCTTCAGAACTTCTCAGATGTGCAGTCCAGCATTTTGGGTGTGGCCCATTTCTTAGCAAATAAAATTTACCAAAAACAGGAACTGAACAGATTTTTGTAATTGATGTTCACATATGTAAGCAGCATTGTTTTCTTTCTTTCTACACATGTGCAAGCGAGCCCACAGATTCATCCTGTTTGACATCTGAAACAAAACATTGCAGTTTACTGGGAGGGGTGAAAATCGGCCTCCTACCAAACCCTTTTGTCTTTATCTGGATGTTTTCCCACTTGCTCAGCTTTCCAAAGAAACATGGCCAAGATTTTCTGTGCCTACAGCATTTTTAAGGAGTTTTTCTCTTCCTCCCTGATGAACCATCAACTCTGTTGGTGGTGTAGCAGCAAGCAGCAGTACAGTTGGTCACTTTGTGTGCTGTTTGTGAAGGATGGGCTCAGCTGAGGCTGGTGTTTGAACAGGACCAAGGGGCTGGGGGAGATGATGCTCTAGAAAGTGCTTTCCTCCCTGCCACTTGGCATCTCTGATCATATTTCATGAGGAAATGTTTCCTGAATACAGCAATTCCTGTGTCCCTCACAGCTCCAGTGCCACTGCTCTGGTGATCCTCATTCCTGCTGGGTTTTCTCAGATACTGTAAAGATCAGCATCATCCATAGCTCTAAAGGCAACATTGGGGCTTCAGCCATTTCTGTTTGCTGCCTGTTTTTCAGCGGTTTCAAACACAGGATTGTGTCTCTGAAATGTTTTACTACTAAATGAAAATTCAGGCTATTGTGTTGCTGAGGGACTTTTTAAGGTTTTTTTCTGCTGCAAGCTTTCTAT
The DNA here is from genome assembly GCA_013400215.1 of Cisticola juncidis. Lineage (NCBI taxonomy): Eukaryota > Metazoa > Chordata > Aves > Passeriformes > Cisticolidae > Cisticola > Cisticola juncidis. Next base: position 62,739 of record VXBR01008347.1, on the reverse strand, counting down.
CAAACAAAGAAAACCCCAGTATGTAGTCCCCAAAATCTCAGATTTCAGTTGGGTGAACAGAGCCTGGTAAAGATGGTGAAGTTCATAAAAGATGTCTGGGAAACCTCTAGCTTTTGTAATCCCTAAAGCTTCAGAAACATGGCTGATCTTGCCTTGAGGCAGGGAACAGCTTGTGTAACCCCTTGGGGCTTCACACAAACATAATATTCCACAAGTGCTCTGTGTAGCTGCTTAGCCTTTGAAAACCAATATTTGCCTTCACTTAAAAATAAGCCAACTTTGATCTGAAACTTTATTGTATTGTTTGATCTGCTTTTCAAGATAGCTGGGTTTTATTTCCCAGCAGTATCACTTGGTCTAACCCCCAGTATTTGTAAATGGCTTGTAAACCCTGTCTCACCCACTTCCAATCACAATCAGTTCTAGAGTATTATAATGTTTTAAATCAAAGAAGTTCCTCCTAAGCTCTTCAAGTTATCTGAATCCAAAAGCATATTTGCTTTTGTTTTTCTTTCTGGCAGAACTATTTGGTCCAGTGTAAGATGCATTTTGCCATGTCTAGGAGCTTTGTTTCTCTTTGTAAACCACTGTAGCTGCAACAACAATACAGGAAAGGGCTTTTACTTTTTCAGTGTTGTGTTTCTGCATTAAACTACATTTTTTAGCTGTTAGCTGCCTTTTATATATATATATATATATATATATATACACCTACCTTTTACATATATATATATATGGGTAGCTGTCAAGTGTGTTTGTAAAACCACAAAAAATTGCAAAAAAACTCAGGCAATTTGCAATACCTGAAATAACTTCTTTGCCCTCCTTACTTTATTTTTATTAGCCTCTTGATCATGTTGCTAAATATATTTGTCTTAACACCCTTTACAAAGGAAGTCAGTGATGTGCATTTGGAGTTTATACATGTGGAAAACCCAAGGCATAAATGTCTTGAACTGATTTGCTGAAGGGTTACATAACTAGCTGGGTGAAAGCTCAGCCCAAATGAGTTTTTATCACCCAGTCCTGCCCTTGCAGACAGTGTTGTCTTAATAAGTTCAGGTTTAAGCCATTCTGTAGACAAACTGAGGCCTAGTTCTAAGTTAAGGACAAGCTTGGGTGTGTAAATAAATTGAAGTTTAAGGTCTCAGTGCATGGGAAGAGCAAGTGGGACAGAAAAGCTGGAGAATTTGGGCATGAGACAACTGAAGTGGAGATTATGGGAAAGCTCAGGAGTTGGAGGATTTCTGAAGGAGGTGAGTGAAACAGAGGCTGTGAATCCCCCAGAGAGTGGTTGGAGGTGGTGCCTGAGACTGCACCAGCAGCCCTGGGGTAGCAGTTGAGGAGGCAGAGCTGGCTGTTGGCATCACTCATTATTTCAGCAGTTGACTTCTGTTCCCATTAGCTCTCACTCCTCATCTGTTGTCTCAGTTTTAATTTGGTGCACAACAGGCATGAGAAATGGGAGCCACTGTGATGCAGTCCCTCAACAAAATGGCCCAAGTCAGTGGATGTGGGGATTTTTTTAAAAGATTTTTGGGAGATGTGGGATAGAGATCAGGGTGAGGGACAGGAAATAGTTCTAAAAAAAATCAAACCCCGAAACCAAAACCCATTTTCCACCAAAGCACTTTGCATAATTGTAAGGTAAATAGGAGAAGATGTATTTGACATTCAGAAGACAAGCTTATAGGTGGGAAGAAACAGAGCTGGGATGATTGTGTGGGTAAGCCAAAAAGCTGAATGTACTCTGCCCCTAATCTGAGGGTGCTGTTAGACTGGCCTGCCTCTGTCCTGTGCCTCAGCTACTGTGTATTTGGTGGCACTGGGAATAATTTCTTCTACATCTTTGTAAAGGGTTTTTACTTGTATTGGTGAAAGACAAAAATAAACATATCACAGTACAACTGCTTCAGAAATGGACTAGTCTAGAGGAAATGAGCCCTTAGTCTAGGCAAAAGATTGTTAATTGATTTAGTGTCTGCAGATGCTATTTGTGTTTACTCAGGACCAGCACTGCAAATTACAGATGTAAAGTGTAGTTTCCATTGGGGAAATATAAATATGTCCTAGAAACATAGCACACTGAATATAAATATCCCATGTATGAGAAATGCTATTGATTGTTGTTCATTTATGTAAGGAGCTGATCCAACTAGTGTAGGAAAATATACTTAATAACGATGGAAATTAAGCTATAAGGGAACATCTGCCAAGCATGAGCTAGAAATTTTTTTAATGTTGTGATTTGTAAGTATGAAGGCTAAAACCTCATGTGTTTTGTTTGTTTAGGGTATTTTTTTTCCATCTGCCAAAATTCAAATGTTTTTTCATGCCCCTCCCTCATGTCACACGTTGTCACACAGGATGTCAGGATTTGTTATGTTTCTCTTTTTGCTTTGCAATCCCTCCCTTCCACCCTGTCCCAGTACATGCTTTTCAAATCTTGGATCTGAGAAAGGGGCAGGCTTAGTCACTGCTTTTGTGGGAAACTCCTACTGAGGAGCTGCCCCTTTTCTTGGTGCACCCTGTTGACAAAGCTAAACAAAGGATGTGAAACTTTGGCTGCAAAGGGAAGTCTCTACTTGATACTGTTATCAGCATCACAGTGTGGTGGTAAATTCTCACAAGGTGGGGATTTATTCCACATATCCTGAATATTTTACAGCGTAGTCCTGGCCAGTTAATAAAGGCTCAGTTTGAGCAGGTTCAGCGTGACCTATTTGCAATGTGAATTGTGTTAGTGGTATCTTCTAACTGTGGGAGAGCTTGAACCATCACTGAGTTTTGGAAGGTACAGATTATTATGGAAGCACAACTTAATTTTTTTTAATGAGCACTAAGCTAAATGTGGAAAGCTGACAACTGCACCAAGATATTCCTAATGCACACTTCTCTTATCAAAGAGCAGTTAGATGTGTCTGCTTAAAAACAAAAGGGAAAAATGGCCCAGTTGTCATCAAACTGCCCACATGGTGGCACACTTATTCCATGGACAAAAAGCATAGTAAAACCCCACCTGCCCTCCCAACCCCTCAGTATAATGGCTACAATCTTTAATGTTTGTCATAAAAAAAAAAAAGCTTCCAGTCTTTAAAGGGCTGACCTCCTCATGTGTAAGTGCACCTCTCCGGTGTTCTCCACTTGAAAGATTGGTGGCTTTTTAAATACGCGGTTTTTTCCCCTTTCTTCTCTGTGACCTTGATTAAGCAAAGTGATTTTATATTTGTGTCTGAACTTTTACATTTTGCTAATTGCTTTTCATGGGCTTTTTTTCTTCTCTGTGCCAGAAACACCGTGGTGCTCCCCCATTAAAGTGAAACATGGTTATGCAAACTGCAGGACACCTCAAGGGGAATATTACAAGAATGTGTTGGGCACAAGATGTGACATTCGTTGTCAGAAAGGCTACGAACTGCATGGCCCTCACCAGCTGATTTGTCAGTCAAGCAAACGCTGGTCTGGGAAGGTGCTGTGCAAACGTAAGTGGTTGCAAAATATCTGTGTGTGTGACTTGTGCTTTACACACACACTCAGACAATGAATTCTTTTTTGCCATTGAAACTGATCTTTGGATTGTTTGGTTTTTTTTATTTTAAAGGTTGGCAGTATGCTTGGACATGTAGATTAGTTTGTTAAGAGTCTCACGGGGGTACCTGACATGATAAGTATCTCAGTGGTACAAGCACTCATGGGAGACACAGAATATTTTATCAATGTGAGATTTTCATTTGTGGGAATAGTTTTATGACAGAGCCATAAAGCTGTTTTAAAATATTGCCCATCTTATACTTTCTAAGTTGACACAGTTTGTATCAAATGTCTAAATGGGCTCTTACAGTAAAACATATTCTGAGAAGGGAGGAATAGGTACTTGTCATACCTTTTCTCATATAAATATTGTATCAGCCTACTAATGCTTATGTAGAGTTAAATTTGAAATGCCCTAATGAGAACAGTGTTGAAAAAACCTCACCTGGAAGAAGACTTTCTCCCACTTACTGTTTGCCAGCTGTGTCTTTATTTCTGTGTAACACCCCACATGTGCATTACTGTAAGGGGAGGGTAACAGCTTTCCAGAGGTCTTTGTTTCCTTTTCCAGAGAAGCGTTGCCCCACCCTGTCCATGCCAGCCAACGGGGGCTTCAAGTGTTTGGATGGTGCCTACTTTGGCTCAAGGTGTGAGTACTACTGCTCCCCGGGGTACCAGCTCAAGGGGGACCGCATCGTCACCTGCATGGACAGCAAAGCCTGGAGCGGCCGCCCCGCCGCCTGTGTGGGTAAGGGGGGTTTGCTCTGCATCCTGAGGCACCTGCCAGGGCCCAGGCCCTGCACACATGAATTCCAAAAGGCCTTTTTTATCCAGTTCATGGGGAGAAAAAGCAACTGTCCCTCTTAAAGAAGCAGAGAACAGTTTTCAAAAGGTGCAAGGATCTGTCACTCAGCACTTACAGTCCCCAGCGAGTATCCAAGCGTTACCACTTTAATAGAGATGAGTCTGGTGTAAATGGCCAGCACTTTACAATGCTTGTGGTAGCCTTTGGTGATTCCTGAGTGACTCCTTGGGAACCTGTGATGACTGTGCTCTCTTCCAGCATGTTCTCTGTGCTGGAGTCTGTCACACTCTCTTCTTAATGACTAAAAACAGGTTTGAAAGTAAACCTGTTGTCCGAACTGTTTTTCTTCCTTGGGATCATAGTCTTCAAATATATCCAGAGAATGTGAATGGATTGTAGTTACCAGCATGTTTGCAGGGAGCTAATTTAAATTTCAGCCTAGTTCACTCTAGTTATGCCAGTAATTTTCATTACATAGTCAGTGGTCTCCTGGTAACTTCGGTTGGAAGAAGTATTTCTGTATCCATTAATCAGGAGAGAGATGAACAAATATTGAGATTTAACTTTCCTGACTACTAATGAAATTTCAGCCCATAGTGAAGCTGCAGCCTGCTGCCCCTGTTTCTGGGAAGCCTCTGATAAAAGTTTCAGCAGCCACCCACAAAGGAAAGTATTTTTTGGCCATCTGAAATGGTTACAGTAATTTAAAGCATGTGGGTGGTAGAGTGTTTGTGCTTTGTGTTTTGTTTGTATGATAATTTGGTTTTCCTCAGAATGCCTGTGTCTCAGTCTAGGTTGGCAAATGGCTTTGGAGCCTCTCCACTGTGGCCTGATGTTCATAAAATGTTTTTCAGATTTCCTTTTACTTGGTGTTGTACAAATGTAGAAATGAGCTAGTTAGGTCTAGACTGTTAGTGGCATCTTGTTGTTTTTATATGCAAAAACATGCTTTCTCCTTCTCAGTGGTGTGGGCAGAGGAAGAGAACAAACCTTTTAAGTTTGGAAATGATAAAATATAATCCTGTGTACTTCTTGGCACTTTCAGAAGCTCATCTGTTTGCAGAGATGGTGTGCTTGTTACAAAGGATGCAGTCTTGCAGCATACAGTAAGCAAGTACCTTAAGCAGCAAAGAAAAGAGGCTAAGTTAGCACTAACACTTCTTTTTCATTCCAAAAATGCAGAGTAGTTGTTGCATAGGGTTTCAAGTCCCAGTTGTTACTAGGATTACAAGTCCCAAGTAACCCAGTAAACGTAATACTAGGATTTAAGTTGTGGTAATACTGCATAGTTTGGAGAAGGTCCCTTCAAATCTTGTGTGCACAGAGTTCCTATATGCGAATAGTGAGACCTGTTAGCAGGTCTATTACCTTTAATAAGGTTATATTTTGACCTCTTGACAGGCAGGATAGAGATTTTTTGTGGCCAGACATCATTGTGGCCAGACACAATTCTAACAGTACAATGACATTTGCAATTGGACACTTGTTCCTTAATGTAATTCAGAAGTTACAGAACTGCAGCCTACACAGTGGCCAGGAGTGGACTGGCTGAAGAGTTCAGTTTCAGCTGAGGAGTGAAATTGAGAGGAGCAAAGAAATACAGAGGAAAAATGGCTGCTTAATTTCTTAACTTTCATATACAAACAATTAGTTGCTCTGTGCACAGTAGGGATGCTATTTGTGATCAGAGGCATGGGCTAGTAAACTTCATGTCATGGAAATGTCCTGAGGATTCCATAGCTTTTGGCATTGAGTATGGCTGAAATTACTTCATACCTGAACTTGAAGTGCTCTTGAAAACAAGGGGCTTTCCTCTGCCCTTCTATACTGCACAGTTGCACTGTGAAGCATTTTCGTAATAAATTATGTGGGCTTCACAGTGCAGCAGTGAAGATCCATGTAGGAAAGGCATAAAGCCTTTCATTAGTCAAATATATATTCATTAAAAGGGGGGGAAAAGGTATATTTTTAAATTAGATATGTTCTAGCAGTGACTTACAGAAGTCCTTAGAGTTAGTGAGTGTTCTGTCCTAACAAAGCAGACTGTCTCCTGTCCCCACCCTGTAAGAGGAAGGCTATTCCTTATGTTGCTGAAATAATTTTGATTAAAAGAAAAATCAATATACAGTGGGTTTTGGTTATCAGTTAGCTAAAAATGCCAATATTCACTTGAATAATGTTTCCATTATATCTTTAATGCACTGTAGCATGTCTTGAAATAGATACTTTCCTCTAGAAGATTGAAAAATGCCACTGTCTTTTCTTCTGGAAAGATTGCCTTTCCCTGCTGATTGTGTAACAGAGGTTGTGGTAAATGGCTGTCACCAAGCCACTAAGTCATCCTTTTGTCACATCCTGAGGCTGTATTGATAGGATGCTTGAAATGTAGTGCTGGCTACTGATGTAAGATATTATTATAAGAGTTACTAGGAAATAATCAAATGCAGTATTGATTCTCATTACGAAATGGTAATTGTGCCAATCTTCTGTTGTTTCTCATTTTGGCATTACTCCAGGAAAAATAACCAGCATGTTGTTTTATAGTTACAGAGTAACATGCAAAGTTACCATACAGAGACAGATTGATGTCCACTGTGCTTTAAAACTGCTCTTAATCACATTAACTAGTGCACAGAGGGACAAAGAAAAGAGTGCAGGTGAACAGAACATCCAGGCTCCTTGGGCGTGATCTTGGGTATCCCTCCTTGGCATTCAAAGCCACCCATTTCTCAATGTTACTTCTTAACTGAACTGTGTACAGAAATGTATAGTCACTACTTTTTAGTTGGGTTTTTTGGATTGCAAAGGGCTGCTCATTGCAGCTCTCCTTACAAAAAAAAGTAGAGGCTCTATGTGCTTGGCTGGGATGAATCCAGGGCTGAGGAGGTCGGCTGGAGGTGGTCCTGGCTTACTCTGACAGCAGGGAAGGGTAAGCCAGGAAAGAAGGAAAGGGTAAACTGTGAAGAAAATGCACAGCCCCAGCAGATGCTCCAGTGCCCTTTTGTGTGACACTGCTTCCAACAGATACTGAACCCCCGAGGATCCAGTGCCCCAGCGTGAAGGAGAAAGCAGCAGAGCCCAACAAGCTGACGGCCAGAGTGTTCTGGGACACACCGGAGGGGCGCGACACCGCCGACGGCATTCTGACAGAGTAGGTGACAATCTCTGCCTGCTTGCATTCTCTCCTTACTCTTTTGTTAGCAACTCAGCAGGTCAGGGGCCCTTTTCCCTTCATTCCTCCAAGATGCTTTTTTGTAGCTGTCACATATCACGGCTCTATGAAGAAGTGCTGGAAAAGCTGGCAATTTAGAGGTGAGTTGTTCAGGAACTGGTTACCCAGTTGTGGTTATTTAGAGCTGGTGGAATAAACAACAGCAACATATTGACTGCACCTGTGAGGTTTGGCAGAGCTGCCTTGTGGGTCTCATAATTAACAAGTTTTCTTACACCCAGTTACCTTTTGTACACAACAGTGAAAACAGAGTAGTGCATTGGAGATAACAGAAGAGGTGAGTTTGACTGTCTTAAAAAAACCAAGGCGTGTCACAAAATAATACCTGCAATCATCATTAGGTTTCTTCCTAAGGTAGTGCTGGCTACTGATGTCCCAGGAGTCTGCAGTTACCTTTTACATTTCTTGTTTGCAACCTTGATGGATTTAAACATTGGATTTAGATACAACACTTGAAAATCTCCTTGCCACTTTCAATGGTTTCACAGTCACATTTTCCAGAAGAGCAGGGTGTACTTCTGGTGGTACTACTGTCTCTGATATTCCCATTTTTATCATGCAGGATTTAGGTCAGTCTGGATTATTGTAATGGTGGGAGCATGGAAAATCTGTTTCTTGCAGTAAGCAAGTTACATCACTACATTAGTAGACTGGATAAGCTTAAAAGCTCCAAATTGTTAAGCTTGAAGATGTTTACAGTTTCATGTAAACACAAAAAGCTAATGAAAGACAATTATATTGCCCTCTATAATTTAATAATTTCATAATAAATTCATTACATAATTAAAAAACTTAATTGCCATTAAGGTCGGATATAACAATTTAGTGACAATTAACAACATCAAAAATTGCATCTGGTAAAGTAAAAACTTGAAAAATGTCAGAATGTAGAAATTCCTAGGTCTTTTTGACAAAGGAACATCTGATAGGCAAAAATTGGGGAATATTCCATATAGACTTTGTCATATGAGTAACTGTTGTCAGCTCAAAAGAGCCAAACTCTTGATTCAATGGATGCTTTTCCATAAATCACATCTCTATTTTTATAAAATATTGCTAAACTGTCCTATTCTATAGAGTATGCAGTGCTTTTCTTAAATGCACAGTCCTTCAGTTTCAGGAGTACAAAAGCTTTTCCATTACATGGAAATCTCTTTGGTTACATGCTCTGCTTCAATACTGAGATTATGTTCTATATATCTGAATTCTCCCACCCTGTTTGCAGGACAGGGCCAAATTCCAGGTGAAAATGCTGTGGATCACCACACCCTTATGCCGTGACACTGAATCTCACTTTCTGTTCCATTTCTGTACATATTAACAGTCACAAATGACAGTCACAGGAGCAGTTCAGAAGGGAATATATCCCCACTGTAAGAGGCTGGAAGTTTTCTTTTTTGATGTTGGCTTTTTCTTCAGTAAGGAGAAGGAAGCTTGAGTTCCTCTGGGCTTGATGGGCTTGGCTACACTAGGAATTGTTTTATAGGAAGGGAGCAGACCCTGCCCACTCTAACCCACTTGTCTCAGCAGGGTGGGCTGTAGGTAGCAAATTTAAATACTCTGGTTGCTGCTGCCCAGCTTCTTCCTTTGCTTACTCTCCAGTCTTCTGTCCTGCAGGCAGCCAGACAATCCTAGCATGCACAAACATCTCTGTTCAGGCTTTTACAGCATTGTGAGTAAATAAATACTGGTGAATTTATGAACATCTGTCCTGTTTTATCTCTTGGTTTAGTGTTATTTTGAAAGGCCTGCCACCAGGGTCACATTTTCCAGAAGGCGACCACAAAATCCAATATACTGTGTATGACAGAGCTGAAAACAAAGGCACTTGCAAATTTCTTGTTAAAGTCAGAGGTAAGGATGGTGTTTTACCCTGTAAACACAGACACTGATTTGCACCTGGCTTAGTAGGCAATTGGAAAATGTTCTCATTTCTGTATTTATCTGCATATGTCTGTGTATAAACTCCTGTGATGATGCTGAAGGGGAGAACAGAGTCGTACTGAAGGCCCTGGAGGTCAGGTTTGCAGCATTCTTGCACATCCAGGAAGAGCTGCTTTGATCAGCCCTGCCTCCAGCTCCACACCCCTTCCCTTCTGCCAGCTTCTCCATGATATGGAGCCTGTGAGCAGCTGAAACGAGGAGGTGAAGGCATTTTTTCAGCTGAGGCTCACATCTCTCAAGCAGGGCTGCCCAGATGTTAACCTCTGAAGTTGAATGTATGGAGGTGACCTGTAGTTTTCAGCTTCAGCCCTTTGTGCTCCATGACCTTTTGTCACATGCACACACCTACACATCTATTTCATTTTCCATAAGAGTGAGGGAGTTCAGGTTGGTTGGTTGGGGTTTTTAAGTGTATGACTAATGATACAGAAAGCAAACAGAAAAATGTCTTTGGTACTGGTATTCCACTGACCTGTGCTACCTTAGTAACAAATGGTGATTCATGCTGTGTCCTTAGTTTTGATTTTTTTTTTTATTTCTCTTGCTCAAAGTCAGGCGCTGTGTGAAGTTAAATGCTCCAGATAATGGCTACATCAAGTGCTCAGGTGATGGAAATAACTATGGTGCTACCTGTGAGTTCTCCTGCATTGGGGGCTACGAGCTGCAAGGAAGCCCAGCTCGAGTGTGCCAGTACAATTTGGGGTGGTCAGGAGTGGAGCCAACCTGTGCACGTAAGTGAGTATTTCTGCACTCTCCCAGGAGGAATCCAGCACAATGGTTCTTGAGGCAGTCAGAATTTGGGAAGGGGGTGTGTGTGGTGGAATACAGCTGCAGTGTCCCAGAGGTAGGAAACTTAACATCACCTTTGTCTCCTCTGCCAGTTTGCACTTATGGCTGCAGCCTTTGCTACCTTTGACTGCTCTGTCCCAGAGTTTGTTTTAGCTCAAAGCTTTCTACAAAATGTCACATTCTGGAGTCATTTCATTGTGGAAGCTAGAACAGCCTACAGTAGTTGTTGGCTTCAGTGAGGCCAGCATTTCACCCATGTCTTCTTTATTATTGTTTCTTGTTTTTGTGTTTCTGCTGTCTAACTCTGCCTCTAGAAATAGATCTGTTTTGAGTATGCTCCATAACTTTTGTTTTAATTTTATTCCAGCCATGAATATTAATGTGAATGTGAGGACTGCAGCTGCACTCCTGGATCAATTTTATGAGAAGCGGAGGCTGCTAATTATTTCAACTCCTACTGCAGCTAACTTCTTCTACAGGATGCAGCTGGGGATGCTGCAGGTAAAACACATTTAAGGGGGATGTGCAACTATTTTTTTTTAAAAGAAGGACACAAGAGGACAAGCTCCACTTCTATATAAATCTACAGACTTCAGCTGTTATATTGTAGCCACTGAAAGATCTGGCTCAAGCACTTGTGATTCCAGATTAATCCTTTTCTCAGGGGGCTGAGTTGAAATATCCCCCATCTCTAACTCAGCTCCATTCTGCTGCCTCTGACCAGTCGCTGAATCCCAGGCAGTTCTGGCCTTTCCATCCTCCCCAAATTAATTTAACTTGTGCTTAATTATAATTCCCCACCTCAGCTGCTAAGGAAGTTTAAAAAAAGCCCAAACCCAACCCTCCAGCTGTTAAGCAGCTCATGCAGACCAGGCTTACAGAATTTGCTACTACAATGCAAGGAAGTGTGAATAGCTTCAGAAATAAAAAGTGCACCAGCAAAGGACCAGAGACACAGCACAGAAATCATCCAGAATGCTGGAGATAGCACTGCGGTATTTTGTTCCAAAAAACCCAAAACACCTGGTAATTTTCCTTCTTATGTATTATAAGTGTGATGCCCTTGTTGGCTTTTTGCTAGACTTAGGCATAGATCTCCAAAATGTATCTGTGTCCTCAGGGAAAGGGAGGAAAGGGAGGAAAGGAACCAATCCTGTATTCTTTCACAGCTACATCTGCTTCTGTCTTGTTTTTTCTGCTCACAGGTTGTAACAAACGCAGAATAAATAATCACTGAGATATGAATGTGATGATGTTTTTAACTACTGGCTTAAATTACAGTAGTATTTAGGAAAGAAAACCAAAGAAGCTCCTTTTCCCCATTAGATAAACTTGGCAAGAAAATTCAATATATTGATCAAACTGAATTTAATGGCTATAGGACATTTTCCACTTCTTGACAGTGGGCAAATGAGTTGGCATGGAAGAAAACTTTCTGCAGTCAACTTCTGTTTCACATAATTTGCTTTGATTGGCGAATTAGATTATTTGGTACAATGCTTAATATCCTGGCATCTTTTCATATACCTACAGAGACAAGTTTATTCTTCTCCTAGATGGTCCCTGTGTGTTGGTTTCCTTAAGAGTATCTGAGAATCTGTTACTTAACCTCCACTGGAGTTGTGAAGCTCCAGTTCTTTGCCGTGCAAATTTGAGTGTTTGCAAAATATGCTCTCAAGATATTGAACATATGAACAATCTCCATCAGTTTAAAACATTTAACTAATCTAAGAAGAGAGGGCTCTGTGGACACTTGCTGTACACTCAAAACATGACCCTGTTCTCTCAGGGATAACCAACACCCCTCTTTCTCCTCTTAACCCTTGCAGCCAGCACAGTGTGGCTTGGACCTGCGGCACGTCACCGTGGTGGAGTTGGTTGGTGTCTTCCCAGCACAGATAGGAAGGATAGGGGTGAAGCTGCTGCCCCCATCACTTGCTCTGCAGCTCAGGTAAAGGAAGCTCTCACTGCTGTTGTGTTTGCACCTTATCCTACAAGTTACCTTGCACTGGATCCCTGCATCTTACTCTCCAAATACATGTATTCTACTCTAATGTACACAGCAAGATGCTGGAAAGTAGATATTGATGAGCACACTTTAGAATTTATTTCCTCTCTGTGTAATAGCTACAGCAAATTAAAACACAATAACCAATTTATTTAACTATATATTTAATATGACTATGTTCATAGGCATATAAATCTATATTTTTGGGTGCTACCACTGAAGACACTTCACAGTTTGTCTGTATTTGTATTGGATATACAAATCTATGCTCCTTGCTGCTTTGCAAGGACAGCCCCAAATGGCAGAGACAGCCCATCCTCTCCAGGGCTGGTAGTGGTTGTGACCAGACATAAAGGGGAGGCAGTGAAAGGGGAAACTCTCTGAAGTCCCACACGTTAGGAATGAGATGGGCAGTATTTCAAAGAAGAAATCATCTCAGCCTCCCCAGCCTGACTGCAGCAGCAGCAGTTTTACTGAGGTGCCTAAACTGTTTTGACTTGGGTTTAGACTGGCAGAGGATTGGTTTTCACTTCAAAGGGAGACTTCAAGTGCCAGCATTTCCTAGGGACTGGAAGCAAAAAAAAAGCCATAAGTGATGGCCTCATTGGCAGGAAAATAAAGAGTTGTTTAGAAAATAGTCAAGGAGCATTTTAGGCAACATAATCTATGCTATGCCAGAGGAAAGGGAGTAGTTTTTGATTTGAGACAATGAAAAATTGCTGACACAGCAGAGAGGGTATTTTAAAAAAATATTTAAAAAAACGCTGTTTTTATTAAAAGAAAAAGGAGTGCACAAAAATACCCTTTTTTTAAAAAATAAAGATTCTTTTACTAAAGTTGAAATAGTTTTCTTGTGGCTCTGTAGAAAATAATAAGCTCTCTTAACACCTTGTTCCCTGATCCCCCTGCAACCTTTAATGAAGCTACATTTCAGAAATTGGTATTGTGTGACCTGCCCTGCACTCAGTGAAAGTTAGTTTTCCATTGATTTTTTCTTTGTTGTTGCTTAGTGTGTGAATTACAGCTTTCCAGTTCTGCAAGGTGCTCAAATCAATATGAAATGCACTCTTAAGAATAAAGGTGTTCTTCAGAATTGACATTTCAGTAAGCTAATGAGCACAGGTACCCTAGTTAAAACTTTGGATAGCACAGAAGTTTAGCATTTGGATTTTAGGAGCATTTTTTCTTAGGTGATATATGGCACAAGATGAATGTAGTTTTCTATCATCATTGCTTAGCTTTAATCTTTATTTTAGTTTGAATTTAATGGCCAAGCTCCCTAATTGCAACAAGACTATGCCTAGAGCACTCAGATTTGTTAGGAAGCTGAGGAAGGCAAATTTTGGTACTTCAAACCTTTCCAAAACCCCCCACTCTTGTTGATGGCAGCTTTCTCTCATTCTCTCATGGCTGCCTGAATTTATTTACCCCACACTAATAATGTTAACTGACTGCATATCTAAGGGTCTTCTAGGACATTACTGCTTCAAGCAAAAGGTGAAAAGAGCACCACAGGTAAAATTTTGTTACTTATGTAGCTTTTGCTACTTGAGGAGTTTAAATGACCATTTCTACCATTTTGGAAGAACTCCTCCATAATTAACAATGGCTTTTGCTCCTCTAAATTTAGTCACAGATGATTATTATTACTAGGTAGCAGTGAAAGCAGACTCCAGTAATTTTGTGCTGCTTTTCCTTACTCTGATTTTTATACCACGGAAAGCCAAGAAATGGAGGCCAAGAAAGGGAATGGTCTTGTAACTCCAGCTTCATCATAAGGGGTTTTTTAGGCACTGTTCATACTTCCTTTTTTGTCTAACCTTGTTTCACTCTTGTGGCAGAGAGCAGAGCTGAGTGCAGTCCCCCTGACACTGCCCTAGTGCAGAGGCAGAGCCTGCAGCTGGTGCATGCCCCTGCTTCTTATCTGGCTCCTTGTTAATGCTCAAACCAGCTGGACTCTGTCTATCCCCTGTGACCATCTCCACCCTCCTGTGCTCAGACTCCAGAGCCTGGTGCTGCCCTGTAACAAAACCAGTTCTTGCTTTGCAGGCTGCTGCTGAGGATCCCCCATTACAGCTTCAACATCGTGGTGATGGACAAGCACGGCATGGACAAGGAGCGCTACCCCTTCCCAGCAACGCCAGCTGAGCTCTTTGCCCTCATTGACAAATTCCCCTTGAGAAAAGATGAGATGAAACTGCAAGCAGAGATTGGTCAGTCATGTCCCTAATTCAGCATTTCAGGGCCTGCAGTTGTCAGTGAAATTCTTTTTTAGTCCGCATAAATTCTCCCCTTGGTGCTACACAAAGCATGGCGTTTGAAATCACTGATGTGGTTTTTTGTGAGTATTGGTAAATCTCTCCAGCCATGTGGGTGCTGTGCATAGAAGGGTGCACGATGCTCTTTTAGTCATCTTTAGATCATAGAATGGCCTGGGTTGGGAGTAACTTTAAATCTCATGGAGTTCCAACCCTGCTGGCATGGACAGGGACACCTTGCACTAGATCAGGTTGCTCTTAGCCCCATCCAGCCTGGCCTTGAACACAGCCAGGGATGGGGCATCCACAGCTTCTCTGGGCAGCCTGTGCCAGTGCCTCCCCACCTGCACAGTGAAGAATTTTTCCCAAATATCTAATCTCAAACTGTTCTCTTACAAGTTGAAGCCATTCCCCCTTGTCTGTCACTGCAGACTCCTGTAAAAAATCCCTCTCCATCTTTCCTGTAGGCTCTGTTCAGGGACTGGAAGGCCACCATCAGGTCACCCCTAAGCCTTCTCTTTTCCAGGATGAACAATCCCCATTCTCTCAGCCTTTCCTCTGTCCCTGGCCTTCTCTGGATTTAGTCTGACAGGTTGGTGTCCTTCCTCCTGCTGGGGACCCCTCAGCTGGATGAGTTTGGATGTAGGATTTACTACCTATTGGAATTTCTTGTACAGAGAGTGAAGAACTGAGGCACGTTTCTGGGAGTTCATTTTGGATTTTTCATTCAGTGTACAATTGGGGTTTCTTTCTTACTGTTCATAATTCTTTTTATTAATAAAATATTGTTTTGCAAACAGATAGTTGTCTAAAATTCCTCTTGGGGGTTGAAGGTGGTTGATTGATAAAGTTGGTTCAGAATATCATTCTGCATACCATTATAAAAGATGTTAGCCTCACATTGAAAGTGTACAAGGAACCCACTGGTACCTTTTAGTTCCACTGAAAAAGTGTCAATCACAGACAAAAAGCATAAGCTAGAGGCAACACCAGCATTGATTTTCAGCAGCAGGAAGGAAAAAATTGGTGATGCAGGAGCAGGGAAGTCATTGCCACAGGGAACATAATGAAGGAGCAGTGATCAGTGTAGAGGATGGGCAGTAATTACTAAGGCCCATGTACTGCAGTTCTTAATAGGAACATATGCTCTTACCTGCTACACTTCTGCTTCTGGCTTTTAATGTCCAACAGTCTTGGAGTAGCAGACTTTTTTCCCCCCTCTTCACCTTGGAGACAGACGAGGCTGTTGATCTGATGGCAGGGAAACATTACTCCAGGGAAACATCATCAAGGATTTGTCACTTCCAGAGCTGTGAAAATACTTGTTTGCAAGTCACCACTTTGAAATCAGCAGAAAAAGTTCCCTATTTAATAAAAAAATATCAGGACGCAATCAAAACAGGGAAAAAAAATTCATTTGTTTTATTACAGCCCACAGTCTTGACAATCCACTGCAAAGAATGCACATCACACATGAAGAATACAAGTATCAGAGGAGTGAAAACTGAGCTCATTTGGATGCCTCTTCACAGGGGATGATAGATAATTTGTCTGAACTAGCACTCCAGCATCTGTGCTGTTCACTCTTGCCCTCAAGAACACAGCCTTTTTCAGCCAAGTGCTTGTTTGACTTTGACCATAAGGTACAGTTTTAAATTGTGCCGTGGTGTCAGCAGAACAGTTTTACCTGCATCTTTAAAGCAGTCCTTACCAGAATTTGGTCTCTCACATCCTCTGAAATAATAAACAAAAGAGGAAAGAAAACTCTTTTAAAAAGATTGGTCCTGCAAGTGAATTAATGAGGGAATGGATGTGAAGAGAGATAAGTCAGGCTTGACACCAGCTAGCAGGAGCTGATTTGTGGGCTGGAGCATGGCAGCACCAAGGAGGAGCTGTGTGGGGTGTGCCATGTGTTCTGAACTGGATGAGTGTTCCAGTATTAGCAGAGTGTTCCTGAACAAACAAGAAAGCTGTGAAAGCCTGGCTTGGCCCTGCAGTGCTGCTCCCAAAGGCCAAGGAGATCAGGATACACCCTGAACTCTGCAGGTGGTGCTGCCAGCTTTGCCAGGATGAGCAGCTGAGGGGCAGGGAAGCCCTGGGCTTTCCAAGTGCTGCTGTTAGGAATAAGGGGCAAGGGCAGGATTGGTGACGAAAATCACAGAAATACCATTTCTCTTCCAGACCTGACTAAACAAACAAAAAGTAAAGGCTGAACCCACTGTAAAGGAGCAAGGAGGGCAAGAGCCCATGGGGTGGTGGGCACAGCTGCCTTCCCTCCACTGCCTAACTGCAGTCAGTGCTTAAGGAAATTAGGGCTGGGCACACCAAGGACATGGACCTGTGGAAGGAGACCAGAGAAGAGCCACAGAGGTGGGCAAAGGGCTGGAGCAGCTCTCCTGTGGAGACAGGCTGAGAGCACTGGGGCTCTTTAGCTTGGGGGAAAGAAGGCTCCAGGGAGAGCATAGAGCAGCCTAAAGGGGCTACAAGAGAGCTGGAGAGGGATTTTCAGAAGGGCATGCAGTGATAGAAAAGGCCTTAAGCTGAAGGAGGACAGGTTTAGATTAGATGTTAGGAAGAAATTCTGAGGGTGATGAGGGCTGGGATTCTGGAGGTGCTCAGGGTCAGGTTGGATGGGGCTCTCTGGACCATGTCCAGTGGAAGATTCCTTGCCCACAGCAGGGAGATTGGAACAAGATGATCTCTAAGGTCCCTTCCAACCCAAACCTTTCTGACTCTGTGCCTGTGGAACAGAAGCAGCCTTAGGACATATCCATGCACAGACTGCTGTGCCCCAGTTCTCTGGCTCAGGTCCTTCAGCATACACATGCTTAGAGCATGAACCACAGGTGGACAGATTTAGGGTTTTTTTTCCCCTCACTTTTCTCACTGAAAAAGGAGAGCAACTGATTTCCAATGATTTAAAATCTATTACAAAAATAAAAATCAGATGGGTCTGATTTTTCTCCTGTATTGCTGCAATTCCAATCAGCTGCTGCTCCATTTTGATTTAGGTAGAGTCCAGTGCATCCAGTCATCTTTCATGACTGGATGAGCAGGAGCAGGGCTTTACAATTGCTACAATCAGGGAAGTGATTGCAATCACTAGGCTGTTACAGGAAATTGAATTAAGTGGAGGAGAGTGCATGAGTGATTGGATTACTAGTTATATTCTGCACAGAACATCTGTTAAAATCCTGTGATTAAGAAAAGCTGTTCTTGATTAGTAATACAAGGTTTCTGGCATTTTCTGTTGTACATTTTTGTGGGGAACAGTGAAAAATTCCATGTGCCATCTCTGTTTTGGAGTCAAATCAGACTTCATGTGTGGTATGCAGGGATTTGGTAGAATGGCCTTTGGGGAGTGTTTGAACAGTGGATTTAGTATTTCTGGCTTTAGCACAGCATTTATATATGCAAATATATTCCAGTATATATATATAACTCATCCTGTACACTTCTGGTCCTAGAAAAATAACACTGCATAAGCAAGGTTCAATATCTACACGAGTGCACTTTTTCTATTAAAGGTTTCACAGAAAATTCTCCTCTCTCAGTTGGACTGGTTGGAGTTTCTTTGATACTACCAACACAGCTCCTCTTGCCATAGCTCTAATCCTACCACTCTTGTCAAAATGCAAATCTGACTGAAAACACGAATATTAGACCTGTCATAAGTCTTATCCTTTCCATCCCACCTGCAGGCTGTTCATTGCAGATGTGACACATCACAGTGTGGGGTTACAGTCATGGGCTGGAGCTTCTACGTCAGCCTGGAGGTTCTGAGTATGAACCAGAAGACTGCAGTCATTTCAGATGAGAAAAGAATTACTGTTCCTGACATGCAGCTTCTTTCACAAACAAAACTATTGAGATAAATTGTGTGAGGCAGTATTTTCTCAAAAAAACCAATTTTGTAAACAGCCTGATTTTCTCCAGATTCTACCCAATAATCCACCTGATTAGATGAGAGCAACCCCTGCTGTCACACACCTCTACAGCTGTGGAAGAGAGATAAAATTTGAAGTTGCACATCCCTATACTTGAAATTCAAAGCCCTCTGGGGCAACAAGTGTTGTGTTTTAATGAAAACAGCAATGATCCTTTACAGCTCTGCACTAAACGACCACAACATGGGACTTCATTACAGCTCAGTACTTACATAAGAGCCTGAGTCAGACTGCATCACATAATTGATGAAAATGCAGGGTTTAAAGAGTAACCTGGAGTGTATTTAAATACTCTTATGATCACAACCCAATTTTAAATGGAGGTGAGGGAATCATAGAGCTCAGGCTGTGCAATCTCAGTGCTTGATCACTTCCAACCACTCCCCAGAGTCTGTACATCCACAGGAGGTGAAAAGGGAGCCACACTATCAGGAGCTGGCATAGCTCCTCTTGGCCATGTGCCTGCTCCCATTTCCCTCTCCCCATTTTTGGCTGGAGGATATTTTTATGGCAGCTTGGTGAAGAGTGGGAAACCAGCTGCAGATGCTGGAAGGCAGAGAGCAGCAAGGCTGTCTGGGCTAGAGGAGCCACATGGGCAGCTGAGGAGAGCACATGCATTTTTTCTCTGGCCTCTTTCAAGCAGTGACCCAGCTGCTGCATGCTCTTTGAAACACTGAGGGAACAAATGGGAATGCCAGTGTCTAATGTGCTGGTGCTTATCTAGTTACCAACATATGTCTCCTATTGCCACCCACACAGCCAGAAAATAACCAAAACCTGAATTTCAATAATGTGGATGGCCCATACTTCAAATTTACAAGGAGAATTTGTCATCTATCACCTCAAAGAGAAGGAGAGGAGGAACTACAGTTCAGTTGTACAGGAGTGACAGAGGTGTCCTCCAGACCCTCAAGCAAGTCCTTGGCTACAGTCCTGAGCAAATGCACAGAGAGCAGAGAAATGACAGGAGGGTCTTCCCCTACCTGCAGCTGCCTTCCAGATTTTGGGTGTCTGACCTGCCCATAAAGTCCAGAACCAGCACAGGGACAAGCTAGACAAGAGTGGTGCTGGAGCAAAAAAGACCCTGTGCCCAAACCACACCAAGAGCCCACTGAGCCCTGCTGAACTGGTCTCCCTTACCCTGGGCACAGGGACTGAGCCAGGATTTCAGACTGTTCCAAAGAGAGCAGAGGCAGCACAAGCCCAGAGCCCAGGAGCAGGGTTTGCCTCCTTTCTCACTGGGAAGGCACAGCAAGGCACAGAAGCCCAGGGAACTGGAGATGCAAGAGTCCTCAGCTCTGAGCTGAACTGAACATGACTCTGCTACAAGTGTAAATTGAGGGGTAGAATGCTTGTTGATTTTTCTTATAATTAAAATAAAAAAAGAAATCAGGACCAGAAATTACAGAAAAGATGCGTTTTGAACATACCTGGATATTCAGGTGGGCAGGACCTTGAACTAGGGAAGAGGCAGGAGATTCAGAGATGGAGGGGAGGACCTGGTGAACAGGCAGAGTAAATATACATGTAAAATACTTTTATAACAAGGAGAAAGAGAATGCTGTACTTCCCTTTTCCTTAGAATTGCATATTTTAAAAAATCAGATTTAATGTTCATAAATAAAAAATAGCTTAATTTCTAAACTTTAAGTGCTTTTAAGACAAAAAAAGGAGAGACAGGGAGACCATCAATGGAGTCCCACCTTCAAAGAAATGCCAGGCCCTTGCATTAGTCATCACATATAAATTATGTCTTTACCTTGGTGAGATAATATGGGATATTCCTGGGAGACATAGTTTCCTGTAATTCATTTTTAGGAGAGACGAAGACACATTCAGCAACATTTCAGTATTTTAATTTAAAAGACATAACAGAAACCTTGACAAAAGCTGCAGATGTCTTACCAGCCATCTTTGTCCACAAAACAATGCACAATGCACAGTACAAAAATGTTCTCAGCAGAAAACATTGCTTTGTCTCAGTTTGGGCAGAGCTTAACATACTGCAATGCCATTTGCTTCTACTGCTGTTCGTGTCCACCAGAACAATTAAACAAATTGCTAGCAACAGATTTTAAGCAGAACAAAGGCAGCACAAGGGATATGTGACATTCTCTAATTGCTGCAACAAATGACTGTGCTTGGCTTTAGGCAAACCTCAACAATTAGAACTATTCTCTAAAATACACAGGGAGCTGTCAGGAGCAGCAGCACACAGCCATGTAAATGTTATTGCCACAAAGTAGAATTGTTGAAATAAATAATCTAAATAAAAGGTCGAGATGCAGCAGGGTGAGTTTCAAAAGCAACCTAAAAAGTCACCTAAAAAGCAAGCTGAGATTCAGTTTCCAGTGTCAATATACACAGTACAATTAACACTGTATTATAATCACTTATTAAACAGCATTTGCAAACATGAAATCATCAGGGAGGAAATTCATGGGCACAGTGGTAAGGTTCTGTTAGCATGCACCTCAGCATCTCCTGCTGAGCTGTGGTAAAGGGCATCACTGCAAATAAAAGGCTGCATCCTAGTCTGGAATTCACCATCATTTCTCTAGGGTTTCTCAAATGTTAACATTTCTGGGTGTTTAAGAAAAAAAAGAAAAAAAAACAGTTAAAAAAAAAAGTTATAAAGTGCATGGATCAGATCTCAGAAGATACTTGTTTCTGTCATGGTGGCAAAGTGCTGAAAACCAATCCTGTATGTTAGCAGAGGAAAATTTCAGTCTTAATCTCATATAGAAGAAAATAAGTGGGGCTCTCCCATCACTTCTGCACGCTGCTCCTCCCAGATTCTGGGGATCTGTGTCCAGGGTGAACCTTCTGGAAAGGGCTGCTGAACCAGAGGGGTGAAGGGAGGAGAGAGCCTGGCAAAGAGTCAGGCACAACTCTTATGATCTTGTGTGAGCCCACAAACCAGAGAGCTGTGGAAACAGGACTCTGATCTCTTCTCCAAAGGTGTAAGAGACCCAAGCAGCTTTTCTCTTCATTGATGCTACAGAGAAAACTGCAAACTTTACATTCCTGAAGCTGGGCAATGTGCAGAGCCATCAAGAAATCAAAATTAGGCTGAACTAAAATGCAACCCTGCTGTTACTTCTCCTTAGCAATTAGGACCAGAGGATGCTGAAAGGCTGCTCTGCTGTTATAGTTGAGTTGATATTTTGCAGAATACAACTTAGAATAATTGCATTTAGCAGAGCTTAACCAGTCAGGAAAAGAAAAAATCAAAAATTAATATATAAAACTGCTTCATTCATGGTGCCTCAGCATAAAGTGTTTTGGAAGAGGGACATAGGAAAAAGCTTCCAGTCTAATGTACCATGATCAAAACATGCTCACCATCCCAATGCTTTCTCTCTTAAACCATTAAAGCTGGAATAGAAAGATGAAAATGTGGCATCTGAAAGGCATCCAAGGAGGGCAGTGGCACTTGGATTAGCACAGGAAGATGGCAACAGCAGCTCTCAGTCTTTGCAGCTTTCCTCTCATCTCACTCAAGTGGAACATGGTGGAGGTAGAGGAGATAGGAAGGACATTTCAAACTTATTTTATCCTGGTTTTGGTATCTCAACATGCAAGCAGGTTTAGAAGCCTTAAGTTCCCATACAGCTGAGAGAAAAAAAACCACCAGAGAGCAGGGTTGGGTACCAAAATCTTCTGGCAGAGCTTGGAAAGCCCATGGCATCAGCTCTTTTTGATAGTTGTTGGCACTGTCTATAGATGTGTTTGTTGGCCCAACTTGACCTTTTACAGCACAAGTTTCACTTTTATTCTTCTTTAATGGTTTAAACCCTCAAAATTTAATCACAAACCTTGCTAGAAAAAGATGTAGCAGAGTAAAATGTGTTTTGTAACATGTTTTCTAAACCCACCATAGAGCAGATTTCTTCTCCACTGATGCAGCTTCAGTTGTTCAGGTCTGTGTAGAAAAAGACTTCAAAAACATCAGCTCTGCTGTATCTGTTTACTTAGGGCAGGAGTTTATGAATCAGTTTTAAAAATGTGGCTATTTCCTCCTAAAAATTAGCTTTGAGTAAACCATTCATGCACCTTCAATACCATGAACACAGATAGAAAAGGAAGGCTTTGGTCTAATTCCTGGCTTTCTGTCCTTTTTGTTCAGCCTGGTAACACACAGTACATGATGACGCACAATTATGGGCAATTAATTCAAATATCCGGGAAACAAGAAATCACATCTGCAGTTAATCATCTTGTGCTTTTTCCAAACCATAAACCATCTTTACAGAAGAAGAGAACAAAGAGATGAGACATAATTAAATGTGACATTTTCCATAAATCAGATCATACAACTGAGCTGATAATATCAGAGAACAGCAAAACCTTCCAAATTGCTCCAGTGTTTATCTGATGCTCCTCATCTCCCCAAGGCTCTGGGGAGTGGGGCACTTTTTATATTGACTCCATGCTGCAGAATGTCCCTGCTAACCCAGGAGCTCATTTTCCTGTTCTACCCCAAACCCCACCACCTTGGCCAGAATTCCTTCCCCGGTGAAACTGTTCCTTCCATGGGCTGAACTGCAGCCTGCTCATAGCCCAGCCTGTAATTTCAGCTGTGGGCTCAGAGTGACATTTTGGCCCTTTGGAAGGAAAAGGCAGAGCTTAAAGCCCATGTCTGTGCTGGGTGACACTTCCCAGATAAGATCATTCATCACAAACTCAGCTTAAGGACCAAAATGGGCAGAAGTTGAAGCAGTAAAATACAAACTTTTTTGTTTCTAAGCAAGACATGTTTTAGCTGAAATGTTTATGCTTAGGAGGTTAGGAAGTGCCATTCAAAAATTAGGCAAACACTTGTGCTCCATGCAAAACTAAATTCAATTTTAAATTATTTTAAGTTTTTTTTCAGTCTGGCCAATAAAAAATTGCCCATTCCAAGATCCAACTTGGAGGAGTTATTTTGTTATTATTTTTGCCATTTTCACCATCAAAATTAGGCAAAGGAAGCTATTCAACAGACCCATGTTCCTCTACAACTCGAGTTGGAATTTTACCTCCAAGAACCATTTCCTTTAGATTCAACAAGTTTCTGTCTGAAACAACTTCTAGCAAAAGAAAAAAAAAACAACTTTGTGCCTACATGTCAATGTAATATTATTCCCAAAATAAATCCAGGTTTGTAGTACAAACAACCAAGACCAATTTGTACAAAACAAATTGAATTTGTTTTAACAATTTAACAATTCTGTTAAAGAGAGAGGTAGTTTAGGTGTCAAAAGTTAGGTTTGGTCTCCCTTTGGAAGATACTAATAAAAAAATAATCTAATACTTAGACAAGCTATTGTGATAAGAACAAGGTGCTAGAATATTGTGTCTTTGATATTTGTGCTCTAATTTGTCAGCTCATAGCATCTGCGGCACAGAATTGTGGAATGACAGAATCATTTAGGTTGGAAAAATTAAAAGTCAGCTAAAACCAAACTAGACTTCCCTCACTGCCCAATTTGAGCTGAATTTCAGAAGAAAATGAAGAAAAGATAAAGAAGGAAAATGAACTCTTGAGTTAACCACTGATATTTGGTTCCCAGTCTGAGATTCTGTAGGAGAATTTTCATTTTCAAAGATGACTTGGTAATTTCTGAAAATGGAGAGTCTCCAACTGGGCAAGCAGTACCTCCAGTGACTTTTAAAAATCATATCAGAATTTTGATATAAATTATGCATAATGCAACAATTTTATTAAAACTGTTTTCAACACAAATAAATACTTTTTAATCCAATAATATTATGATTTTAGAAGACTGGCTGTAAACTTCCCTGCAGTTTCCAGCCACTCCAACAAAAAACAGCATAAAATATTTTTAAAAGAAAAGAATTAACATTACATTTTAAGGTTTTGAATTCAGCTCTAAATATATGTACTTAATTGTACTCTAGGACAACTGCAGATATCGAAATCTCCAGCTGTAGTTGCTTAGCTATCAGTTCATATTCTGTTGTTTAATCTAGATTTCTTGCAATAAACTTTGGGGGGGAAATCAAAAATGTAGGAATAGCTACAGTTTAATTTACCAGTGCAAATAGAAAGCTGTGTTCTCATTGTGGAAAATTCAGAAGAAATGCTGTTCACTCAGTTTCTTGATCTTCCTTTGTCTTATACCTTGAGGAATCACAAAATTACTGTTGAACTATTGTCACAGTTAATAAGGTTAATGATTTTATTGGCCAAGACCCACTCATCACTAAATCCACTGGGGGATGTTCAGGAGAAGAAACGTCCTACTTGGATTATAAATAATATAATGGGCCTGAATGAGACCCCAGCCCATTCAGAGAACATTTTACAGTTATGCAAATCATTCTGGCATTTGCTTTAATCCATTCTGTTCTATACAATCTGTTGAATCAAGTTTTAGCTAACTCAGTCCAAACCTGCCATGTGTCTCATCTCAGCAACACATCAGATGGGGCTGGCATGTGGACATATTCCCTCTGCTCAGTGACATCAGGAGGTCTTGGCTAGAGCTGTCAACTGGATGAAAAACACAGTTTGCATCATGTAGTTCTGGAAAAGTGTTGAAGGATTTGTTATGATTTATTTCCATTAGAGGCTCTTTGATTGCATTTAACCAAGTCTGCCTTTATACATGTGCATGAACATTCCCAGGGGATGCCAGGCACCAGCACTGCCCCAGCTCACTGCTGCCTGTTCCTAGGGTGCACCACACTGCATTGGCCCTGCTTGGTTGGGCTTTGGTCCCAAGCCTGCTGTGCTGCCCCCCTGCACAGCCCAAGGAGCAAACACGATAAAGAAACACTGTTTGTTGTCCTTTGTAACATTATGGCTTCTTAACTTACAAACACCAAAGCACAGAGTCACTCTGGACACAGTCACTTCACTGCTGCCTTCTGGGCCGTGTCTGAGCCAGGAGATTCACACCCCTGGCACTGAATCTCCTGTGAGAGAATGTACTCACTCTGAGCAGCTCCCAGGAAGAATGTTCATTACACCAGCCAGCAGAAGGGACAGAGAAAGCCACTCTGTTCTCTGTACCAGGTCCAGTTCTCACTGGCTTCAGGAGAAAAAACTCACACAAGAAGCCTGGGTAAAGAACACGTGCATGAAAGTGCAGAATGCGCTAAAGTCTCACTCAGAGCCTTGATATCCAAGGCAAAGAGTACAACCCCTCTCATGTTCAAATGGGCAAAGTGACAAGAGCCTGGGCCACTGAAGCCAGGAGTACCTGTGGCACCCCCAGCAGCTGAAGCCCTTCAGAGTCTGCGTTTTCCCATGCTGGATCTCAGCATCAGCACCCCTTCCACTGCAGCTCCTGGACTGTCGATCATCTTCTGCCAGAGGAGCTGCTCTTCCCCTTGGGAGTCCATCCAGTCAACCTCCCTGCCATTGCTTACACCTGGTAATTGTAAAAACAGGAGGGGATTTGCCATTTGAGGAAGCAGCTGGATAACATCACTGCTGTTTATTACAACAGTGTACAAGGCAAATGACAGGCACTTTACACTTCCACCTGCACAGGGAGTGGTACTGAAAACAGGCAGTTCCTGGAGAGCACCAGTTTGTCACTAAACTCCTCCAGGCACTCGGGCAGAGGCTCATAAACCTCCCCACACTGCACCACAAACATCTTTTCCCAACACAGGAGGAAGAGATTCACACCTCTTCCAGCAGAAAGGCTGCTGCTGGGCAGAAATTGTTCACTCCTTCTCACTGGGATGCTAAGGAATGCGTTCCTAGGTATTCACAGTTCTTTTAGACTGTGCAGAAATACAAATACACAATTTTTGTGTCTCATTCAGTGGAGGAAAGAACTAAATAATCTACGGATTACCTACATGCTGCCTTTCCTCCACTTTCAAATTCCACAAGTAACATTTCTGTCCTTCATACACATGAATCATGCAGGGTAGGGAAAGAGGAGAGCAGAGTAAGAAGAACAACGTGAGTCAGATGGGACCTTACCATTTCCAGTGCTCAAACGGACACCTCCCAAAAAAATGTTACTGGAAAGCGACTCCTTGTCCCACACAGTCAGCTCCAGGCACACATTCCGAATGTCCCTTGAGCTC
The DNA here is from genome assembly GCA_013400215.1 of Cisticola juncidis. Taxonomy (NCBI): domain Eukaryota; kingdom Metazoa; phylum Chordata; class Aves; order Passeriformes; family Cisticolidae; genus Cisticola; species Cisticola juncidis. Next base: position 36,170 of record VXBR01008347.1, on the reverse strand, counting down.
AAGCCACTGAAGGCAAAGGTGTAATTCCACTGGGGGTTCACACTCTTTTTCACTATGGGGGTTTTGTGTTTTGTAGCTTTGCTGTCATCTGGGAGCAGGTATCTGGGAGATAAAGAAAAGGAAAGTGAATATGGAAATGGATTTTCACACAGTATTCATAATATATAACAATCATGTAGAGGCTCAAATGGGATCAAGACCCCATCTCCCCACAGGTATTAAGTTAAGCATCTACCTCAAGTGATTATTTTGCATTTGTGCTCCATTTGTTCTGATACCTACAGTGTCAGTTATCACAAGCAGAAATTGAATTAGGTCTCCTCGCCCCAAGTCTCAGCCACAAACTTTTTGTTTCAGTGAGGCTAAATATAGACAGAGTCATAAAAACATTGGCTAGAAGGGACCTCTCTGGAATCATCTTGTCCAGTGTCTCTCTCAAAGCATGATATTGTCCAAAAAGAAATGAAAATTACTTTTTCCACTTGAAATGTGTGTGCTGAGCAATAATTTCAAGCACAGCAGATCAAGATAAATTCTAAGCTCCACCAGGGAATTAGAGACAGGAGGTTTCCTGTGGACACCAACAACACTCAACCCATTACTATGAACTGGAACACATCTAGAAATCAGCAAACCTGAAAACTAGCATTCAGAGCAACATCTGGCAAAGAAAAATGTTTTAAGATATCTATTACTTCCTAAATGTAACATTTATAATGCATAACTTACATTTATGAGAAATCCATTATAATGAGAGATGCAGGATTGTGTCCATTTTTTCAAACAAAAGCATTTTGTGTAGTTTGGATTTTGAGTGTCCAACACAAAATGCTGCACATCTAAAATCACCACACATGTATTGTCACACTATGTAAATGTTTTGTGTACCCACATACTTATAGGCATGTGACACAAATCTTAAATTAGATCCAGTCCAGTCATTAAAAAAGGAGAGGAAAAAAACCCACAAACCCTTTCACAAAAGTATCAGATGTGCCTCCTGATTTCACTGCTGTCAAATTCTTTGCTTCTTTGATGAGGACTTCCAATATGCCTCCAGATGGCAGATGAGAGTCTCCTTTTTTTCCTTTTTTAAATCCTCTCTTTCCTAAGCATAGAACAAAGTTGCAAAATAACAATCAGAAATTATATATACACTCTAAGACTGATTTGGAAATGTAAATTGTCTTGCTAGATTTTTAAAAGGATTTTTTTGCAATGGGATTAAAGCATTCCTTGAGTCAGATGGGATCTTAAGGCAGGGGCAGAAAATCACTCCATATTTGATAACTTGACTAAGGACTAAATAGCAAGTCCTTGCAGGACACAACAACATGCTCCATCTGAAGTCCTGTCCCAATATAAGTATTTGAGGATTGCTATGCTGAACACAGAAAATTGCATTCTCAGTAAAACCTGCCCTCTTTTCAGAATCCACTCCCAGTGCTGATGTTAAGGTGGCCCTGGACAACAAAGCAAGCTACAAAACCTCTCTCCCAAATCCTAAAATCCAGAAAAAAGCCAACAGTGTGCTGTGTGGGGATGCAGTGCTCCCCAGAGCCCACAGGAGAGGGATGGGGCTCCCTGACCCAAGAGCAGCACAAGGACACAAACTGCACTTGCAGCTGCTGCAGGTGCTAAGAAGCTCCTGTCAGCAGAGACTGCACACTCTGATTCAGGCTGAAAAATCAGGGAAGGAAAATCAGGAGTGATGTTAAAATATACTAATTTTAAAAAATGCAGACTGTGTCTGGACTGAGCTGATAACAATGAGCTTTTAAGAGAGCAAAGCTTGTGTAAACCTTATTACTGGAAGAGGGAATATCACCTGTCATAAAAAGGAAGAAAGGAAAAGAAAGAAATCTAATCTATCAAATGCTAACAAGCAATACTGTCACTAAGACAGTGATATAGCTGCATCTGGTATATCCATGTGCATCCAGTGATTGCTCTCACTTCAAAGGATTGCTGTTCCTCATGCTAATACAATGCAAAGAGACAGTAACTATTCTCCCTTGTTCATTGCTGATGAAAATCACGGCTCACCCTAAAGAACTCAAATAAGATTTTACAGGACTAAATTGCTGCAGTAGGATTGAGAAGAGGAAAAGCAGTGTGAAAAAAGGGTGAAAATGAGGAGGCAGATTAAGGTGAATTAAGCATGAAGAACTAAGCAAAGTCTGTTATTTGAACAGCTGAACACTGCCTATAACTAGCTGAAAAAAGAACTCTGAGACTACAATACAGGCAATTTATTTCTCTGTGGCTGCCTTGATCATGTTACCTAATGTCTGGATTTTTTTTATTGAGTCAGAGCCATGCATCAACCATTGACTGCATATTCCTCTTCCTTTCTCTCTCCTTAAGTTCAGCGTAAGAGAAAAGGATGAAGCAAAAGAAGCCTTCACATGGTTCAGAATTTCCACACATAACTATTGAAGCCAGGCTGGACAAGGCCTTGAGCAATCTGGTCAAGGTGTCCCTGCTCATGGCAGGGGGGTTGGGACTAGATGGTCTTTTAGGTCCATTCCAGGCCCTAAACATTCTGTGATTCTATGAACAAGCATGTTAAACTATGATTTCAATCTTCACCAGGACCATTACTTCACCCTAAGTGAGGATTTTTAATACATCATCATCATCACATCATTTTTATTGTTTATTTAATATCGTCATTATTAATGTTTGTTTTACCTTGAAACTGCCCCAGAGGAAGCATTAGGTTTCTGTCTGGGGGGATATAACGTAAAACCACTGTCAGCTCTCCTTTGTATTGAAGCCCAAAATCTGTCACAGCCTCCACCTGAAGAGGAAACAAACAAACCAACCAGAAATCCAGCCAAGGTTAATCATTCACCTTCTTCTTTTGATTTTAATTCTGTCAAAAAATATCAATACATCCACAGAGTGTTTTAAACACTTCTTGAACCTATCAAGTTGTACCAGCCCACTTTCAGATAATTAGCTATTCCAAATTGGAGGCAATCACATTTTAGAAAACTTTCTGAGCTAGGGAATGCAAGGTTTATTTTCTCAGGAAAATAAACCCTTGTGGCATTAGACACTGTTCAGTGAACACACAGAGGACAGACTTATCTAGCATGAGTAAGAGAAAAAAATCAACAGCAAAAAAACCCTTCAAACTTATTTCTGAGTGTATAAACTGTAACTGAGTTAAGCTGATAGTCAGCCCTTATTTCCACCAGTCAGGATTTAAAATGTAATTAGCTTCATAGATTTTAGAGAAGTCACTCATGAGTCACCATTTGAATAGATGTGTGGGGAACAAAGGTGAGGGACAGCAGAGTGCAGCTTTAAAACAGAAAAACTTCTTAAAAACTGTTATTCCCAGTGTCCTTTTCCTTTTCTATAGAGCTACTATTTCTGCATTTTTACTTTTTTTTTTTCTTTTTTCTTTTTTTTTTTTTTAATAGAAATGTTTAAATCTTACCCAGAAGAATGCAATTGATGCTCTTCAGTCCATCCTTGTTAAAATTTTATTAGGCCTTCACTGGCAGGGTACTGAACTTCCACTCATGTTGTAAGAAGTTGGAAATCTAGATCTAGTTGTTTCTAAATCTACATTTTAGAAGCATTGGGTGCAACACAGAGAGCCCTAAATTCAGTGATGGAAGTGGGACTGCTCAGATGCTCTCAGCAGCCTGGTCCAGTGAGAGCAGTCCCTGCCCATGGCAGGGGATTGGAATGGGATGGTCCTTGAGGCCCCTTCAAACCCAAACCATTCTGTGATTCTGTGGTGTGATTTCTGTACATGCTGCAGTGCTCAGGGTACAAATGAACAAATCTTCCTGATTTCCTCAGAGGGACAAAGGGAGGGGATCCTCCAGCCTTGCTGGAGGCACCACAGAAGCCTTGAAAGAGCTGTTCATGGATGAATGTCTGACCCTGTGCATGTATTTCTCTGAGATGTATTCAGCTTGTTTCCTGACACCACATGGGGGTCAAAATTCTATTACCAAGAGAAAACAAGCAAAAAAACCCAACCAGGAATTCATAAGGTGTATGCAGGGTCAGCACTGCCTTCACCTCACAGACTCCAGGCTGCACCCAAGGGTGGGACAGAGAACAAAACCATTTTAGTCATAGCAACAGGGCCCTTTTGTGACTTTGAAGCATTTTTAGAGCAACACAGGCACTGCTGCACTGAGAAAAGCAGCCCTGTCTCACACCAGTGTCCAATTCCAGCTGCTAAAACAAAGGTCTAAAGAAAACCTGTAGTAAAGGGCTGTGGAATAATTTGCACATCTACATTTTGCCAGTCAGGCAGTCCACTTATGGCCTAAACTAAGCAAATTTAGGATCAGCTTTCCCATAAAGGCATCAAAGGTTCTTTTTTATTTAGTTCTACAGGTGGACAAGGAATGGTGTAAGTCCTAATGTCAGAAAAAACCTGTCAGCTTGTCCCCAAACCCACAGATAACATAACTCTGTTCCCTGCCTCCTCTTTAGCCAAAGAATTGTTTTCTCTACTTTTTATGACTGAACCACACTCTGGAATACAGATCTCTCAATGCTAGCAGAAAAAACACATCCTCAAGTATCCAGCCTTTTCACTAAAGCAGCGAAATGATTCATGATAAAACAAACAAAGTGCTGTAATAAATCCCAGAAAATGTTTGATTGCCATTCTTTCATTCCTGTCTCTATCAGGCAGTCTGTGTAAGAGAACAGTGTGTATTTTGCATGCATATTAACCTGTGCTTCACTTTTCTTAATTCAAAAACCAATAATTGATTTTATTTTAAATATCATCCTTGCTGATCAAAAACTTCAGTAGCATTTTAAATTTAGAAACATTATTGGTAATAACTTAGGACAAATTCTGTGTTTGCTTTCTTTGACAGTAAAAGAAGTAATTTAAAAATCATTTTAATGGGTTTGGAAATAATCAGATACCACCTCCCAGCTCCACTGGCTTAGTGCCTCATTATTATTATTTTCCTGAGCAGGAGAGCTTCATGACTTTTTGGCTATTTTCCCATTAGGATTAAAAGAAATTACCTAGAAATTAATTACAGAGCAAACAGATCCATCTCCCACCTGATAGAAAGGCAAAAATTAAACACACTCTCCTGAAACTGAAAAGATAATATGATTTCCTTAAATGTAATGAACATAGAAAAACCAAATCATCTAGTCAGCCTTGACAATATCAGCTGCACACCTCACATATTTTCGCAATTAGAAAAATTGCGAAAAAAACTTTGCAAAAAACTTTCTTAAATGTCAATCCAAACCCCTGGAATTCCTGGGGATTGTGGCTGCTGCAGGAGCAAGCAAGGCAGAGGCCTTTAATCCCCTAATTTACCACAGCTCTTTGAATCTCTTCCAAAAATAAACCCCTTTGCCAAAGCAGGGGAGCACTGGGCACAGAAGTCTCCCCATCCTTCACTAAGCTCAGGGCAGGCTCTGTTTCAAGACCAGGAAATTTATTTATCTTGTGCCTTTCTAGCTAAGGTGAATGAGAGATTTAGAAGTTGTTGTGTCACATCTGAAAGGTGTAAAGCAGTTTGAAGTGAAGAAAATAAAGCTTGTTTCTTTAATAACCTCTTAAGGGTTTGGCAGTGGGAATGGTAGGAAAGTTCTTTGGTCTATGTGCTATTTAAAAAAAATAATGTATTTGCTAGGTCATTTTTACTGGAGTTTATTACACGATGAACTTATGGCTTATTTAAAAGCTTTTTTTTTTGTTATTAGTTTTAAGTAGCCAATCATATATGAAATTTTCATGAAGACTTTAAAACCAGTAAGTTTTTACTGAATTAAAAACAAGTATGTTTTTTTAAATTTTCATATTAGACACTTATAAAGTCCTGCTTTATAAACAAGTTCCAAAGGAAAAAAATAACTAACTCTTGCTAAATTTGCTTCACAGTACTTTCACCAGTCCTGGAAACCCCTACCTTAGGCTGGAGCACAAACCACTCATCGCCCTGATTCTCAAAGTTCCAGGAATCAAATGGAATTTCCACTTCCCCAAGGAAGCTGTTGCGTCCAAATCTGTCATAGTGCCAGACAGAGAGCTGGAGGGTCCTGGTTTCCAGCTGGGAGTGACTGATGACATACTACCAACAGAAAAAGAGAAAAAGAAACTCTCAGAATAAGCAGAAATAATATTTTCCACTGAGCCTTTTATGGCTCTAGCTCAGTTTCACCAAGCCCACAGCAGTTAACAAATGGAGCATGAAAGAGAGATTTGTTTTCCTTGCAGACTGGATTGATCTAGCCAGAAAGATCATAATGTTAATGTGAAATCTTTCTTTGCTGAATACATCCAGTGATAATTTATGTTACTATCACTATAGTGGGGATTTTTTATTATTATTTACTGTGAATTTATGACTGTAAAGTAAATTATGATGCTTAAAAGTATGATCCTGTTAATTCCCTACAAGTTTATGTAAAGAAGATCAACATCTAGGTTGATAAAATGAAGAAACCCCACTGGTTCTTTCATCCCTAAAGAGAGTCTGCTGAACACTCTTTTCCAGAAATCATCCCCTCATTTCCAATTTTTCCTTTGTAGCTTACAAAAAATTGTTCTGAAAACGTGTACAGCAGCATCTGCAAGGCATGCATGGAGTCTATCAGAAACCATTGTTGGGTTTGGGAGCTAAAAAACCTCATCTCTAGCTATAAATATATCAAAACTATAAAAAATTCACATCACAGCCTAGCAAATACACAGATAATTACAAACATCTGGAATTCTGGTTCTCCACACTCTACTTTTAGCAAAAATCCCATTATTTCCCTATCATTCACCCTTCTAGTGTTAGCTGAATACACTGAAATGTCTTATTTTTGTATCAGGAACAGTATCTGGATATGGACAAATGCTCTCCAAAAGCTGGAACAGTCAAGTCAGTTGGCTGATTTTGTACAGATGTATCTACAAAACCTAACCCTAGATGCCAACTGTGAGAAACCTCTGCAAAAATGGGGTAAAAGTCAAAGAGGGAAGATACTAGACAGATTTAATTAATTTTCTTTTAATTTTAACAGGATTTTCAGTTGGGATGAACAACAACTCTTTATCTACACACAGTTCAAGTAACCCCCTTTTGTTACAATCTGTATTTTAGATTAACTTCTATGTCCTATCTTCACCCAACAATTATGTTTAGTGCTATATGGCTTGACAAATAAAGTCTAATATTTTATTTTTTCCCACTTCAGGCAGGCCTTAATTTTCACTCTATACTGTTTAGAAATGAGGCTATAAAAGGCTCTCCCTTGGCAAGCAGCATGGCCAGAGTGTGTGTGCCTGCAAAATGGTTTTGTAACCAGGCTAAGCCAAGTACCACAGCCAGGGAACATCTATTTGCCTCTATTATTGGAAACTTATTTAAAATGTAACTGAAATTAAAAAAAAAAAAATAAGAGAAACTAAAAAGAGTTTTTGGTTTCATGGCAGCCTGCTGGATAGTTATTTTCATTTGGTAGGAGAGAGAATCATCAGGAGCCTTGAGGTCAAGAGAGGCAGCATCAAGGGGCAGCATCCCCACCACTCCCAGCTGCACCACAGAGCCAGGGAGGTGAATGAGGAGCTTGAGAGGAGCTCAGAGAGTTCAGCCTCTCTAGTGGGGATAGGTAAAGGGCAAGGAAGGAGAGAGCTGTGGGTTCTGTGTCCTCAAGTGCATCAGGTCCATTCCAACAGAAAATGAACTTCACTACAGGTTTTTAAGAACACAAATAGTGAAGCAGTTCCTGACATTTTTTTACCAGAGTTAGTTCTGCTTTAGAAATAAGGTAAATCTTCCAGGAGAATTCAGATCTTACTGCAAAATGTTAGTTTCGCTTCTAAATCAGTTAGATGAGAAGTTCTAATTCTAGCTTTATTTCAGCATCAGGCATATAAAATCTTTAAATGGTTTTTATCAGCTCTAAGCTCAGCCTAGATGGGAACATCAACAGCTTTGAAACATATCTATGGAAACTAATAGAATTTTTAATTCTAATGAGGAGAACCAAACAAAACCACTTCCTTAATGCTGAAAGCCAGAAATTGAAACTCATATGTTTACTAGAGGATTTAGCTTAAACACTTTCCCTTTGAGGCATTTCTTCCAAGTTCTAATCCCTGTACTGAAACACATAAAGGAAATACCTGTGAGCACAAGTGAAACTTTCATCAGAGCCTGAGAGAGAGACTGTTCTCACCTTGAGAGTCTCATTAAATTCCGGGTTGGTGCTGTTACTTTTAATTTTGGTCTTGCGCTTACTTTGGCGGGACCTGTCAGGCAGCAGGTAGGCTTTGACATATCTGCAGGGCAAGGGCAAAGGATTAGCAAGGGATAGAAAACAACCAGCTTGAGCAAAGACCTGCAGCAACAAATATGAGGAAATTAATTTTTGCAGAATAAAGAGTGGAAACATATAACAGAGATCATGCAAAGCGTGGAGAGGTCTGGCCCTTACCTACAAACACAGTGGTGTAAGTCAGATGAGATCAGGATAGCAAAAGGCAGAGCTACGTTAATTTACTTATCCTCAGAAATGTATCAAGCTTTCCTAACAATTTCCCTTTTCCCATATATGATTACCAACTGGTCATAAATGATAAAATAGACACTAAAAGTACAAGAGAATTAAAAACTTCATAATTTATATACCATAGATTAATCATGATTAGAGGCACTAATTGTTACTTTCTAGTACGAGAGTTTACATATTTTATTGAAAACTATGATGAGAAACTCAGAAAACATGGTTCTTGCGAAGTGAGTATATGGGCTCATGAAAACAAAATTATTTCCATTAATCCTTGCTTCCAGAACATCTTTCCGCTCATACACTTCAGTTTTGATTACAGAATTAAAAGAAACTCGATGCTGCCTGCCTATTCCTTCATTTTTTTCCCTTTCAGTATCAAACAGCTTGGTAATTTAAATAATCTTATCGTTTCCCCAGAACAGACACAGGTTGCTCTAAGAAGCACACAGAGAATGCCCTTCCCACAGGGAACCCAAACCAAACCAGCACCAAAAGATGCTGCTTGTACCAAGCGGACCCTGTGAATTCCCAGGCTCGGACCCCAGCCCTGGCTGCAGTGGGGTGGGAATTTCCAGAGCTGCAGGCAATTCCTGTCAGTGCTTACGGGTCTGTCCTTTGCTTCCTCTCATCACCAATGGCCAGGTTCCTGCAGCTCCTCACCAGGACGTTGAGGGCCCCTGTTTTGTAGAAGTAGCTGATGCTGAGGAGGATTTCACCGCTGACCTTGACATTGCCGTAGTCTCCAGTTTCACTGTACACACTCGTCATGCTGTTAATGCTGGTCTGCAGGGCAGCAGGAAAAGGGCTCAGGCGCTGAAACACATGGCTCTTTGCCAAAATCTACCTTTTAAATTTTTTTAATAAAGCTACAGCCTGGCAATGTTGTCACACTTTTTAGGACTTGCTGTGGAAATCGATTTATCACAGAATAGAATTGCCATGATTTGATGTAAAGGGAATAGGAGCTGTAGTTAATAGTAGTTTAAATGTCTAGACAGATTTTTTTCATGCAAGACTCAAATCTATTTATAAACATGACTAAATCTAAATTGCCACCTTTTAATTAATGTATGAACTGAAGTGCAGACAGGCTATATAAATTGTAAGCTCATGTAAGTTCCAAACAGAAAAAAAACCTTAAAAATCACTTTTCTGGCTCAGCTGGTCACCTCTTTTACTAAGTCTCATAAGACAACTGCTGACAGAGCCCCCAGGAAAACTTACAAGGATGCTTCCCATAAAGGAGATAATATAAAATTATATTTATTTAAAGTGGCATCTTTAACATCTTATTAACAATTCTAAAAGAAGGAGCAAAATTCAACCCCCACCCCACTGCTGCAAATTTTGTAAAGTCAAAAAATTTTATCAATAATATCATCAATACAACAAATTTTTCCACTACAGCATAATATATCATCCCTCAATCCCTATTCCTTCACACTCATAAAATGCAGAGTTTTGTTATGAGGATTCCCTCTTCCAAAAGTTTACAGTTAAGAAAGATCTGAATATTTTTTTAAGGAAAACTGGAGAAATATGCAGACTGCCAGAACCAAAAGCATTTGAGAAATCTGGTGCACATTTCCTTTTGTATCATTGAACAAGATTGCTCCCAAACATATATAACCACCTGAATTCTGACACATAGAGTCCTGCAAGATACACAGATACAGTCTTCAACAAAAAGGGACAAAGGTGAGAGAAATATTAAAAGTAAGCTAGAGCAGAGGATTGAGGAGAACTCACAGTATCACCATCTGCTTCAGGAACATTTAAATATGTCCATTTTCTGTCAGAGCCTTCTGGGGAGTTCTTTACAGAAGGCAGGGCAAAAGATGAAGAAAAAAGAGCATTAGACTGTTGTGATATGAAAGAATAAGTGCAGTGAGAAATCTTTATCTGTATAGAAAGGTAAAGGAAGTTTGTATTGCAAAGCTGTAGGGAGGGAGGGAAGGAAGGAGGGAAGGAAAGGAAGGAAGGAAGGAAAGGAGGGAAGGAAGGAGGGAGAGGAAGAGAGAGAAAGAGAGAGAGAGAAAGAGAGAGAACGAGAGAGAAAGAGAGAGAAAGAGAGAGAAAGAGAGAAAGAGAGAGAGAGAGAGAGAGAGAGAGAGAGAAAGAGAGAAAGAGAGAAAGAGAGAAAGAGAGAAAGAGAGAAAGAGAGAAAGAGAGAAAGAGAGAAAGAGAGAAAGAGAGAAAGAGAGAAAGAAAGAGAGAAAGAAAGATAGAAAGAAAGAAAGAAAGAAAGAAAGAAAGAAAGATGTTTGTCCTTTTAATCCTTTTTATAATTATCTGAAATTCCATTAACTGAAGTGGTTAAAATTACTGGAGCATTACCAACGCATACCAGCCAACATGACGTATTTTGTCCAATTTCTAACATACCTTGAGCTAAATTCCAGCCTTTACCATTTATACATTTCCACCTCCAAAACACATGAAAATATCCTTTTACACTGTCAGGGACCTTAACCAGTCCAGTATGTGCTAAAAATGCCTAAATTATCCCTGCAACCATTTGTATTGCCCACTTCAGGAAAAAACCCAAGGTTATAGCAATACAAGGAGGTGAACGAGCTGTTTTCTACTCCAAACACCTCTCTCTAGTCTAAATACTTTTCCCCTCAATCTTTATGTAAGCAGACAGCAAGGGATAAATGGCTGGGGGAAAAAAAACATGACAGAAGGTCCAAAACAAAGAGATGGCCTCTGACCCTTGAATTTATGCAAATACAATTTCTGAATTGCTTGCAAACCACAAAGAAAATGATACAAATTTAATAGAATTTGATATACTTCCCTTTTTGACCCCCACCCCCAGACTCTGTTCTGTAGCATTTACACTGGACATTGCATACATAAAATGTAAAATCCCAAAGAAAAATACTGATATTCCTGTTTAGGAAATAGCAAACAACATAGGAAGGACACAGAGTCTCATTTTGATACCCCACTAAGAATTATATTTGTTTTGCTGTTTTCTCACTGCAGTAAAGCACTGGAACACTTTAGTCTCACTGACTGGGTCTTGACAACAGCACATAAATATGTGGAGGATGAAGGATGAAGAGAAAACCAAACTCACAGTTCATGCAATAGCATTGGGAAAACACAAAATAAAAGACTAACACTGAGATACAGTTCCTCTGCAATGTCACTTTCTATTTCTATTTTTGCTCATTCATGTTCCAGGTAGATTTCAAGTGTCTTTTATCCTTTGTGATATTTCTTTCTTTTCCTCAATATATGCATTGTAAGATGAGCCATACTTATTTTAAATTCAAGAAAGAGAAGTGGAAAGGGGAAGGGGGAAAGGAGAAAGGGGGAAAGGAGAAAGGTCATATAGTTATGAGTCTCCTGTTTATTAATAACATTATTTCAATGTGACATTATAGTTTACTGTCATTTGACAGATAGCACAGGATAAAAAAACATATCTTGCAAGAAGGCTCAAAGGCTTAAAACAATCGAAGTGAAGGTAAAAATATGATGGGGAAATGTTAGCAACACACTTAAGGGGAATAAAGAAATGAACCTGTAAAATTGCCCTGCTCTTGCAGGAAGAAGCAGCTGGCCATTCACAACTTTGCCATTAACACTGCATGCAGTGACATTAAAAATCATGTCATGGTGAATCAGGAGAAATAGGAGCATTGAGATGTCAGACTATCTCAAACCTACAGCCCTGGAAAAGCTGCACTTTGCTTAAGAGAAAGGTCAGAGGGAAATGTACAGCAGAGGACAAAAGCCAGCACAGGACAGGCTGCCTGAAGCACAGAGGGAAGGGTCTCTAAGTGCAGTTCCTTAATCTGTGGCCTAACAGAGGAAGCACTTAACCCCCTGCAAGCCTCCTACTGATATTCAGAGGAAATTAAAATTGTTCTGTCTGTAAAACCCCTGGGAGCAGCAAGCACTGAGGCTGTGAGCCCCTGCCAGCCCAGGCTAGGGGGGTGCAGTCAGCCCAGGGCACACAGGCTGCAGGGGCTCAGGGGTGTGGTGAGCTGCCCTCTTCTGTGTTTACAAAAATCAGAGGTAAAAATCATCTGACATGGCCAGATCTAAGACATGCAAGTGCTCTGTGATGTTAATTTTCTCAGCCCTTTCTCCTCCCCAGGTAAGCCAAGCTTAAATTCAGCCAACTCCATTTCTTTGGGTTCAAGATCTTCATTGGGGATCCCCTTGGCCTTGCTTGCACAGAGACTGATGGGGGTGCAGTCTAGAAAGAGCAGTTCTTTGGTTATTGTCATACACCTAATTTTCTCCTCCCTTTTAGTATTCAGACTCATCTTTCTTTATCCTCCTCAGCACTCCACACAGACCTTGTTGCAGTTTGTGCAGTCCAGAGCTATTCCTAGACACAAACCATAAAGAAGAGTGACCAGAAAGGACTCTCTGAGGATATTGCCAGTTGCCCTCAGATCCCAAAACTGAGGTACACAGCAGACAGTAATAAACTAGACACATTAAAGGCTGCTTTTATTATCTTTTTTCTTTCCCAGTGAATACCAGGCTGCATAATGAACAGCAGAAGGCTTCTTATACCAATTTTCTTGCTACCATCAGGTGCAGCTATCCCTTTATTGTCCCCAACCTAATCCCCAAGCACCTCTCTCCTGCAGAAAAGGGAAATACTTTCATGCCATGAAGAATGAGAGAAGCTGAGTTGGGGCATGGACAATGATTCCATGGAAGTGGGATGTATACAAACACAGAGACCAATGTTTGTGTCCCAAGAACCCAAAAAACCAGAAAGCAGTTTGAGAAAGAAAATCCACCCTCCCACAGCCTTGTTTTATTTTTTCAGTTTAATTAAGATCAAGTGCTCCTCTGCCAAGCTGAGCAGTCACACACTGCAAACACCTCTGCTTTGCCTTCTCCACATGTAAGCTTGATAATAACCCAAGCATAGGAGGAAGTCTGCTAATGAGTATGCAAATTGGTTTTCTCTTTCCCTGCCCTGCAGAGAACAGCGTTAATAATATAATAGAAATTCTATCTGAATGTTAAAAGATGTTTCTCAAGTGTAGAATGGAAGATGAGTGTGTTAAGTAATAGGAAATAAATTCATTTATTTGAATTTGGAAATATGGTCTTTTGTGAAAGGACAATGCATGTTTTCTACTCAGGATCTTACTGTTGATAGTCCACTTGTCATGTGTTGATGTTTTCTTGGATAACAGGAGGCCACAATGTCATCAATATCTTCTTCTGTTTCTTCCAGGTAGCCCTAAATGACAAACAGGCATTTTAGTTGTCATGTTCTGCACTGTGTTTGGTCAACTTCTGTCACTTAGTTTTGTGTCACAGGTTTTTCACTTTAGGAAAACTATACTGGATGCATTCAAATTCTTGTCTGCAGAGGATTTTTGATTCACATTTTCCACATCTCTGCACAGACACTGAGCATAAGGGGAAGAGACAACTCTGGTTTCAGGATTCAGTTGTTTAAGAACTGAAAATCTTCACACATACATTTCATGCCATTACATCAAGCCAGTTGATAAGCATTTTGAAAAATAATTAAATTTCTGTATTAATAATAAAAAGATGGACAGGTTCATATAGGTGCTTGAGTTTTAATAAGCAATATTGAAGTTTAGAAAGTTTACCTAGATACAGAAAAAAAAATCATTGTTTAAACACAGGAATAAAGTAAAATTTAAATCAAATCTTTAGATCTTATTGATGGTCCTAATGGGACTCTTAACTTTTACTTAAAGTAATGTGAAAAAAATGCCAGCAATTATAAACCTATTAGGCATAGCTTGGATATCTCAGTGTTTCCATAAGCCTAATGTCAGGCATACTTTGAAAGACTTTGCTTTTAATTTTAATGGAAGTCAAATTTTCCATTTCCTTATATCTTTTTTCCAGTTATAAAAACCTCAATTTTTGACCTACATCATTCTCTATTGCTTAATTGCTCTCACTGTTTGAAACTAAACAGAGAAACACTGTATTCAAATTCAGAAGTCTCAAAAACTTCTGTGCTAATCAGCAAAAACAGAGCAGAGAAGTGCTGCTGGAGAGTTGAATTCAGTTTTCATAAAATAATTTGCAGCACATTTGCCATACTTTACATAAAACTGGCTGTTACATCTCTTCTCCTTTGCTCCAGTGACTGAACTGACATGAAACCACCTAAAAGTGATTTTCTGTTACAGCTTTCCAATTGTTACTGCATATCTAATATCAAGCAGAGAGAAATCAGAACAAGCTATCACCAAAATTTACATCCTGAAGAAAACACTTATTTTCATGTTCATACCATGAGCTTGCTCTGCTGGTCTCTTATCTTTCTGATCTGTGGAAGGCCCTGTTAGTACCCCACAGAAAATAAAACTAAGTAATAGATAGCTTATACTAAATGAAAGGAAAAATCCTTGGAGACCTAGGCACAACAGAGCAAACTATTTCAGGGAGACAGACAGCTGAATCATTCAAATATAAAACCTCCCAAAAACCTGAAATAACACACACACACACACACACACACACACACACACACAAAAAAATAAAAAATCAACAAACAAACAAACAAAACCCCCACCATAACAACAACAACAACAACAAAAACCCCCAAACCAAAACCACTTCACCTGTAATTTCTACTCCCCTCACTAAGATCAGATGTCAGCTGAAGTAGTCTAGTTTGAAATTTGGAACAAGAATACAATTTTCTTACTTGCCTATGGAACAGGAAGAAGCAATTCTATAAATGAAAAGCTCTTTCCTTTACACTGCTGTATGCATAATAGTGAACTTGAAAATAAACAATGCTACATTTTTACTGCAAAATAATTAAACGCAGGGGGAAAAAAAGTAACGCAACATCTTCAGATTGGGGTGTTTCAGATCTAGACACTCAAATACTAAATTGCTTTGCAGTGTCCTAACTACTGCTGAATACCAATTTTTGTCTGCAAGAGGAAATCTAAAACTTAAAAAAAAAGGTTAACATTTAACTTACCCTTTTAATTTATTTTGCACCACAACGTTTATATTACTCAGGAGGTGCTACAGAATTGCAACTATGTAATTGGTTGGTGTTATTAGCTTATTAAAGTTAGAGCTAGTAGGATATTAATCTCATGGTCTCCAGTGAGGGCTGTAAAATCCACATCAGCCAATTACTCCTGAAAAGGCATCTGAGCATGTAATGAACACTACTTGGTCAGGAATTCAACACACACCTCTCTAGAAAAGGTGCTCACACTTGAACACAAGAGTGGATTTAGCTGGTTCCCCATGGTCCTTGATAAATCTGCACCACACCATGTGGGGTTTGGGACTTGCCCCTTTTCATTATCAAAAGCAATACTAAGTTAGAGAAGCAAAATATCCATTCCATTTTCCAGCTGATTTCTCTGTATGGGTAATGGGTTTCCCTGATAAAGGAGCAAAGTAGCTAAAAGCCTTTTCCCATCCCTTCAGCTGATAAATTCCAGCAATCTGCACATCCCATTGACATGTGGCATCTCCCAGCTCCCATCACCCAGGAATAAGAGACTGAAGGACCTCAGCCAGAAGAAAAGGAGGTAAAACTCCAGCTTTTCTCAGGCTGCAGGAGCTATTGTTACCATCATCAGATACCTTTCTTTTTGTCTCCTACATGCAAGCAACAAATAAACTAAATTCCAGCAGGAATCCAGCTTTTATCTGGACCACTGCATCTGTAATGAATATGGGACAAGACTCTGAAGGGCTCCTGTGAGACAAACTACCCTAAATGAATACAGTGACACAAAAGCTGATGAATGCAATCAGTTCATTTCACAAGGCAGAGAAAGCGAGGATGTGGGTAAAATCAGAGATCTGTGACTCCTGTTATGAAAGAATTTTAAAGGGGAATTAGCACCACACTCCAGAGAAGTTAAATCAAGGTTATGCCACAAGAGAGGTCTCCTGTGCTAGCAAAGAAGCTGCAGAGTTGCAGAGATGCAATCTGGAATTTCATTCAGAATCAGCAAGAAAGAAATGAAAAACAAAATCTCTGATTAGGAAGACAAAAATCAAAGAACAGCAAACCTCTCTGGATTTGTCATCTCTGGCAGCTGCCTCAGAGAAATATCTAAGTTGTAACTGTCAGAGCAGAGAACAGATATAAAGAAATATAAAGTCTGCATTTTTTATTTTATGCTTTTCTTCTGCATTATTTTCCATCTTCTTAATAAAGACTGCATTTTTTTTCTTTATTACAATTTAAAAATAACCCACTTATTTTTGAACTTTTTCTTCTACCAGCACCTGACACAGAGAAAGGCCTTTTGTTAATTCGTCAAAGATAAACCCAAAGCAATGCTGCAGGCACCTTCTGTGACTGCTGCTAATCCAAGAAAAGATGGAAATCCCTACACTTGGTTTTCCACCAAGGCTCAAATTTCAGCACAATAGGAAGGGGAGACATCACCCTGGTCAGTGCTCTTCTGGAAAGAGCAGATAGAAGGGTGGGCATAAGGTACAAGAACACATTTGGAAGCTTTAGAATAAACTGTGATTAGATAATTATTTAAATAAATCCCCCCCAATTTAATAAGGCTGAATATTCTGTTATAGCACTGATGGACATCTGCACATTGCCTGTCTTGGATATGTACATAAGAGGAGATGGAAGCTGTGAATCACTTCAGGAAAAGCAATCCATAGAATACACAAAAAAAGGCATGGAGATGTTTGGAAGAGTCAGCAGGAAGATGGGGTAGCAGCATTGCCAGAACAGAAAGTTGGGTCTTCCTGCTAAAAATACAGATTAGTGGAAAACCAAATCAGACAAAGATTAAAGCCTTTATGAAACGATGAACTATCTCAACATCAAAATTAAAGCTTATGAAAATATGAATTGACAGAATTTTGGAGCATGTGCAATTTAGTGCCTGGAATTTATTTTCAGGCTAGGTTTCTTTCATCTGTGAACTCAAACACCCAGCAAATTAAAAACAAACTGGAACCATGACTATTCATTGAAATCACTTTATAGTGAACATACTCAGAAGATGACACTATTAAAAAACTCATTATATACCCCTGAATGTTCTGCCTTACCCATATTTTATAAGGATAAACATAAAGTCCTGATTTCATTGGTCCAAACAAATAGAATCTCCACCAGATGAACATTTACATATTTATAACTCACCAATTCCTGATCTAAGGCACTAGGTACAGATTTGCTTCTTATGCTTAGGGTATCCTCATTTCCTTCAGAAAAAGATTCACTCAAATCTATCTCAGATCGGCTACGGTCTGGGAAAAAAAAAAAAACAAACCCAAACAAACAAACAAACAAAAACCAATTTAAATGTTTGCTACAGTTTGTACAGAAATATTCCATTTCATCTTCCATACAAGTATTGTCCCAACTCCAATGGTTTTAAACAAAAATAAATTAAAATAGTATTTTGGTTATCTGTCAAAAACTATGGCAACTGAACATCACTATGATAAACAGAGAAACATGCTTTCTGATGATGCTCAGCTTTCTGGGCAATAAATTTACTCCTTTACTGTTTATTTATCTACTGGGATTGTTTTCTGTGAATGACACCATAGATCATCAAGATTCTGACTTTCTCTGGTTGGCCTGTCAGCCTGGAATGTTGCAAAACTCACTGTCCAAGGGTTCACAGTGATTGTCACGTCTGCCACCACCACCCAAATCTCCCCAGCATCTGCACCAGAATCAAGCAGATACAGATGGATGTAGAAAGTACTTCTGTCATCAACAGTGTTCCTGGTGCAGAAATTAGGAGGAAACAAATAGTCTCAAGAGCTCCAGCAGTTTCTCTCACTCCTACAGGTCTCTTATTCACTTTATAGCATAAGACATAGAAAATCTTTCTCCAAGGCCTCTTAGTCCTCCCCATATAAGTCTTTTATGGAACTTTTTCATTATCTTTAGTAAGAAAAGAGGGGGAAGAGAGTACTCTTAGGTCCTGCACTTAGGAATCTGAAAGGTTTTTAACTGTTCATCTTCTACCTGGTCTACAGCTGATGTGGCAGGGAAGGTCACTCTCCTGAGTTTAATGTCCTTTGAGCTCTGCCAAGGAGACAATGCAGAGCCTGAGGCCTGTTCCCAAGTTGCCTAAAGTTTTGTTTAGCATCCATCTACTTTGGTAACATAAGGTCAATTCTAATATACCAGTGTGAAAAAGTCATATTGTGTGTGTGGCTCTACGCAGATATTTACTATATGTAATATGCTATTTAGAAAAGTTATGTGATATTAACATTTGAATAATATAGTAAATGTAGTTTTTAATTAACAGTAAGTGCTAGTAATTAAAAATAGAGGCTATGTGTGTGTGGAGGGGATATTCTTTTAGCTCAAGAAAGAGAGAAGAAACCTTTTTCAGAAATTCTTCACAGAGATAACAGTTTGCAGGAACTCCTAAATCTTCCAGTGAAGAAGAATTTATGGCTTCCTTATCAACAGAAAAGAGACCAACAGGCTCATTGGTGTCTAGGAATTAACAGAAAGCTTTTGTGACAAGAAACAGCTGGAAATGACTTGATTTAAATAAAAATGCATATTCATAAAGGAGAGGATGCTCAAAAAGGGAGACTTTTCTTTGTTTTGCGCCCTTCTCCGTCCAGCCTTTGCCTGGAAGGGGGGGGTCATGGTGGCCCGGGCTACCACTCTTTGTCTTATTGTCTCATTATTTGTCCTGTCTCTGAAAACTTTTTAAACTTTTATTTGTATTAATTTTTGTAACCAATTTTATTCTTTATAAAATTTTCATAAATTTCTAAACTCGAGTGATTGGCGTTTATCACACCAGGAAAGCTTTTATTTTGTAAGGTAGCAGAAACAGGAGAATTTTTACTTCCTAAGTAAGTAGCCGTCTGTAACACCTCTCCTGGAATTGCACTGAACAATATTCTCAAGGAAACTGATGCTTTCAAGCTGAAAATGTCTGAGGTAAGGAACACTCTCTCCTTGGATTAGCTCTGTGGAGTACACCACTAGGCTTCAGCTTTGGGCTAAATCCAGCTACAATAAAGTGAGCCCTGTGTTCCAGAGAGAAGCCTGTAAACCCAAACCCAGCCCATCAGCCCAGCAGGGAGCAGCTGAGTGCCTGGGGGAAGCAGGAGGGAGCAGAGTGCTCCTGCCTCCCATTCCAGAGAGGAAAAACAGGATCTCCATCCCCTATTGCTGAGTGGCTGTGACAGCACCTTCCTTTGTAAGCCCTTCCTACCCACCACCTCCAGAGAAAGGAGGTAAATTACAGATGGATTGACTGGTTCAGAGCATCACACACAAAAATGAACAGACAAGAAGTCTGTGAGGGGCTTGTTCTCTGACCACTCATTGTTTCCCAAATTTGCTTCTGGGCAAACTGGGTGTGAAATGAAAAGGAAGCAGCAGAGTGATACACACAGTTATACATAATATACATATACAGGTAGAATTTCATATAGGAGGCACACAGGGAATGATTGTACAACATGCAGTTGGGAATGAAATCTTGTAACCACTCTAAGAGCAGGTGATTTACCTAACAATAGCATTGTACCAATATTTCTGGGGTAAGGATATCATTTTTTAATGTAAAACCTTAAGGGGTATGAACTTGATTATTAAAAGGGAAGTGTTTTCAGAACGAACAAATTTATGAAAATTACTTTTTTTTTTAAGAACAAAAGGAGCAGAGTCCCAAGAATGGGCATAATCCTCTGATAATGAAGGCTGTGAGAAAGAAGAAAAAGATTTAATACTTGCCTGATGACAAAGATATCCTAGAAACTGCAATGGAAGGTGTTCCAGATGGTTTCCTGCTGTGCTTCTTTACTAAATCCTCAGGTACACTTTCACTTGCTGGAATAATCATGCTGTTTTCTAAGCCAGTGTCCTGCCCAAGAGGAAAAATGCACATGCCATAAATACAACACCCAAGTTAATTCACTATTAGTTTGTAAAAGCATAATTTCTATTAGATTCCAGAACTCCAAAGCTCCTTTAACATTACTGAATATATTTAGATTCAGGTCTAATCTGCTTTGCTTAGCACTGATGATGCCTAAAATTTGCAGAGATGCAATTCTTGCTTACATTCTGAGTTTGCAGCTGAGGAACCAGAGTAAAGTATCAGGGAAATGAAACATTCAAATTTATTAGAAGGTCACTCAGCCCAGAAATCAGAAAAAAAAAAAGGAAAAAAGAACCTATGCTTTTTGTACTAGCGTAATGATTTCATCCAGGGCAAAACCAAATGCACTTGAACTTATTGAATTCTGCCAGCATAACCCCTTAAATAAAGCAAATATCCTTGATATCATGGTGACCTCTTGCCTGCCTGTAAAAGAAAAGCTAATAACATAACTCCATCTAAATTAAATGGATTTTTCAAACAAATCTTATGCATTTGAAAACAAGTCAGTCTATGTCCAGACAAGAATAACAGTATAAATTAAACAACTATTCATTTATTTACCGCTCCCAAAACTCCTTTTCATATACACTAACTTATTTTTTTATTAGGAAAGACAACATATTAGACCAAGTATCTGGAAGGTAGGAAAAAATCAATAGGGCTCTCATCTAAACACTCATCTACCCTTTTTCCAAATATTAATGGTAAATACCTCCCAAGAGGCCTAACAGCACGTGAGAGGAATTGTTCTGATAACGTGTTTGTCACACATTTTTTGTTATGGAATAATTTATGCAGACCCCAGTGTCCAAATCCAGAAAAAACTAAAATCAGTTTGGCCTGATTTTCTGCAAGTGCTGGACTTGCAAAGTTTCTTTATGAGTCAGGGAGAGAATTCTAGCTTGTGCATGCTTGAAAATCACACCCTTATTTCAGAGCATTTACTCAAAATCCCAAAGTGCCAAAATATGCTTATTCCCATCCCTTGTGCGTCCCAATTCAGAACCTGTAACTCATTATCCAATGCTGGACACCCACAGTGATTTTTGGACAGAAGAGAAATGCCTGCTAAAGCAAAACCCACACCATTGATGAGAGCATGGCAAGCTGTGCTCCAGCAGAGATCTGCACAGGCCCCAGCTGAACGGAGGCAGAAATCAGATTTTCTGTGCTGGGCTCGTCCTTGCAGTGCCCCAAACAGACCCGAGAGGTGCCAGCCCAGCCCGGGCTGGTGCCAGCCCTGCCCTTACCCCGCTGCAGTCCTTGCAGTGCTCCAAAAACACCTGAGCGGTGCCAGCCCAGCCCGGGCTGGTGCCAGCCCTGCCCTTACCCCGCTGCAGCCCAGGCTGGTGCAGCCCTGCCCTTACCCCGCTGCAGTCCTTGCAGTGCTCCAAACAGACCTGAGAGGTGCCAGCCCTTACCCCGCTGCAGCCCAGGCTGGTGCCAGCCCTGCCCTTACCCCGCTGCAGTCCTTGCAGTGCCCCAAAAAGGACCTGAGAGGTGCCAGCCCTGCCCAGGCTGGTGCCAGCCCCGCCCTTACCCCGCTGCAGTCCGCGGTCATGCTGCGGGTGCTGAGTGCTGGGGAGCGCCGCGGGGAAGCCTTGGCACCGCTGCCTCTGCCCCTTGCATGTCCTGCAGCAGCTCCTGCACTGCTGCTGGCCAGCGAAAGTGTGCTCCCTCTGCATGGACACAGGAGGAGGGAAGGGTTAGTGCTCTGAGCAAAGCAAGGCAGCTGGTCCAGCAAACCAAAGAAAAGTGCTGTGCTAACTTTGGGAGAGGAACAGAGCCCTGATGGGCTGGGGGAGCACCTGGAAAGAGAAAACACAGGTAAAGATGAATCACAAGTTGCACGTAGAAGTCACACAAGTATTGTCAGTGCTGCTACCAGAACTGCAGGTGGCCCAGGTGGGCAGCTCTTGTCCAGGCTGTTTGTCCTTGTTCAATACACACTGCATTCACATCCAGCAGGAGGAGGGACAACTCATGCAACCATTTCTACCAGGATGTTCTGACTTGAATAAAATCAAAAAGATGATGGACAAAGACCATCCAACTTGTTGAAGTTAGAAAGTTGCATGTTTATTTCTATGTCAGGTGGCATGGGAGTCCCCTCCTACAGTTATGTGTGCAGATTACAAGACTCTTTGCTCTCTGTTTATTTACTAAAGTATCACATACATAAAATGCTTACACATATGTATGATCTCAGGACTTCTTATTTCCTGACTTGTATTATAATGAAGCTAGAGTCCTTCACCCCTGAGTAATTTTTCTCTCGAATGGGTTGGGTGGTCCCAAATTGGGTCAGTGGTCTTGAAGGATGAAGTCAGAGAAGCTAAAACACAATGACTTCTCTACCTTCTTACTGCTGGCAGGCTTTTGTGACCTTTTGGTACAGCTGTGGCAGTGTGTGTTTAAAGTAATTTGTTTAATTTGTGATTCTAAGTCAATGTTGGTGTAACCCCCCTGTTCTTGTTATGCAAATGATTTATCCCTCAGATTGTACCTTCCCTCGAATTGTCCATCATGCCATGCCCTACCCCTTTTTCCAGATTGTTCCCTGTCTGTCTTCCCCAAGAACCAGCAGAGCCAACCCCTGCCCAAACCCCATCTGGGAATTCCCCCAGAACTCCATGCTGTGACTTTTCCTCCTCCCCTCATCCTCCCCCTTGGTCCCTAAAACCTTCAGCTCCTGCTGATCTCCTCCCATCCCTCAGCCTGAGTGGTTCTATCCAAGTTTCCACCCCCAGGTCCTCCCCAGTTTATAACCAAGTACTCCCTGAGTTGCTTGCTTCTTCTGCCCCTTCAAGAGTTCGTTGTTGGAATAAACCTCTGGATCATACAAGCATGAGAGCCTCCTCCTCATTCTTCCCCCTGACCTACTCCTGCACAATTCAACCTCCCTTTCTTCAGGATTAATTAGTATCTGGGTCTAGGTGCAGTCATGGTTCCATTAGTTTCTATTTGTTACCATGATGGTCCATCTATTTCATCTCTTTCTATAAACGAAACTAAAACAAGCACATACTAGCAAGAAATACATCACCCAGCTCTAGTTCAGGCATCTAATAATCATTAACTTATTTTGTTTTTCTAGTTTACATCCTAATCAATATAAAGTTCTTCTAACCTTTAGCTAAAATCTCAGCTCTTGAAAATTTTGACTCAGATCCATTGGTGTAAAGGGAAACTACAATAACATGACACTTCTGGACACTTCTACAGCCAGTTTAATGCCAGCACTGTCTCCAGAAACTCTAAAATCCTGTGTATCTGTCTCCATCTATCCATCTCCAGAAAAATACCAACGTGTTCACTGTCCTGTTCACGTTGCAGTTATAACCCTAGACTCAAACTGGTTGATTTTTTCAAGCAATTAGGAAGGTTGGACAGGTTTTCTTGGAGGCTTCACTTTAGTAAAAGTGATAAAAATCATCTGTGACCAGCACACCAGACTCCAGTTTCTGTCTAACATCACAACAGGCAAAACTTTTTCCATGGAACATTTTCTATTAGAAAATACTGGTAAACCCATTGGGGGAGGGTTAGAAAGGGTAATCTGTTGCACTCTTTTAACCTTTTTAAACAACTAAAATTATTTTTAAATCTGTCCTTAATTCTTATTTCAGTCTGCTATTAGAGAGAGAATTGACACATTTTATACATCTTATGTAGACAACAGAAAAATGTGTTGTGACTTTGCCAGGCTTCTCCTGGGGGTAGACAAGACCAGTGGGGTGGAGTGCCTGTGTAAATGAGCCTGAAATTCCCACACTGTTTCTCCTAGAAAGATACTGACCTGATGCTGCCTCCCAGTTCCTTCAGCTGCAAAAACATTTACAGCATTCAGCAGTAAACATTTTTGCTGGAGTAGAAATAAACCAGAAGAAATAAATTCATGGCCTGGGTTTCCCTGTTCCCAGCTCAATACATCTTCTCTTAAACAGAAATGTTTAAAAAGAATAAGAATTCTCTCTTGCTTTTCCTGCTGGTAGGTGAAATACTGCCAATTTTGACAGTGTTACTCTGGACCTTGGCACAGGAGACCAATTTCACCAGGTAAGAATGAGATGACAAGTAGAGAAGTTGTCAGAATCACTCAATACCCCTAATTTAACAAGTCTTGCACTCTGGCTCTGGGAAACAGCTAGAAAATGATGATTTATGTGAAAGTGAGGCAAGGCAATCAAACATAAAAGCTGTCTTTATAGACTACTTCACTCTTAAATCTGTACAGAGAGTTTATCAGGTGCTGACTTCCACCACGGAAACAAAATTATTTTGCTTCATTTATAGTTAACTCAGTGATGACTTTCTTGTAGTTTGGCACACAAAGAAAACTGCACAAACCTCTAACAATCATCCTTTTGTTCTTATCCTGGTAAACTCTCAGAGAAAGCTGCTAATATTGCATAACCTCAGTATTAAGCAGCAGGTACACCAGATTCTTGGAGTTGTGTCTCTCAGATCCTTCACTCATCTCTACTCTGTTTAATGAAAATGCAGAAAAACAGTAAAAATTCTCCTTCTGGTCTCATAGAAGTCAGATATGAGTTTGGTGAGACATAGAAGGCCTAATAAGCTTAGTGGGAAAAAAAAAATAGTGAACTGGATGGATTAAAGGAAACAACTGGCTTGAAAGCTGGATTGGCTGGTAGATGCTGCAGCAACCAGTGGGGAAAAAAATCAAATGATCAACTATCAAGAAGATTGCTACCATCAGCTTTAGGCACATTGCAGAACATCTAGAAACTGGGATTTGAACTGTAGGTAACAAAGAGAAGAGAGTTTTTTACTTGAACAAGAGGGTTTATCTATGTGCAAACTGAACTCCACGATGCTCCTTCTATCTGCTATCCTTTGTTCCTGCATATCTCTTTGGAGCCTCCCAGAAACACTAGTTTAGAGACAGGAAATCACTGTTAGAGTTTACAGCAAATTGTTATCATTTTTTCAATCCAAATTGTAAAATTTCTAGGTGTGTGTGAGAAAAGAATGTGTGTCTATATCCAGTGCAGGGTATCCAACTGGATATAGAATGGAACAAGGGAAAAGTGAGCTGCTTTTTGGCTTCTTTTTGAAGGTAGGACATGACAGGAATGTTGCTCTTGGAATTTGCAATGGCATCAGAGGCATTGGCAGAGATCTCTTAAATCCAGACGAATGATAAAATATTTGGGACAATAATCATGGAAGAGAGGGGCAAACAGCCTTTGAAGAAGAAAACATGAATTGTAATCAATCAATATTTTGTTAGTAAAGAAAAACAAAGAGCTCAGTTCTGTAAGATGAACACAACTCACCAGTTAAAAACCAGAAAACAAAAACAACGCACTGACATCGGGCACCAGCTGAACACGAGGAGAGTAAAATGAGTGGAGATTTTTGGTTTGTGGGTGTTTTCTGTTTGATTTATGACCATAAGCTCTGTCTCTCAGACAGCATTTGGGCTGAGCATCCAGAGAGATGAGGCAGCCCAGGGCACTGGCACACATCCCTGGCTGGTCCCGACTCCTGCTCACCTCTCGGAGCCTTTGCCACCACGCAGACCTGGCCCTTCACCCTCTGGGCCTCTGCTCCTCTCACCTTCATCTTCTCCAAACGTGATTTCTCCTTTGGTAACTGCCCTGATAACCCTCCTGTTGGAAACAGGGAATAAAAGAATTTCAAAGTTGTGATGTGCACAGTTCATTAAGTTCATCTAAGCTGTGGACAAGTCTGGGTGTAAAGGTCACCAGAGCACCAAGTCTTGTTATGAAACTGGTTCCTGGGGGGAAAGCACTGTATTTACTACAAATACTGTACAATACAATACTACCAAAACACTAAAACAATCCTTATATTCAAGCTTAGAACCAAAAGTACCTTTTGTGAAAATTTATCTCTTTTTGGGAGGGGAGTTTATAGTTAGCAAAGTATTTTTGATTAAGGGTGTGCATTTTCCTCCAGACAATTACACTATTTGTGTATTTTGTCTTTAGATATTTCTAAAATTATATGCATCAAATGCCCCAAACATGCCCTTTCTAAAGAACATTGCATCACCCCTGCAAAACATGGCCTAATGGGACAGAAATGAATGAAATGTCACAAAGTGATTGCATTCCTCATGATCTTACAAACCACAATAGACTGATAAGTTATCCCATTACACTGTCAGTAGCAGCTGGCCCCAAAAGAGCCTTGCTAAAACAAATCCACTAATGAGATACATTGATGTGAAGTTGAGGGAGGAAGAAGCAAGCAAGGAAGAGGAAAAATAAGGAAATATTTCTAAAAGAGGCTACCAAATATACTAGGAAAAGCAAGCCAACTTCTTGTAAGATTAGATTTCTCTTATGGTCACCACCAAAAACACTTCTGTCCACAAACAGAAACAGCACCACTGAAATAAATAACAATTATACACACAATTTTTTCTTGTAAGGGAATATGACTAATTGGTTTGCTTAAAGGATTTAAATGAAAGGAGGATAAGAAAAGTATATTTTAATGCCCTCTTACTATAGCTACCATTTAGCATGACTCAGAGCAAAATCTAGATCTGTTATAGGGGATTCCCTATGCTGGTTCTTTCTTCATCATAATTTGAGAGGACAGAAGTGTTCTGATGCTCTTTCCCCCCTATATTAAAGAGAGATAACTTCTGGTAATTTCTGGACTCGCTGGAGCAGGTAATTCCATTCTCATCTCTCTTCAGAAGTCAAAAAGCCATGAAAGCATCCACCTGACCTATCTTTCAGATCCCTGATAAAAATGTTTTCTTCCTTTCAACAGAAATAAAGTTTTCCAACTACCATAGAGGCTCCAGCCAGGATATGAACTTCCATCCAGGTTTTCTTCACATCCACCCAATAGCCTCGAGCTAGGTCCTGACACCACTTGTGCAGCCACATAGTGAATCTTCCTGTGTCCCCTGAGAGTGAGTGCCCCTCATAGGGCACAGCCAAACTGGGGCCAAACCCTGCAGGATCAGCAGCAGCAGCTCTGTTTATTCACTGTCACACACACACACTCAGGTTGTACTTGCACAGCTGGAACCTCAAAGGAAAACTTGTCTTGTGAGCCAAACTGACCAGTATACATAAAAACCTGTCCAACAAATCCTATTTTTTGCGTTTTCTTCTCTAGCAAGCTTGCCTTTAAGGACACTCCATTACTCCTGAGCAGAAAGAAAAAAAAATCCAAAAGTAAAATTGACTTTTTTTTCTGCTACCTTTATAGCTGAAGGACAGTTACTGCTGCATTTCCTAGGAAACAGCAATCTAATTATAGTAAGTATGCCTTTAAATGAGGGCTCTTTCTAATCCTGGGAAGTTTGAGGCTGATGTGGAAAACTGGAAAAACTCAAAGGAAAATCTATCCAACCATATACAGCTGGTTTTAGATTTATCAGTTTTCAAAAAACCACCCAAACCCCAGAAACCAAAACAAAACCCAACCACAACAAACCCAAAGGATTTACCCAATCTTTCTAGGTCTGCTAAAGACAGATTTGTGTCCATTTGTGGAGCAGACTGGGACATCTGGCTTTTGTTCTTCATTTTCTTGGGGTTGATCTTTGGATCTTTTTTCATCATCTGCATTGGAAACTGTGTCTGCAGTGGAGGGAGAAATAAAATAGAAAGTGAACTTCTGCACAAAAAACACAGCACAGGTCAAACAACTTACAAAAACAGATAATGAAAAATCCTTGGGGGATCTTTGTAATGAAATAAAACTTCAGCTTCAGATGTTTCTCCTTATCAGCTCTTGTCTTGAACTATGCTTCCAAATTTATCAGTGACAATGTTTAATAACCAAAGGACCTGAAATTTAATTTTGAAATGTACAGTGTCTTCTCTGTGGAATGAAAGAATGTTTTTGTAATTAAAATGTTTTTTCAACTAGGAGCAAGGTATGAGGAAAATGGCTTAAGTATATTTTTCAGTATATCTATCAAGTAGCAAATCATGAAATATCCAATCTGACCACTGACATAATACTGAGAACTTACACACTAGGCAGTTTTACAGCTTCTGAATCACAGTGATTTTGGCAAGGTCTGTATTTTCCAAGGAGCAAGTTTGCACCATGTATTTTTTCCACTGGCAGCAAACCAGTCCCTCTCCTTATGAGCTAGAGGATAAAATTTGACATAAAAACAACATTTGAAATAGACTACCTAACAGCTTCTGTATAGAGTGAAGGGTTAAGTGAGTATAAACCATCAGCATTCATGAAAAACTCCTATTTCTCACCCAGTGTTCCTGTGGTACCCTGCAAGGAGCCAGAGCAGCTCACACACACCAGGCTGTGCCTGGCCAAGACAGACAATTCACTGCAAGACAGACAATTCCTTAAAGTGCTTGTGCAGCTTGTTGAGATATCTGGGCAGAAGGAAAGTCTGAATACCAGGTAGCCTGGATATAGCCCATGCTCCAGCAAAGGAGCTCACATTTACCTTTCTTCTTCAGAACTGAAAAAGAAAATTTGAGTAATTTTTACAGACCACTATCACAAATAAGAGAGCCAAAGGCAAAAAGTGGCTGGGCTGAGATCTTTCCATATAGCCAAACTTCCTGGCAGGAGCTGAGAGCAAATTTCAGGGTCTCTGCTGCTGGGCTTTGCAGCTGAATAATGCTGTCCACCTGTTTGGACAGTGAGTTTTCAGCAGCTCTCTATCTCCACAGAGATACTTCTTTCACATAGGCCTTACCTTTCCTGAATATAAATAATTCATAAATCACTGTATAGGCACAAATAAAAAAATAAGGTTAAAATACTTCAGTCAGGAATAAAATACATGTCAAACACTCAAGAAACAAGGTTTTGAACAGATAAAGCACAAGCAAATCTCCTTGCTAAGGTCCCTACCTGGGAATTTGTGAAGGATTGACTGTCTGACAACATCAGTTCCGAGATTTGATTGTTTGAAGCGCTTTGCTCTCTCTTCAAAAAACCATTCTCCAGTCACTATCCGCAGCTCTCTGCATGAGGACAGTGAAAAAAGCAGGAGGGACATGCACATTAACAAACTTGGCCAGCCAAAGCTGCTGCAGTTCATCAATCACCTGCCACGCTCACTAATTCTGGACAACATTTGCACAGTTCAAAATAAAGTGTAAAGAGAGTTATCAATCTCTTCCCACTTGAAGAGCTTGGAATAATAGGAGACTTAGCAGAAAAATATCACCTTTGGGAATGGAAAGGGATGATGGAAATTTACTTGGTAAAAAGTGTTTCAACCACATTTACAAGATTTCTGTAAAAAACACAGAACATTCTGTCATCCTGATCTTTTGTGAACTACTCAGTGTCACAGTTTTCAGTATGTCCAAAAGGACAAGAGACACAGAAACAGCAACAGTGGATTGGGGGAGAAAATCCCCCACCAAAGGTCTTGCCATGTAAGCCAGCAGTTCATGGATCCTAAGTGGTTATGGACAGCTTGCTGCAAGTCCATGTGTATTTTTCATTTCTAGATTATATGCAGTTTCTTCACATGGCAGTGCTGCTATGAATTAGCTGTGTCTCAGCAGTTCAGAGCAATGAAAATTTGTCTTTGCTGCTGTTCTGGACAATGCTGCTTTTTCTGGCTTCAAATTCTTTCACCTATAAAGATTAAGAAACCTGTACTGGCATTGCTGGGGTTTTTGCTGGGTGTATTTTAATGCTGGTTTTTAGCCTTTTCCTGAATTAGTTTCATTATGGCACAGCACCACCTTCTCTACTGCCTCACTATACACAACTGATGGCAAAAAGCTACTAGTCATGAATACTCTAATAAAAAGCAAATAAATAAACTAATAACCCCCAAACATTAAAAACTGGTTTAGCTCCAGACATGTTCTTACTCACTGTTCAATAAGAAATTTTGCTTTCAAACCTCTACAGGAAATCATCCAGTCTCTTGTGCACAAAAATTACTAGAGATGGATTTAGAGCACTTATCAGTATCTGCACTATTAAGTTATTTCTGAGTCATGCCTGAATGGAGTCTTACTTGAGAAAATACTAAAAATAACAGAATAACATCCTGACACTGGTGAAAAGACCTAATATTATCAGTTTATCCTAACCTGTTAATGAATCATGCATCTCTCATGACTCACTAAAAAAAAATTAGAAAAACCAAAATCCCAAATACATGTCCACAAGCATAGAAATAGATTTATTGCCTTATCTTGTTGTTGCAGACTCCTAGTGAAAAAGCCCTCCATAATTCATCATCACAATCACCCAGTCATTATGAAAGGTATTAAATAAAATCTTTATGCTTCAACCAGGAATTTTTAAATTACTTCTGTTGGTTCCAAACACTGAAAAGGATTCACTTCATTAGAAACCATGCCTGGTCTGACTGATGCAAAAAATGTTTTTTAATCTGAACACAATATTTTCACAATTCCCTTACAGCACACACTTCTCTGTGCAGTTATTTTATCCCAAGACTTATGGCATGTTTAATGTTTTATATCAAACCATAAACCTTCCAGACCTGTCACTGTGCCACCAAATTCCATTGCAATGTGAATGACATATCACATTGCAGTATGATTTATACACTTCACACATTTTTTCCTCAGTTACTACCAAGTTTGACCATAAAACTCCACAAGTGCTGCTATCCCCTTGGATGGAGACTTCACCCATCCCTGATATCTCACCAGGAATACTTAACTTGGTCAAGGTCAGACAGAACACTGCCCACGTCCTTATCCAGAGAAGCATCTTCACTCTTCTGTGAGCTCTGACAGCCTAAAGGAGCTGTGCCCTTCACCCAGGGTTTCAGCAGGGATGGAGGCTGCCCCACACAAAGCTCCAGGCTTTTACAACCAAACCTTGCAGTTGTTTTCTCACACAGCCCTGACAGTGACACCCACCTGGGCTGCTGAGGTTCATGGAGGGGCAGCTCTTTGCC
This sequence comes from Cisticola juncidis, assembly GCA_013400215.1. Taxonomy (NCBI): domain Eukaryota; kingdom Metazoa; phylum Chordata; class Aves; order Passeriformes; family Cisticolidae; genus Cisticola; species Cisticola juncidis. The sequence continues at coordinate 4,880 of VXBR01008347.1, read as the reverse complement.
TCTGGAGGGCCATCCCCGATATTTTCTGGCCAGATGTGAACAGGGATGAGGGAGAAAAAATCCCTCTGATGCCCAGGGGCTCTCAGCCTGGGGGGGAGGGTGCCTGAGCCCAGAGCGGCTCCTTGTTTTACTGCCCAGCAGGTTTGTGGTGTGATGGGCAGATCTGAGCCTGCAATAGCAGGACCAAGAGCTCAGGGAGAGCCATGGAGAGCCCAAAGGAGCTGCAGCCAGGGGAAGGATGGTGGGGCAGCTGTGGAAGGAGGCTGGGAAGGAAGAGGATGGAGGATTTCTGTGCAAGGAGGGATCAGCAGTGGTGCTGCTGGTGAAGGCAGGTCCTCCCTCAGCATCCATCCCTGGGAGGGGGCCCTCCTCTCCTCCATTCCACTGTGGGATGGGACCTCAGAGCTCACCATCATCTCCCTCTCTGTGTCCCCACTCCCTCTGAACAACCTCTGCTGCTTCTCCCTGTGGCAGTAAAGCAGCCCACCAGATGGGAAAGGCTGGCACAGGGTGTGGGTAAGGAGGGAGAACTGTGCAGAGACTTTCCCTTCCTCTTGCCATCCCTGTGTGACCCAATACTCCTCTTCCTCAAAATGTAAGTTCTGCAGGGAAGGGATAGATTAGATTATTTGGGCAACAATGGTTGATCCCTTTATCTGCTGGCAAAGGATAACTGAGCAATCTACCTCTCTTCCTAATCTCTCTCTGCCATCTGAAACCTGGCACTACCAAACAGCCCCAAATCACACAGCTTGTGCCCTCTTGTTTAACCAAGGAAGCTCCAGGACCTTGCTGGCAAACACAAATTGGGCCCCAAGGAAAGAGGAGGGTGAAAATCCCTTTTTCAGGGCTGGGCAGGCAAAGGAGTGTGATAGAGCTGAGCTGTGTTCATGCAGGTAATGAGAGCAAACTGAAGTGCCCATTTTCCTCATTAGACTGATGTTGTTAAAATCCACATTTTCAATGAGGTGCCAGCCCCTTGACAGGGATACTCTGGAGAGGCTCACACCCATTCTGCTCTGATTTCACTACAAGAATAAGGAATGAGGCAAAACCACGGACAACTCCCTCACCTAAGGCACAAAACGTGGCAAATAGAGGGAAAACCGCCTTGCTTTAGTCAGGTGCTTCACCCCTCTGGCCAGCCCTGTTTATCCACAGTGGAGGGGAAAAAGCAGCAGGCACTGACAGCCAGCCTGGTAAGTGCTGCATGAAACAAGAGACCTCAACTCTCACTTCAGACCTTCATCCTTATTTTCATCAGTCTGTCTTGAGAGCCTGACTTCAGCTGGCAGATCTGTTTTTGCAAAAATGGCCTTACCCAACAGATCATTTCTACAAAAATATCACTTTCTACTGAAATAAAGGGAAAATCCTCAAGCTTTGCAGCTTTGAATTTCTAGTGCCCTAGTATTGGATGTATTTTCCATGTATGATGAATAATTCACACAAAGACTAGTGTTCATGTTATCTTAATCACTTGTACATGTCAGGAGTACCTATTAAAAGAATTTTTGTTCTACACACAAATAGAAATTACTTCAGATCAAATGATTGCATAAGTCTCTGACTTGAAGTTTGAATTTAATAACTGCATTTGACATTCTGAATCAAAAAATGGAAGAGCAAGGCCTAAACAATCTTATAATAGTAATGTTATTTTCATGCAATTATGACAAGGGGAGTCTCTCTCCTACTGAGATAGAGGAAAGATGCACTATTTCAGCTACAGGATTTAAATGAACCCTTTCTGTCTAAAGAAGTGTTTCAGGTGAAAAGGAACAAAAGCTCTACTCAACAGTAGATTGAATCAGTGCTTGCAGGTTTGGTTTTATTGTTTGTAAAATGGGTCCAAGGTCCCTACTGACTGCAGATTATGGTCTGTGCATGCATTTTCTTTACTTTCCCAGTTAGATGTAACTCATGGTGTAAACAACATGTTTAATTTCTACCAAAATAGGGTTTAGACTTGTCTTCCAAGGTGTTCAACAGAGGCTGAATCATTAGCTTTAGAAGAAAGGAAAGCGGGGTTATAAATTGTGATAACAGCAATTTTTGCACGATTGCTGTTTCCTACACTCAGAACAGCTGGGAAAATTAGCATTCAAGCAGTTGAGTACCAAATACTTTGGGTATCTGCTAAAGTCCTTCTGTGTTAATTACTGCTCCACCTACTCACATCATCATGTGAGGGGGAGCAGGTTATGGTTCTGTGCTTCCTCCCCCTCTGCGACCTCCTGCTAAACAGATTAATGACACACTGCTCACTTCAAAACCAGAACATAACCTATGGCCTGCCCCATCAAAAACTCAGATTTTCCACTCTCATTTTTACGAGGCACTTCATGGTTAAATTAATAATAAAAAGAATAATTTTCAGATGGAAAGGCCCAGTTGTTACTTTCAATTATTTCTTTAGGGCAAAGCCCCACATTGGTAAACCAGTTTAATCCCCATTTGATCATCCTGCCTAATTCACATCCACAGCAGAAGCCAGAGATTCACCCTACCTTCCTTTCCAGCCCCTGTCCTCAAGTTATTTTTACTTCCTCCTCAGGAAGAAAATGTGGAAAAAAAAGGCAGAACCAAAGGGTGGATAAAATGCAGCCCATGTCTGAACATCCCAAAGCCCTTATCAGACACCCTCACATACCCTCATCTTGGAATGTATTCGATTCCACAGAGTATTCTCAACAACATAAATTAATTCCACTCTAAGTTTTATTATGCTGTGAGGTTATGAAACAGAATTTTTGACCCTGTGAAAAGAAGGCAAACTTGCCTAGAAGTTACTAAAATAAAATTATAAGAAATTTGAAAAGCACTTGCATAGTAAAACATTGGAAATGGCTCTATTTTTAGGCTCCTAATGGGAATAAATGTTACTAAGAGCTACAGATGAATTTTCATGACATGTTAAGACAGCATAATTATTCCAGAGATTAAGATAAATTTTCCATTACTGCTTTGTTCTGCTGTAATAGCTTGGGCTACCTAGGCATTTGATATATAAAGGCAGTGCTCTCACATATCTAGACACACTTGCAATAAGAAATACAGACAGCATCAAGGTGTGAAATACACCTTCCAGAGGACAGATGGAAGAACTTTATTTCCCTCAATCATTTTATCTGCCAAATTTAAAACAAAAACTGATCATAATTTAAGAAGATGAGGGGGGAAAAGATTGTAATGGAAAGTTTCTCTTTTAACACCCATGTTTGCAAGCTCCTGATGACCTCAGTTCCTTGTATGCAGGGAATGGAGCAGAAAGATTCCTCTTTCAGGTGCATCACACATACAGGCTGGATTTACCTCAATAAATGGTGCAACAACACAACTACTGAACACAACCACATGGAAAGGACTGCCTTGTTCTCTGACCTTAGCTGGAGAACTAAGAGTTTGGCTGGAGATTTGACTCTAATCCTTCTTATCCTGTAACTGTTTTCTCTTGAGACTTTATATTTTACCTGGTAATAACACCCATGAGGAGCAAAATCCAACTGAGGGACCAACTTTTAAATCCAACTTCATGGGCATTCAAGGGAGATATTCTTTGACAGTAACTGTAAACTGTAAGACAACTCACATATAAATCTGTTTGTTATACTTGAAAATACTGATGAATCTCTCTCACTATTCACATTCAAATGTTTTTCTTCAAATTCACTAAATCTCTTTTTTTGAAAGCTTTTCGGAATGTAATTATCTATTGTAATGAGCTTCCCCATCACCCTAAGCTGTTTTTCAGGCAAGTATATCTCTGGAGAAATAGCAGATGAAATGCTCTAAATATTGTTTCACAGAAGTCATATCCTATAGTTGCCAGATGATGTTCTGATTGACAGATGAACAAAGAGACTGTATTATTAAATGAACTGGTGTCTCACCCCTACAGCCACCATCATGTCACTATGTTCTGCTTGGGGTTTTTTAATTTGTTCAGATAATAATATTATGCTTTAACACATACTTATAAAATTAGCATCTTGAAATTTCTGTTCTTTAAATCAAAGTGAGCATGCTTGCAGTTTGCTGCCTTTTGTTCTTTTTTTTTTTTTTTTTTTTTTTTTTTTTTTTTTTTTGGTAGCTGGATATAAATCCACCATAACTCTTAAATAACAACATTTAATCCTAGGCCACGTGACAAAATGCCCTTTCACTGAACTGAAAGTATCCCAAACTCCAGTGTTAGGACCAGGCAGGCAGGACTCAAAAAGGAAAGATATGTCAGAACGTATTAAATGAAGCAACAGGCAGATACTGGCTGATATTACCTACATCCTTCTTATTGACACAGCAAGTTATTTCTGCAGCCAATTTGGATTATGTGTGTAATTCAAGGTATTTCTGCAGTAATTAGTGCAGTAATTGGCTCTTTGGATGGACACACTCCCCATTCAGTATCAGACCATCTTCTCTGACACCAAATGTGCAAATTAGGTTTTCCAGCAGTTCTGAAAAACTTCTGGACCTATTCCTGCTGGTGTAATTCATGACAAGGAAGAGGGCTTGTACAAGCTGCTGCTTTAACCAGCACCTCAAATAGCACCTAAAAGATACTCCTGAGCACGATTTGGGGAGCACAGCACCAAAACTATCAGGGGTTCAAAAAGGCCATAAACACTTCTCCCTGACTTTTAAGGGTCTCACAGTCTCACAGTGTGACAACAGACTACACATCACAACAAGAGTTGAACCTGGCTAATGGAACAGCTCAGAAGGGCTAGAGTCTATACAGATGTCAACAAAATCAAGGCTGCTAAAAGAGGGACAAAGATAAAAGTTTTCCAACACGCTTTGGAAAGCATGGTAAGAAAGTCCAATTTGGCAGACACAAACACTGTGCAGGTTGATGTGGAATGGTATATCCTACC
>VXBR01008345.1:33140-46111 GCA_013400215.1 Cisticola juncidis | reverse complement strand
AAAAAAAAAGGGGGGAAAAAGGATTTTTGGCTCCCTTATTTTCGAAACTCCAAGGTGATCCAGGTGCGGAGCGGCTCCGTCCTTGAATGGGCCATTAAAATCTGTGTTCACAAACAAAGGGAATCATCCCGGCAGGAAAACTCCTGGAGCAGAACGTTCCGCTCCGAGCTCTCCTCACTCCTGCCCCGGGAATGTTTGTTCGGAGAGGCTTTTAATGGACAGCAGGTGCTGGAGGCAGAAATTCGGGAATAAACGGAGCGGGAGAAGGGTTGGAAGGGAGCTGGGAGAGAGCAGGTTGTGAATGAGAATTCCAGGGAATTTGAAGGAGAAATTGTGGGGTTTTGGTGATTTCCCGAGGTTTTGAAGCTCCTGGGATTGGGCACGAGCATCATTCCCTGGAATCAACTTGGATTTTTTCCTTAAAAACAGCTCAAAACATGGAAATGTTCTTTTCAAAGGGAGAGTTCCAGTGTTTTGTGTTCATATCCTTGTTTCTCCTTTTGGTCTCGAGAACAAATGGAATTTTCTTTCCCAGTTTTTAATCCTTTCCCCACTTCTTTTCTCCAAAAGAAATGGGTGGCAGGAAAGCCGGGAAGAGGCAAAATGAGATTTTTTAAAATCTATGATTAGATTAAGTGGAACTGATGGGCAGGAATCAGGAATGATTAAAGAATTATGAAAAAATCTTCCTCATTCTGGGAAAATCCTCCATAGGATGAAATTCTGGGTAGAGCTGGAGGGAGACCAAGGACAGCAAAGCAAAAAACCTGCAGATTTCAGCCCAAAATTTCCCCCTTCTTACAAAAGCATCACCAAGGGGTGGATCCTGCCTGGATCCAGAGGATCCAGACAGGTTTATTCCAGGAATTTGAGGAGCAAAAGTCAGAACTATTCTTGGAATATTTTTTTCCTGCTCACTGACAGTTTGGAAATGAATTTGGGATGGTGAGAGGGCAGGGAAGAGAGGCTTTGGCAGAGCAAAGCCTCGTGGATTATCTGGGAACTCTTTGGGACTTGGCTCTTTCCTGGAAAATTCTTAAGGATCAAATTATTTGGAATTTCAACCTAAAAACAAAGACAAGAATTAGAAATAATTTTCATTTTCCAGATTTTTTTTTCACCTTTTCTACTCCCAGGAAAGAATTAAAGTTAGTTTGGGATAAACATCCAAAACAAATTTTTTTGGGGAAATACAGAGCTCCTTGACTCTGGCATTAATTCCCTACTCCAACCCTAAACCTTGGGAACCACACCAATTTTCCGAGTGCCTGGAAGGAGGAGTTTGGAGCAGAGGCTCTGGCACAGCCTGATGAATCCAAGCCTGGGAAACAAGCGGAGCTCATTCCCTGAGCTCATCCCGTCCCTCCCAGATTCCGAGTGTCCGCGGGTGACGTCAGCGCCCTCGGATCCGCTTTGGCTCCCTGTCCTGGCTTGGAGTCTGCCAGGGAAAAGATTCCCTTGGAATGGAGAATGGGAACCCTCTCCCTCTGAATTTTAATTCTGAGATCAAGGAGATTTCAGGCAAAGATTTGGGAATAGGAATAATGGTTCTTCACTGGGAAAATGAAAAATAAAAATGTGTTGGAATTCTGGAAACTTCGATTTTGGGATTTCAGTGTGTAGTAATGCATGTGAGTCAAGATGGGGAATTTTGGGAATTGTCTTTGCCCTTCTTCTTCATCTTCTTCTTTTTCTTCTTCATGTGTTGGAGTCCAGGACATCCCTGTGGCCACCCTGGAGGGTTTGGAGACAGGACAGGGGGTCTGGGGTCTGTACAGGGGGGTCAGAGCCTCACACAGAGCCCAGGAGGACACTGCCTCTGATCCCTGCCATGGCAGTGAATGCCCACAGTGTGTGAAGAATCACAAACCCTAAGAATTCAAAATAAGCAGTATTTAGTTTATCATAGAATGTAAATGTAGAATCTGGGATTTTCAGTATCTGGGGCTGAAGAGACAAGCTGGAGGAATTGGGGAGTGGCCCCTGTGCTCCTTGTTCTTGCTCTCGTCCCCCATCTTTTGCTGAGTTGGATTTTAGAGATTGGTTTAGAGTAGAAATGCCATGTTAGCATAGGCAGTGGGCATTGGTAAAATTCTGTAAATAAAAAGTTGTAGACAGTAGTTAGATCAGGGAAATGGTACAAAGGGTCCGGGACGCTCTGATCCTCCCAGTCTGCCCCGTGTCCTGCTCTGCTGGGGATGCCCTGCAGAGCTGAGACAGAACTGAGATAATGAAGAATAAACAACCTTGGAAACACGGACTGGGGACTCAGCCTGTCTGCTCTGGCTCTGGTGTGAAACACTCAGGGCAAAGAGAAGACACAAAACCTGATTGCCCTGGGGAACAGCAACCCCGAGGAGAATCTCAGGGAGCTGTAACTCTGAGATTAATGGGTTTGGGTGGTTTTCTGTAATTGGGTGAAAAATGTTTGTATTGAGGGCCTTGGGTGGTCGTTATTTGGTCATAAACATAAATAATGTAGGTGTCATCTCATTATTGGGTGATTATCACTGGCATGATTTTGGAAAGAGTTAGAAGTGTTCAATTTCACCCTCATTTCTCTAACTTGCTAGACTGAGCTCACAGCTCATGAGCCTGTAAATAGATAAGAAATAATAAACCATAAATAGATGTAAATAGATAAAGAAATAAATAAAAAAGATAAAAAATAATAAATCCAAGTTCAAACACCAATTTATGTTTCCTGTGTGTCAGAGAGACAAAGAAGAGAGAAAAAGAAGCCAAAACCATCTCAAAGACACAGTACAAAAAACCAAACAAATAAAAAAAAGGAAAACATTGATGGGGTCAGGATATGAGGGTTGGGAGGTTGGGAGGTTGGGAGTTGGGAGCAGCCTCTGTGTCTCTCCCTAAATCCTGGAATTGGGAATTTTTTCCGTCTCCCCACCCCTCCCTTTCTGCAATGACTGTTTGGAACCTGTGGCAAATGCAGGAATCCCAAAGTGTCCCTAAATTGGGAATCTGGAACCAGCAGCTTCCATTACGGCTGGAGAACATTGGTGGCTCCATAAGAATTCCCTTTGGGAATGCTGAGGAGGACAGGATCAGCGGGAATTCTTCCTTCCTGAGTTGGAACAGCCAAGGACTGGCTGCCCTCGATCCCTTTAATCCGTCCTATCTCATTTTCTTGGCTGCAGCACAAGCTCAAAACAATCCCAAAATCAAATTCCTGAGAGCCATGAAAACGTCATTCCCAAAGCACGACGGAAAAGGAGCGAAGTTATTTATTCCTGACAAATATTCCTGCAATTTTCCCATTTCTGGGCTGAGGGAGAAGTTTATAAAATAAAATAAAATAAAATAAAATAAAATAAGATAAAATAAAATAAAATAAAATAAAATAAAATAAAATAAAATAAAATAAAATAAAAATAAAATAAACAATTGTGTTTTATAGAATCCCAGAATTCCAGGAGGATTTTGGTGGGAAGGGATCTTAAAGATTATCCCATTTCCCACCCCTGCCATGGGCAGGGACACCTCCCACTGTCCCAGGTTGCTCCAAACCCCATCCAACCTGGCCTTGGACACTTCCAGGGATCCAGGGGAATCCAAAACTTCCCAGGGAAGAATCCCTCCCTGATTTTCCATCTAAACTCACCCTCCTTCAGCCAAAAGCCATTCCCATTTTTAGTCCATGTTTATATTACAATTATTTCAGCGGGGAAAGAACCCAGCGCAATTCCCAATCATTTCCTGGGATATTTGGTGGCATCAGGCAGCTCCTTTCTGCTGGAAATGTGACAAAATGGTCCTTCCATTGTTTGGTGGGAATGCTGTGAATCCCTAGGGATGAATCCATTCCAGCCCGTGGATCATTTTGTGTTATTGTCATTCGGTGGCTCCTGCACCAGAGAATTTGGAAATTTCCATCCTCCCCTTGCTCGGAGCCAGGACCATCCCAAAACATCGAAACTGTGCCGTGGTTTTTGTGGGATGGAAACCGTGAGGGATCCCAGTGGAAAACCTCCCGCTGTTCTGTGTCCATAATTCACCGGAGGAGGAACGTTCTGACCTCCCCGAAATGAAAATGTTCTGCTCTGACTTGTTGAAACAGGGCTTTGTTTGGGGTTTTTCCCTCATCAGACTCCGGCTCTCTGATGTGGTGTGGGAGGGCTGGAGTCTCCAAAGGGTTTGGAATCTCGTTTTTCTGTAGGATGAAAGTTTTATGGGCAAATTACACCTCTTGTCATGCCCCGAATCCAACCCCAGGAAAGGATCTGTGCCTGAGAATGAGCACATGGGGAGAGGAGGCTTCCAGGCCATTCATCCCACAAAATTTCCACTACAATTCCCATGGAGCCGTGAATTCATGGGACAGTGCCATGGAGCTGACTGGGAATTGGATCCCTCACACCAGAGCAGCAAAGGGAAATCTTTAGGATGTGATTTATCAATTAGACATCGATCATTTCTGCAACCACACCAACGTTAAATGCCAGGCCTTGGGATTTAATTCTCGTGAAGGATCCTCTTTCCTTCCCTTTCCCAGTTAATCATGGAGCAAATCAAACTCTCCAGGCCTTGGATTTATTCCCCACACACGATCTGTTCTCTTCCCTTTCCCAATTAATCATGGAGCAAATCAAACTCTCCAGCTCATGGATTTATTTTCTACCCAGGATCCTCTCTTCTTCCCTTTCTCACCTAATCATGGAGCAGATAAAACCCTCCAGGCCATGGATTTTATTCCCAGCCATGATCCCATCTCCTTTCCTTACCCACTAAATTACAGAGCAAATAAAAGAGGCCAGACCATGGATTTAATTCCCACACAAGATCCCTTCTCTTTCCCTTTCCCAATAATCCACAGGATTTCCAGTACCATTCCCATAAAGCTGTGAATTCATGGGACAATGCCATGGAGCTGACTGGGAATTGGATCCCTCACACCAGAGCAGCAAAGGGAAATCTTTAGGATGTGATTTATCAATTAGACATCGATCATTTCTGCAACCACACCATGGGATTTAATTCCCATGAAGGATCCTCTTTCCTTCCCTTTCCCAGTTAATCATGGAGCAAATCAAACTCTCCAGCCCATGGATTTATTCCCTACACATGATCTGTTCTCTTCCCTTTCCCAATTAATCATGGAGCAAATCAAACTCTCCAGCCCATGGATTTATTCCCTACACACGATCTGTTCTCTTCCCTTTCCCAATTACTCATGGAGCAAATCAAACTCTCCAGGCCTTGGATTTATTTCCCACACAGGATCCTCTCTGCTTCCCTTTCTCACCTAATCATGGAGCAGATAAAACCCTCCAGGCCATGGATTTTATTCCCAGCCATGATCCCATCTCCTTTCCTTACCCACTAAATTACAGAGCAAATAAAAGAGGCCAGACCATGGATTTAATTCCCACACAAGATCACTTCTCTTTCCCTTTCCCACTAGTCATGGATCACAGGCCACTCATTCTACAAGATTCCACTGCAATTCCCATGGAGTTGTGAATTCATGGGACAATGCCATGGAGCTGACTGGGAATTGGATCCCTCACACCAGAGCAGCAAAGGGAAATCTTTAGGATGTGATTTATCAATTAGACATCGATCATTTCCCTTGTTCCCTTGGGTAAATCAGTTTTAAAGGAATTTTCAGTGCAGAAATAATCCAAGCAGAAAAATCCTGAGCATTCCAACCTATTGATCCTTTTGGGTGTTGAGCTCCCAGGAAAACTGTCAGTGCAGGAATTCTGTGCAGCAGTTGATGGAATGGATGGCTCTCTCTCTATTGTATGTATCAACCATTGCATTATCCTGGAATCCTGGAATGCTTTGGGATGGAAGGGACCTTACATCCCACCCAGTGCCACCCCTGCCGTGGCAGGGACACCTCCCACTGTCTCAGGATTCTCCAAGCCCTGTCCAACCCAGCCTTGGGCACTTCCAGGAATCCCCAGTTTCAATTAAATCCGTAAGTCCCTGCTGTGCCTGGCATGAGGAGATCACAATCCTGAGTGGAAGCCCCAAAAATCCCAGTGAAAAAAATTTGGAAACTTCAACTCCTTCCCCTTTATGCCCAAGAAATTTCTCCTTTTCCAATGGATTTGCCTTTGTGCCAGGACTGGGGTTGCTCAGGCAGGAAATATTTTACTGGGCATGGTGGGATTTGAGGGCTGGACTTTGGGGTCTTTCCCAAGCTGGAAGATTCCAGGATGGAATTCCAGAGCTCTGGGATCACTGAACTCGAGCTGTGCCCAATCCCACCAGAGCCCTGAGTGCCACATCCAGGAATTCCCTGGACACATCCAGGGATGGGAACTCCAAACCTCCCTGGTCAGGGCCGAGGCCTGAGCACCCTTTCCACGGAGAAATGATCCCAAATATCCGATTTAACCCTTTCTGGCCCAGCCTGAGGCCATTCCCTCTCCTCCCATCCCTGTTCCCTGGGAGCAGAGCCTGACCCTGCCTGGCCACAACCTCCCTACAGGGACTTGTGGAGAGCGAAATTTCCATAAAATGGGATAGAAACTCTGTCCAATATTCTGGGAATTGGATCCTTCAGGCTGGGCCTTAAAGCAGCTTTGGACGATTTGGAAGCTTCCAAACCCCATTGTCCTGACCCCTCTTCCACACTCGGAGACATCGCCTTGCTCCCAACACATCCCAAAAAACTTCCTCAAAAATGGATGAAAAATTCCTCCTTTCTACCTGTCTGCTCCTCGGATGCCCTCCCCTGAAAAGAGAAGGAATCCTGGAATTGGAGAGTAGGGGGTGGATGCATAGACGTGCACCAAGAATTTTGGGAAATATCAAATAATGGAATAATGGAATAATGGAACAATGGAATAATGGAATTAATAATGTAATAATGGAATAATGGAATAATGGAATTATGGAATTATGGAATTATGGAATTATGGAATTATGGAATCATATCTTCCCTTCTTCTTCCAGATTCCATCCTCTTGAAGTCTCCTCAGGGTCCTCAGTCTCCCACTGCTCCTCTCCTTCCTTCTCTTCCCCTGGCAAATCCCCATTCCCTCTTTTCAGGCACTCCCAGCTATGGCAGCAGCAGCTGGAAGAGCCCCAAAATATTTCCCCCCATCCAGGACCCCCTTTCCTCCCATTTTCCTCTCCTGGAGCATTCCTAAATTCTCAGCTTCCAGCAAGAACAAACTGCATCCACCCTCTGGAAGCGGACCCGGAGCTGATTCCAAAGGCTTCTCCAGCCCCTATTTATAACCCAGCCAGGGTTTATTATTATTGCAATCACCATTATTATTCCTGGGGTTGGACAAACACAGGGAAGCGTGGCCCTGTTTGTGTGGATTTGCTGTCCCGGGATATTTCGGGGATATCCAAATCCCATCCCAGCAGCAGCAGCAGGAAAACAAGGAAGCGCAATTAGGAGCGGAGTCAGGCTGGGGCTTTGTTGCCTTTGGCCAGTGGGTTTGGACGGGAGCTCCAGCCCAGAGGAAATCTGATCCAGAGGAAACTCTCACTCCCAGCACCTAAAAAAGGGCCCAGACAGTCCGTGTGTGCAGGGATTATTTTCCCCTCCAGAAATTCCGTGTGTTTTCCCAGGGGATTCCAAGCCTTGTGCTCTCAACCCTGCCACAGGAACAAAGCCCAGCTCCTTTCCCTGCCTGGGGAGAAACGCTCCAGGCTCTGCTGGAACCAGGGTGCCCCATCCCATCCTCCTTCCCAGACTCCCGTTTTTTTCTGCACTGAGTGACCTGAGAGGAACTTCCCTGGAGGTGCTGCTTTCCCATTTCCTGAGCTCCTGGCTGGAGTTAGGCTGGGACACAAAGTCTGGAGAAAATTCCCAGCCGTGCTGCTCTCGGGAGCGGAGGCTGAACTCCAGCAGCCCTCCCTTGGAATCTTCTCCCTTTAAAAGGAATCTTTCCCTTTAAAAGGAATCTTTTCCCTTCAAAAGGAAGCCAGGAGAATCTTGGATCCTGCACCTTCTCCCAGGCAGGATGGACAAAATGCTGGAAGAGAGGTCCCAGGAAAGGTTGGGCATGGAGATCTGTGACCAGATCACCAACGCTGAGCACCAGGCAGAGGATTTAATTCCCTTGAAGGATCCCCTTTCCTTCCCTTTCCCAAGGATTAGACAGCAAATCAAACCCTCCAGGCCACAGATTTATTTCCCAGCCATGATCCCTTCTCTTCTCTTTCCCAATTAATCATGGAGCAGATCAAACCCTCCAGGTTGTGGATTTTGTTCCCACACACAATCCCTTCTCTTTCCCTTTCCCAATTAATCATGGACCAAATCCATCACTCCAGGCCATGGATTTATTTCCCATCCATGATCCCTTCTCTTTCCCAGTTAATTATGGAGCACATCAAACACTCCAATCTATGGATTTATTTCCCATCCATGATCTCTTCTTTTCCCTTTCCTGCCTAATTATGGAGCAAATCCAACACTCCAGGCCGTGGATATATTTCCCACACAGGATCCCCTCTTCTTCCCTTTCCCAATTAATCCTGGAGCAGATCAAACCCTCCAGGCCATGGAATTATTTCTTATCCATGCTCTCTTCTCTTCCTTTTCCCAATTAATCCTGGAGCAGATCAAACACTCTAGGCCATGAATTTATTTCCCATCCATGATCCCATCTCCTTCCCTTTCCTAATTAATCATGGATCAAATAGAAGAGGTCAGGCCATAGATTTTGTTCCCACACACGATCCCTTCTCTTCCCTTTCCCAATTAATCCTGGAGCAGATAAAACCCTCCAGGCCACGGATTTATTTCCCAGCCATGATCCCTTATTTCCCCTTTCCCAATTCAATATGGAGCAAACCCTCCAGGCCACAGATTTATTTCCCATCCCTGATCCCTTCTCCTCCCTTTCCCAGTTAATCCTGGAGCAGCCCAAACCCTCCAGGTGCTGTTTCTGCCCTGAGCCCAGTCCCAGACCGTGTCTCACCTCCTCACACAGGAATTCTTCCTCTCCCTGCCCTCCCAAGAAGAAAATATCCCAAATCCCAACCTTTGGGAATTGCCTGCTGCCTCAGGATCCAGGGATCTCCCCAGGCTCCCAGGATCCTGCTTTATTTGAGCATTCCTGGGCTGGAAGGAGCCATTTGGACCCTGGGACAATCTCCCAGTTGTGTCAAAAATACGGAATGAACAAATGGAATTGTCTTTATTCCATGGCTGGAATCCACCGAGGGCAAGGGATTAATGGACCCACTCAAGCCAAAAAAAAAAAGGATACTGGTGGAGCAATCCTCAGACTTTTGGATAAATCTTTATTTAGGAAGTGTCTAAGAACTTCTGTCAGCTCCGTGATTCCCTTCCAGCTTCAATAAATATCCAGGCTGAAATCCCAAACTCCGTCTTTTTCTTTTTTTTCCCCAAAAAACACTTCCCTGCCTACATCCCTCGTATGAGTGCAGATAAATATTCCCATATTTATATCCAGTGGAGAAAATTCCATGTAGCAAATTCAGGATTGGCGACTGCTGACACTGCCCTAAAGCTTTACTGTGTGCAGTCCAATATTAAATAAATCCTAAATGTTGAACTATGAGCAATTAATTATAAAATCATGTTTACAATGATGTTTTTATGGGGAAGACGTGCCCAGCCAATTCCCTAGGGATCAGAAAACACTGGATAACATGATAAGCAGCTGGGACAAAATGCTCGATGATGGAAAAAACTTTTCCAAAGCCAGCAAGGAATAAAGAAATCCCAGTGACAGAAAGAATCTGCTGGAAACCAATTCTTGGGATGTCTATGATAGGGCAGAACAACAAAGCTGGAATTTTTTTGGAAATTATGAGAGATGAGAGCAGCTCAAGAAAGATGGGTCTCTCTTGGGAGAACATCCATTGATTTTTATCTCTCTGCAGTTTGAATTTCCTTGGATTTTCCGTGGGCTGGCTGACAGCTTTGTCTGAAGCTGTGTCAGACCCAGCCTGGAGCTGCTCCCGGGCACAGAACCACAGGAAATATCCCAGGAAGAGCTGGGCCTGCCTGAATTCCTGATGCCTTGGGCAGGCTGAGCTGGAGCAGAGAGTGGGCAGAGCTGGAGAATAAAGCAGAGATTTATTCCAAGCCCTTCAAGGACACACCTTGGGCAGCACAAGAGCCTGGCCAGGGCTGCACCCAAGCTGGGCCCAAAATGGGCCCCAAATGTTCCAAGGCTGCCCAGGTGTCCCCCTTGGCTCAGTTGGGGTCCAGTGGCACTTTGGGGTTGGATTGTCCAATGGCAGCTGCAGGGGATGCAGTCCCATCCTTCTTGTTTTCTCCTGCAGCCACCGCTGGTTGTGCCCCTGGATCCCTGGAATTTTCCAAGGCCAGGATGGGGCTTGGAGCAGCCTGGGATAATGGGAGGTGTCCCAGCCCATGGCCATGGATGGGCTTTGAGGTCCTTTCCATCCCAAACCATTCCAGGATCCTCTGGAGATAAGGAAAGGTTCTCAAACCCCCCGGCTCCCAATCCAATGTTTCATTCATGGCCCGTGCTTGGATCCAACAATTCCAGGATTGCCGGGAGCTCCCTGCTGCTCCTCTGAAGGTCTTTGGAGGAGAAGAGGTGAAGCAAAGAATGGAAACTGAGACAGTGGAGCAGAGTTATTTCCCCCCAAAACCACAAAATGGGGCAGGAAAATATCAAAATATCAAAATCGGGGAATCCCCAGAGTTCCTCGGCACAAGGATCACTCAGCTCTTGCGAGTCAGTTCTCAATGGCCCAAATTCCAGTGGAATTCCCTCAAACTGCCCAAATTCCAGTGAAATTCCCTCAGACAGCCAAAATTCCAGAGGAGTTCCCTCAAATGGCCCAAATTCCAGAGGAGTTCCCTCAAACAGCCCAAATTCCAGTGGAATTCCCTCAAACAGCCCAAATTCCAGAGGAGTTCCCTCAAACAGCCAAAATTCCAGAGGAGTTCCCTCAAATGGCCCAAATTCCAGAGGAGTTCCCTCAAACAGCCAAAATTCCAGAGGAGTTCCCTCAAACAACCCAAATTCCAGAGGAGTTCCCTCAAACAGCCCAAATTCCAGTGGAATTCCCTCAAACAGCCCAAATTCCAGTGAAATTCCCTCAGACAGCCAAAATTCCAGTGGAATTCCCTCAAACAGCCCAAATTCCAGAGGAAAAGCCTCTGGGTCTCCCAATCCTTCATTTAAGCCTGTGGAATCAGCTCAGCTCCAAAGCAAAGCTGCTCCTCAATTTTCTCCTTTAAACCTCACCCCACAAAATTCCAGGGCTCAGGAGAAGCTGAGCAGAGTAGGAAGGGAGGAGCAGCAGTCCAGGCTTCAGGAATATCCCGGAAAATCAAGCAAGTGGATCTTTTTTACAGCTCTGTGAGAAGATAATTCAAAATCCTGATATTGTCCAAAAAATAAAATAATTTTAAAGGCCCCTACAGTGTCCTTGCTCCGAGTCTGGGTGTTTGTCATTCCCTAATCCCTGTTTGGCTGGGAACAACAAACTCTGGAATTGGAAAAGGACGATGCCATGAGGTGGAAAACCTCAACCCATGGGGAAAACTCGGGAATGGCTTTTAGCCGCCGGAGTGACGTGGGAGAAATTTATTAAGGAATACAAAAAGCTTGGAGCAAGCAGGAAATGCTCAAGGCACCAACAAGGGAGCTGTGATTCCCAAACAAGGCTTGGAAAGCTCCCTGGTGTTCCCAGCATGGATTAGTCACCCTGCTGGGAAGGCCTTGGCAGCTCCTCCTGCTGGACAGTCCAACAGGTGGGGCTGAAATTCCAGGGATTTTTATTCATCAGGAATGTCCTTCCTGGGAAATGGGGCTGCAGGCCACACACAGATATCCAAAAAATATCCCCAAAATTCCGTGTCCAGGGTGTGAAAAAAGCACCTCTGACCCCTCCAGCAGCCTGGCAAATATTCCTGTATTTCTGGGCTTGCCCAGGATTTCGGCTTCCCAACCCTTTTTTCATTATTTTGTCCAAGAATGGATGATAATTCCCATTCTTTTGGTTGAATTCCAAATTTTTCTTTCTCCTCTTGTTGCCATTTGCCAGAATCCTCTTTTTTCCCCACAAAATTGCTTGAAAAGGTTCTGTCAGATATTCCAGCAGGAGCAAAGAGGAGACAAATCCTGAAAGTAGAAGTTGAACATGCAAAGCCAAAATTCACTTTTTTGGGAATGGGTGTCCAAGTCGTGACTTCCTTCCCACTCTTGTGCAAAGGAGACACCAAACTCCTGCAAACCAGGAAATCCCAGGGGAAAAAATTATCCTAGGACAAGAAAAAAAAAAAAAAAAAAAAAAAAAAAAAAAAAAAGAAAAATCANAAAAAAAAAATCCCCAAAAAATTGTTGGGATGGGAAATCCTTCAGGAAAATGTCCCTCAACAAACAACTCACCCTGTCCCTGTCACGATCCCTCAACCTTTCCAGGAGATTCCAGGAGTTGAAATTCCCAAAAATGGGAACAAACACAAGTGTCACTTTCCCAATCCATGCTTGGGAGGAGCATCAGGACCCTCCTGGTCCAAAATTCCAGAAAAATCCCAGACTCCCTTGGCACGGAGTTGGAAAAGAGCTCAGAGTCCAACCTTCAGCTCCTCAACGCAATTCCTGGAGATTTTGGAAGGAGTCAAAGCTGGAAAATCTTTTCCTCTTGTGAGGGGACAGTGGGAGAAGCTGGAATATCCCTGTCCTGCCCAAACAGGAATTTTGCTTAGGACAGGTGATATTGGCATTTTTCCTTCCCTGTTTGTGGTGTGTCCATGCAGGATTCTCTGTAATCCTTCATTTATCCCACCAAAATCCGGGATGAACATCACCTGTCCCACAGGACTGAGCTTTTCCTGGATTCCTAAAAAATGCCCCTTTCCAGACCCCCCTAATTCTGTCCATTTTTGTGTTCACATCCTTCATTTTTCCTCTCCGTCCTTCCCCTCCCGACCTTTTTAAAGCACAGGAATTAATGAGAATTAATTAATATAATTAATAATTATTAAAATAATTGTATTAATATTATTACATAATATATATAAT
>VXBR01008345.1:12021-30825 GCA_013400215.1 Cisticola juncidis | reverse complement strand
TCCCTCTTCCCTCTTCCCTCTTCCCTCTTCCCTCTTCCCTCTTCCCTCTTCCCTCTTCCCTCTTCCCTCTTCCCTCTTCCCTTTTCCCTTTTCCCTTTTCCCTTTTCCCTTTTCCCTTCCCGCACATGTTGAGTCATGCTTGGCAAACCCAAATCCCTTTAGACAAATCCCGATTTTAGGCTCAGCCTTTAGGCTCGGCTTTGCCCCCAGACCCACCAGGAGCACGGGAAGGTCACCAGGACAATCCCCAGCCCTCCCACCCTGATCCACCCGGAGCACTTCTGGAAAGCCCTGGAGAAAATCCAGAGTGTCCATTTCCGACTGGGAGCTGCCAAGCCAAACAAAACTTACACAGGGGCATGGATGAAATCCACATTTTTATGGAGTTTTCCTTTGGGATGGATCCACACACGGTGCAAAGCTGAGGAATTGTGCTGATTTTGAAGGAAAACCATCCCTGAAGGAGCTGCCAGATCTCCTTGCAAAACGCTTTTTGCACAAAAAAAGGATTCCTTTTTTCCCTTTTCCTTTTTTTTCTTTTCCCTAAAATAGAGGAGTGGGAAAAATAAAATCCCTATAAATATCTCTGCTGTGCTGCTCTGTCTGAAAACTCAGGGAATATTTTACAAGCTGGACTCGGAGCCAGAATTTGGGACCTGCAAATGGGAGCCCTTTCTGCGGTGGGCTGAAAATGAGGGGAAATAATAAAACGAGGAATGTCTCAGCTGTAAAACAACAAAAAAAAATTGAAAAAGGGAATTCAAACCCTCTGGTTTGTATTCCTGTTTTTGAGTGGATTAAGCACAGGGAAGAGTTCTTTAATTTGGCGGGGCTTGGAAGGGCCAGGGGAGGATTGAAAGCTGCCGGAAGCATTTGAGTGTTAATTAAAAGCAGCTGAAAATAATCAAATTTAATAATAATAATAATAATAATAATAANTCCCTGTGTCCTGTCCCTCCATCCCATGTCCCCAGTCCCTCTCCAGCTCTCCTGGAGCCCCTTCAGGTCCTGCAAGGTCACACTGGGGTCACCCTAAACTTCTCCTCTCCAGCTGAACATTCCCAGCTCTCCCAGCCTTTCCTCCAGCAGAGCTGCTCCATCCCTGGGATCCCTTTGGATCCTGCTCTGGGCTCTCTCCAGCAGCTCCAGCTCCTTCCCGTGCTGGATCCAGGCCTGGGGCAGCTCTGCAGGGGGAGCCTCACCTGAGCACAGGGGCAGGAGGGACTGACCCCATCCCGGAGCTTCCACAGAATTCCAAAAATCTTCCACAGGATTCCAAAATTCCACCCCCTGCTTTTATTCCATACCAGTCCAGAGAATGTGGAATGACTTTGCTAAACCTGAGGAGAGCAAAACAAATCCTGGAAGAGTTTGGGTGGGAAGGGACTTCGGAGCTCATCCCATCCCACCCCTTCCATGGGCAGGAATTTCAGAGGAATTCTCCATTTTTAAGGAAATTCTCCATTTTTAAGGGCATTTTCCATTTTTCAAGGGAATTCTCTATTTTTAAGGCACTTCCCGCTATCCCAGGCTGCTCCAACCAAATCCCACCACTGGAGCAGGTTGAGGTGGATTTGTTAAAAAAATTAACAAAATTAACAAAATTAACAAAATCCACAAAACCTTGAAGTGACTCCGGAGGTTTTTGCTCATCCTGGCGGTGCTTTGCATTCCAATGCCCAGGAATTGCAGCCCTGGGAGCGATTATCAGGGATTGGCGTGCCTGGAATCTCTTCCCTACCGAGGGATAATTAGGAAAAGAAAAAGTCTCTTCGTTTGTGTGAATTATTGGAGCCCCCAAAGCTCCGAGCAGAAGGAGCTGCTGAGCCGAGGTTGCTAATGAGGGAATCTTTATGGAGCTTCCCGGCGGGAGAAAGGGAAAATCTGGGATTTATTTCTTCGTGCAGTTTGCGCTTGGCAGCCAGACGTGAAATTAAGACAGCAAAGCAAAAAAAAGAAACAAACCACAAAAAAAAAATCAGGCAGCATCAGCAAACTGGAGGCTGTGGAGCAGAGAGGGGCTGGAATTTAATGGGAGAAGGAGGGAAAATTACAGGAAAAGGGAGAGGGGATCCACAGTTCTTTCCAAATATTAGCAGCAAATCCAGGTTTTCTTTTCCAGGTTGAAGATTGGAGCCTGAGGACCCCAAAGCAGGAAGAAGTTATCCAAAATATCCTCAGGAAAAGTGTAGGGGATGAGGAGGATGGAATTTTGGGATCCTAAAGGTCCCTTCCAAGCCTCTGTGATTCTATGGATGGAGGGAATGGAAATCCAGCGGGATCATTTCCATGGGCTGGGGGAAAGCAAAGGATTCCAGAGCTTTCCATGCCAGAATTTTTAAAGGGAATTCTCAAATTTTAAAGGGAATTCTCCATTTTTAAAGGGAATTCTCAAATTTTTAAGGGAGTTCTACCTTTTTAAGGGAATTCTACCTTTAAAAGAGAATTTTCCATTTTTGAAAGAGAATTTTTTCTTTTTTCAAGGTAATTCTCCATTTTTTTTCAAGGGAACTCTCCATTTTAAAGAGAGTTCTTTGTTATTAAAGAGACTTTTCCATTTTTAAGGGAATTTTCAATTT
Source organism: Cisticola juncidis (assembly GCA_013400215.1). Taxonomy (NCBI): domain Eukaryota; kingdom Metazoa; phylum Chordata; class Aves; order Passeriformes; family Cisticolidae; genus Cisticola; species Cisticola juncidis. The sequence goes on along the minus strand of VXBR01008345.1, from coordinate 28,246 downwards.
CTGAAAGGGAATTTTCCTTTCTTCTAGAAAACTCTCCATTTTTCAAGGGAATTCTTCACTTTAAAGAGAATTCTCATTTTTTAAAGAGAAATTTCCATTTTTAAGGGATTTTTCAATTTTTGAAAGGGAATTCTCCTTTTTATAAGGGAATTCTCCATTTTTCAAGGGCATTCTCAATTTTTAAGGGAATTCTCCATTTTTAAAAGGGAGTTCTCCAATTTTAAAGATAATTTTCAATTTTTGAATGGGAATTTTTCTTTTCTCAAAATTTTCTTTTCTTTTTCTCATTTTAAAAGGAAATTCTCCATTTTTAAAAGGATTTCTCAATTTTTAAAGAGGCTTTAACATTTTCCAAGGTAATTCTCTATTTTAAAGGTAATTCTTCATTTTTAAAAGGGAATTTTCCATTTTTAAAGAGAATTTTCCATTTTTAAAGAGAATTTTCCATTTTGAAAGGGAATTTTTCCTTTTTCAGATGAATTCTCCATTTTTAAGGGAATTCTCCATTTTCCAAGGGAATTCTCTGTTTTTAAGCCAGTTCTCCATTTTTAAAAAGGATTTCCCATTATTTCCAGGTAATTTTCCACTTTTTAAGGGAATCCTCCATTTTTAAAGGGAATCCTCCATTTTTAAAAGGGAATTCTCCATTCTTTAACAGGAATTCTTCCCTTTTTTAAGCGAATTTTCCATTTTAAAAGAGAATTTTCCATTTTGAAAGGGAATTTTCCTTTTTTCAGAGGAATTCTCCATTTTTAAGGGAATTCTCAATTTTTAAAAAGCATTTCCCATTTTTTCCAGGTAATTTTCCACTTTTAAAGGGAATCCTCCCTTTTTAAAGGGAATTCTCCATTTTTAAAATGGAATTCTCCATTCTTTAGCAGGAATTCTTCCCTTTTTAAAGCGAATTCCCAATTTTTAAAGAGAATTTTCCATTTTAAAAGGGAATTCTCTATTTTTAAAGGGAATAAACCATGCCTGCTTTACAATTTTTTAATCATGAAGTCCTTACTCTATGCTTTGCTGGAAGAGACAAAGAATATTGAATTTAACAGCTGGTGATGAAATACAAACTGCAATACAATCTCAAACTGCAACCTAAGACATTCCCTGATTCCCCCTCAAGGAAAATCCAGAGCTCTCCACTCCCACCCATCCTGGTGCTGGAATCAGGAAAATCTGGAAATCAGGAGTGAAGGGGTTTTGCTGTTTTGGGGTTTTTTTTAACTTCTCTTGTGGTTGTAAAATGAAGCATTTTCTCCTAAACCACTTTATAGGAGAAAAAAGGTGCATTTTGAGAGCCAGACTCCTCCAGTGGTTTGCTGGTTTCGTTTTGGGTGGTTTTGCTCAAAGCCAGGGGTGATTTTGGATTTCAGTTCCCAAAACCCTTTGGCTACGAGCTGAAAATAGAAACCCTCAGCCATTCAGAGCCAGAGATTTTTTTTTAAACCTATTTTATTTTTTTTCCCCTGCATTTTAATCCCTTTTTTTAAATGAAAACCAGAAACTCATTTCAGACAGCAGGGAGAACTTGATCCATTCCAGTTTTTCTATCCTTGATTATTTAATAAAGATGAGGGTTTTTTTTATTTATTTTTGTCTCTTCCAAAGCTTCTAACACTCCTCAAACTCGGTGTTTAATTAGTGCAGAAGGTTTTAATGAGGGTGGAGCTCTCGTGCATCTGGAGATGGGGAAGGACTGGGGATGTTTTCACGCTGACAGAGAGGAAAAACCAACTCCCCTCATTTCTGATTCTTTATTTCAATCATCCCCATCTGCCTTGTAAATCCCCTCCTTGGCTGATGGGGAACGGAGCCCTCTTCCCTAAAATCCTGCTTTTCCTGAGGAGAAATCCAGCTCAAAATGCCACTGGATTCCAAATCCAGATGTTTATTGAATCCAACAAACCCAATCCCAGCCCTCCGAAGGAATTGGCTGCTGGTTTCGGAGCTCTTTGCTGGGAGGGAATTTGGGAATTTGCTGGGTTAATTTTGGGATTGGGATGACAGGGATGGTCTGGGGTGACATCAGCAGCCTCTCTGCTCTCGCTGGTGTGAGGAGGACACCAGGCAGGCATTCCCTGTGAACGGCTTCCAGCAGGAGCTGACTCATCCCAAATCCACAGATGTCTGTTCCACTGGCCCGGGATCACAAAACCAAGATTTTTATCCCAAATTCCTGGCTCCCACTCCAGCTCCGTGCCCGAGGAGTGCGATGAAAGAAATGAAGGATGAGGGACAAATCCCAGCGGATCCTCCCATCCCTGCTGGATTTGGGAAGCAGCAGGGACAACTCCACCAGCCCAGGCTGCTCCGAGCCCTCTCCAGCCTGGCCTTGGACACTGCCAGGGATGGACCATCCATGGTTTTTCTGGAAAATCCAATCCAGTCCCTCACTGCTCTCCAGGGAGTTGTTCCTTCCCCATCTCCCATCCAACCCTGCTCTCCTTCAGGATGAAGCCTCGTCAAGATATTCTTACTGTTACATGTTTCTTACTGTTTATTATTATTGTTATTATTATTATTATTATTATTGTTATTATTATTATTATTGTTATATTACTATTATTATTATTACTATTATTACTATTACTATTATTGCTAGTTTTTTATCTCTTATTAGTTATTGATTTTTAGATGTTTATTATTGTTAATTGTGTGCTACTGTTGGATACTTTCCTGTTATTGAATACTGATTATTAGTAGATATTTCTAATAGAGAATGGATAAGGAAAAGTCCTTGCCAAGTGTCTAAAATTGGGGAAATGACACCTTAAATTTTAATTTTTGTGTATCCCAGCCCCTGAGCTCCCCCCCAGGCTCACTCAGCTCTCTCACACAGCAGCCACACAAAACAAATCCTTCTCCTGCTGCACACCAAGCACAGCTGGCACAAGTTCTCAGCCCCAGAGCACAACCAGCGGTGGCTGCAGGAGAAAACAAGAAGGATGGGACTGCATCCCCTGCAGCTGCCATTGGACAATCCAACCCCAAAGTGCCACTGGACCCCAACTGAGCCAAGGGGGACACCTGGGCAGCCTTGGAACATTTGGGGCCCATTTTGGGCCCAGCTTGGGTGCAGCCCTGGCCAGGCTCTTGTGCTGCCCAAGGTGTGTCCTTGAAGGGCTTGGAATAAATCTCTGCTTTATTCTCCAGCTCTGCCCAGTCTCTGCTCCAGCTCAGCCTGCCCAAGGCATCGCTGCTTCTCTCAGCTTTTCCTCTGTGGTTCCTCTCTGGAATTTTTGCAGGTTTCCCTTCAGGATCACTCCAGGGATTTTGTGGTTTTCACGGAGGAAATTTCCCAAATTTCACAAGAAACAATTCAGCTCAACTGGATAAAATCAGAGGGTGCCCAGTCCAGGCCCTGACACGTGTGGAGGCAGCTGAAGGAAAGGGAGAAATGTGGATGCACAGCAGGAAATGGTTTTCCCTCAAAACCAGAGAAATCTGGATATTTGAGCAGGAATTAGAAACTGTTCCTGAGGTCCCTTTCCCTCACAAACCTCTCTTTCTTTTCTCTCTTTGCTCATCATTCTCTCCAAGCACGAAAATTCACTTTTTGTGAATTCCCAACTCACATAATTTGATTTAATTTAATTTTAAGGCCCCAGAGCTTCCCCCAGCTCCAAACTCGCTCCTGCTCCTGCAGCCTGCACCAGAGCAAGTAAATCCCCTCTTATCAATTCACAATAACCCCATATCAATTCACAATAAATCCCCTCTTATCAATTCACAATCAATCACCATTTATCAACCTCTCAATCCCTCCTATCAATTCACAATCAATCATCTCCTATCAACCTCTCAATCACTTCTTATCAATTCACAATAAATCACCTCTTATCAATTTATAATCAATTGCCTCTTATCAATCACAGTCACCGCTTATCAATTCACAATCAATCATCCCTTATCATCCCCTCAATCACCTCTTATCAATTTGCAGTAATCTCTTATCAATTCCCAATCACTTCTTATCAATGTCCAAATCACCTCTTATCAATCGACAATCACGCCTTATCATTTCACAATCACCTCTTATCAATTTGCAGTAATCTCTTATCAATTCCCAATCACCTCCAATTTACAATCAATCATCTTCTATCAACTCCCAATCACTTCTTATCGATTCATAATCAATCACCTCTTATCAATTCCCAATCCATCACCTCCTATCAATCCCCAATAATCTCTTATCAATTCCCAATAATCTCTTATCAATTCCCAATCACCGCTTATCAACCTAAAAATTACCCCTTATAAAGGAGGAAATAAAGAAGAGATAATTATTAATTAAGAAGTGATAATTAATAGTAGAGATAATTAATAATGAAGATATTATAAATAAAGAAGAGATAATTATTAATAATAAAGAAGTGATAATTATTAGTAAAGAAGAGATAATTACTAATGAAGAGATAATTATTAATAAAGAAGAGATAAATAATAATAAAGAATATATTCATTAATGATAGGATTATCACTGTATAATAAATTAATAATAGCATAAAACAATATGTATAGAATATAAAATAAATAGAAAATTAAAATAAAATAGTAAAAAATAAATATAAAACTAAAAATAAAATTTTAAAAATTTAAAATTTTAAAAATGAAGAAGAGATTAATTAACAGTTTGATTATTGCTGTGCCACAGGAAGCAGAACAAGGATTTTTTACAGCTGAATCTCAATTTCTTCCCAAATTTCCTTCCCTTTGGCTTTTATCAGCTTGCCAAGGATTTTTAGGAGAAAATGAAGAGATAACAAAAATTAATAATTATTAACAATAAATAATAACAAGAGTATAAAATTATAAACTAATATATAATATAACATAAAAATAAACAAAAATTAATGTAAAGTAATGTATATAAAATATATTTTATTTTGGAATGCTGACCCAGAATATTCACAAAAATTCTAATTTGGAATACTCATCCAGAGTGTCCCAAAAAAATTCTGTTTTGCAATGCTCATCCCAAGTGTCCTAAAAGTTCTACTTTGGGATGCTGACCCCGAGTGTCCCAAAAATTCTGTTTTGGAATGCTGACCCCGAGTGTCCCACCAAATTCTGTTTTGCAATGCTCACCCTGAGTGTCCCAAAAAATTCTACTTTGGAATGCTGACCCTGAGTGGCCAAAACTTCTATTTTGGGATGGTGACCCCGGTGTTCCCACAAAACTCCATTTCCAATCCTGATGAACTGCCCTGGCTGCCGTTGTTTGTTCCTGGTTCACCACCTTCCCCCCTTCCCATTTTTTCTGGGAATAACGTTCCATGTGGAGCCCACAATTAAATCCCAGACAGTGCTGGGGGGAGCTTTGGGCTGTTCTGAAAAAACAAATCAAAAATAAAAACCCTCGGTGGCTCCCGAGGTGCTCCAGCTCCTTTTGGCCACCCCAAACCAGGTTTGGGATTTATTACAAAAGGTTTGGGTTTATTACGAAAGACCAATCCCAAAAATAAAACCCCTCGGTCGTTCCCAAGGTGCTCCAGCTCCTTCTGACCACCCCAAACCAGGTTTGGGTTTATTATGGAAGGTTTTGGGTTTATTACAAAAGGTTTGTGTTTTATTGAGAAAGACTAATCCTAAAAATAAAAACCCAAGGTGCTCCAGCTCCATTTGACCACCCCAAACCAGGTTTGGGATTTATTATTAAAGGTTTTGGGTTTATTGCGAGAGACCAATCCCAAAAATAAAAACCCTCGGTGGCNCCAAACCAGGTTTGGGATTTATTATTAAAGGTTTTGGGTTTATTGCGAGAGACCAATCCCAAAAATAAAAACCCAAGGTGCTCCAGCTTCTTTTGACCACCCAAACCAGGTTTGGGTTTATTACAAAAGGTTTGGGTTTTATTGAAAAGGAACAATCCCAAAAATAAAAACCCAAGGTGCTCCAGCTTCTTTTGACCACCCAAAACCAGGTTTGGGTTTATTATGAAAGGTTCTGGGTTTATTACAAAAGGTTTGGGTTTTATTGAAAAGGAACAACCTCAAAAATAAAAACCCTCAGTCACTCCCAAGGTGCTCCAGCTCCCTTTGACCACCCAAAACCAGGTTTGGGTTTTTTATTAAGGGTTTTGGGTTTATTACGAAAGGTTTGGGTTTTATTGTAAAGGAACCCCAAAAATAAAAACCCTCAGTTGCTTCCAAGGTGCTCCAGCTTCCTTTGACCACCCCAAAACCAGGTTTGGGTTTATTACAAAACGTTTGGGTTTTATTGAGAAAAACCAACCCCAAAAATAAAAACCCTCAGTGGCTCCCGAGGTGCTCCAGCTCCATTTGACCACCCCAAACCAGGTTTGGGTTTATTACAAAAGGTTTGGGTTTTATTGAAAAGAAACAACCCCCAAAAATAAAAACCCTCAGTTGCTCCCAAGGTGCTCCAGCTCCTTTTGACCACACAAAACCAGGTTTGAGTTTATTATGAAAGGTTTTGGGTTTATTACAAAAGGTTTGGGTTTTATTTTCTCAATAAAATTGGTCTCAAAAATTGGTCTCAATTTTCTCAAAAAAAATTGGTCTTTCTCAGACCAGTCCCAGAAATAAAAACCCAAGGTGCTCCAACTCCTTTTGACCACCCCAAACCAGGTTTGGGTTTATTATGAAGGGTTTTGGTTCTATTACGGAAAGTTTAGGTTTTATTGCAAAAGACCAACCCCAAAAATAAAAACCCAAAGTGCTCCAAGTCCACTTGACCACCCAAAACCAAGGCGAGGATCCTTCCAGGAAGAGAGAAAAAAGAATTCCCAAAAATAAAATAAAAAAGCTCCACTCAGCCACCGTGGGAGCCTCAATTTGGGTTTGTTTTTTTGGGAAAGGCCAAACCAGAGGCGGAGCTCAGCCCAAATGATGGAAGCAAAAAAAGAAAATAAAGAAACATTTGTGGTTCTCTGCCTTTAATCTCCTCCCACCTGATCCCAGGGGTTTGGAGTTGTTTGAATTCCACGTGGGATCGTTGCGGGATCGTTATCCCAGAGCAGCATTTGCTAATTAGGATCTCGACTTGGAGGGAATTGAAAGGGGATTTAGCAGGGGGAGAACCAGGCCATGGGATTCGCTCTAAGTTTTCTTTATTCCCTGCTGGAGTCGTCCCCAAAATCCACAGGAAAGGCAAAGAAAAGGTTTGGAAACGCTAGGAGAGGGTGGGAGAGCGAAGCTGAAAGGATCATCCACGTAAATATCCATAAATATATATAAATATCCATAAATATCTATAAATATCTATAAATATCCATAAATATCTATCTATAAATATCCATAAATATCTATCTATAAATATCCATAAATAACCATAAATATCCATAAATATCCATAAATATCACCTCTGTCAGAGCTGCTGATCCCACAAATCCCAGAAATCCCAAATATCCCCCTTGTTAGAGCTGGAGATCCCAGAAATCCCAAATATCCTTCCTGTTAGAGCTGGTGATCCCAGACATGCCTGAAATCCCAGATATCCTCCCAGTGAGAGCTGCTGATCCTAGAAATCCCAAATATCCTCCCAGTCAGAGCTCTGATTCCAGAAATCCCTGAAATCCCAAATGTCCCCCCTGTTAAAGCAGAATTGATCTCCAACCCAAACCTGCTCTGTTGCCGGTGATATCCCAGATTCCTGGAGCCAAATCCTAAAAGGAAAAGGGAAAAGCTCCAAGAGCAGCAATTCCAGGGCAGGATCCGGGGAGTTTTCCTTTTTCTTGGCTTTCCTGAGGTGACAAACCGGGACAGGGAAGAAGAAAAAAATCCCAGGAATGGGACCAGGAATGGTGGGAGCAGGGATGAAAGGTTGCCATGGAAACCACTCCTCTTTTTAGTTTTTTTTTAAATGTTTCCCTGGTTTTGCAGAATTCCAGCCTGCATGAGGCTCCCTGATCCTTTTATCCCTGGCCATGTCCCTGGCATCCGGGAATTTGGGATTTGCTCACAGGGAACAGGGACAGGAGGAGGGAATGAGCAGGAGAGGTCCAGGATCAGCAGGAATTTCCTCATGGAAAAGGTGGCCAAGGATTGGAAGTGCCCAGGGAGGTTTGGAGGGATTTATTGTCCATGGGGATGCGGTTTAAAGCCTGGACTCGAGGATTTTACAGGATCAAAACCATTCCATGATTCCCTGGAAAAGCAGAAGCGCTCCGAAGCCACCTGGCTCCCAGGAATGTGTAAAGTTCCGACATTCCAGCATTCCCTGAATGTCCAACCCATGGAATGCCCCAGCTTTGCCAAAGGGTCGCCAGGCGTTTCCATGAGGATGGATCCCATGGATCCCAGATGGGATGGGGAAGAAAGGGAGGAATCAAGGAATTGTGGAATGACGGAATCATGGAATCACGGAATCACACAGAATCGTGGAATCATGGAATCATAGATTCATGGAATCAGAGAATCATGGAATCACAAAATCATGGAATCACGGAATCATGGAATCACAGAATTACAGAATCAGAGAATCACAGAATCATGGAATCACAGAATCGTGGAATCACGGAATGACAGAATGACAGAATGACAGAATGACAGAATGATGGAATGATGGAGTCAGAATCACACAGAATCACACAGAAACATGGAATCAGAGAATCATGGAATCGTGGAATGACGGAATGATGGATTCACAGAATGATGGAATCACGGAATGACAGAATAACAGAATGCTGGAATGAGGGAATGACGGACTCAAGGAATCACAGAATCACACAGAATCATTGAATCACGGAATCACACAGAATCACGGAATCATGGAATCATGGAATCACAGAATCAGAGAATCACAGAATCACCAGGCTGGAAGAGACCTCCAGGATCACCGAGTCCAACCCAGCCCCAACACCTCAGCTAATCCACGGCAGCAGTGCCACATCCAGGCTTTCCTTAAACACATCCAGGGATGGTGACTCCACCATTCCAATAATCCAGAACATTCCAGTGCTTTATCATTCTTTCCATAAAAAACTTTTCCCTAATATCCAGCCCGTATTTCCCTGCTGCCTGGAGAGAGAGCTCAACCCCCCCTGAGCACAGGAACCTTCCAGGGAATTGTGAGAGTGATGAGGTCACCTCTGAATCTGCATCACCTGAATCCAAGGAAATGAGCGACCCTGTCATTATTCCCTGGATTTCTGGGAATTAAATGCAGCTTTTGGCCTCTGGAATCCCATTTCCACCCAAATCAGGGACAATAAATCCCATTTTCCACTAAAAATCCCTTCCTGTGCCTGTGGATTTTTCCAAGGCAACTTCTCCACCTGCTGGTGGAAAAGCAACTCGCAAAAAAGCTGGAATTGCTCCGGGCTGGAATTTTCCATCTTTTTTTCACTCCCTGACTTCCCAAATCCCACTGGAACAGAGAAAACATCAGATGGAGGCTGGGAATTCTTTCCCTCTCGTTCTGCTTCAGGATTTGGGATGAGTTTTACGGGTAGAATGATCCCTGGAAACTCCAGGAATGGATTCCCAAATCCCAAAAATGATTCCCAAATCCCAGGGATGGATTCCCCTCATTCTACCCCCACTCTGATAATTCCAAATCCAATTATTCCCAAAGGATAATATTTTTTAAATAGAACATCTCTTTTTTAAAAATCAGTAAGGCTTTCCCACATTTTTTTTGGATCTGATCCACAGGATTTGAATTTTTCCTTAAAAAAAAGGGATTGAAGTAGATCTCCAAGGATTCCCCAATCCCAGTGAATATTTTATTTGGAATTTTGATGATTTTTTAACGGGATAGGGGTGGAAGTTGGATGAGGGAGAAGGAATTCCATGGAAAAGGAAAGGAGCAGATTTTCCTCCTGGAACCCTTTGGATCGGGAATAAATCTGAGCTTTCCCCTCTCCAAATGGAGCCACATCCCAAATTTCCTGCGTGATTCCAAGTGCAGGATGGGGAATCTGAGTTTTACTTCCCTGATCCCAGCTGGATCCCATCCAGGAGTTTTCAAGGCATGAATTCCCTTCCCAAAATCCCCATGGATCTGGCAGATCCCAGGGAGCAAAGCCTGAATCCAATGGAAAAAGCTTTTTTTTTGCGGGGATTCCTGATTATACAGGGCCTTGAAAAATTTGGATTGGGATGGAAATTCCAAAGAAATCCCATTTTTGTATCTGTATTCCCATTTTTCCAGCAGTGCCAATCCAAGGATGGAAATTTAGGGCTCCTCTGTGTCCAGGGGCAGAATTCCCAACCCTGGAATTCCAGATTTCCCTGGAGCACTGATCCTTCTCTTCCCAAATATTCCTGTGGTTCTCTCCTGAAGTTTTTCCCACATTTTCAGGAGCTCTGGAATTTTGGGATTTTGTGGAGCTGAGCAACCTCATCCAGACAGAAAATTCCCTCCATTTTTTGTTTCCCACCAGGATGAGCCGGGCGGGAGAGAAGGGGAAGGAAAACCGGGACAAGGAAAACTGGGAAAACTGGGAAGTATCTTGGCAGCAATAAATCCAGCTTGGAAAACCAGCAGGAAAACAGAATAAAATCAATTAAATAAAAATTAAATCCCATTCCCGCAGATAAATGATTGGAGGGAATTCTCCCTATGGAGAATTCCAGGATATCCCCAGTTTGAATTATCCCAAGATTTTCCATGGTATCCCCCCCAAAATGTGGATTTAAATCCCCCCCAGATGGAACTTTTAAGGCAGAAATTGCTGGAATATTCCTGAAGCAGCCGGAAAACGCTGCTCCCGATAAAACCACCCCACAGGAATTCCTGGGAAGGGAGGGAGGAGCAGCCACATGGAAGCAGAGCAGAATTCCTGGCTTTTCTCAACAAAAAAAAATCAGGAAAATGTGGATAAATCTCCTGGAAAAGATGGAATTCCTGGGGCAATCCAGGGAAAGAGGCACCGGAGAAGGAAGGAAAAATTCCCGTGGGTCCAAAACCTCTTGGAATCCACAGGAGCCAGGCCTTGGAGAATTCCATCCTTTGGGATCCTCCCGGAATTTCCATGCTCCCTAAAACTCCCCATGAGGAGATGCTGAGTGCCAGGAAATCTTTATCCAACTCCTCCAGCTTCTCTGGAAGCAGAAATTTGGGATGAATCCCATTTTTTTAGTCGGGATCCTCATCCCTGAGCATTCCCACATTTATCCAAACCCCTCATTCCCCTCCCGGCTTCCGGGTCGGTTCTATCCCATTCCTGCTGGAGCTTTTCCTTTCTTGTCCACCCCAATTCCCAATTTTCCTTTGGAGAGCCAGATCCCGGCGGCTCCAAATGGGAATAAATCCATGCATCCAGCAGTGTCCTGTGGGAATATCAGGAAAGGCACATCCCACTCCAAGTGCTCCTCCTGCGGCAATTTGCTGGAGAATTCCCAAAAAAATTCCAGCTCTGTCCTTCCGGGAGGTCACTTCTTCTTCGCCGGAGCTTTGGAATTCCCGCCGCCTTTTCCATCGGTTTTGGCGCCTCCGGATTTTCCGGCTTCTCCGTCTTTTTCCCCCTTTTTCCCCTGTTTCTTGTCGTTTGTGTCCTTTCCCTTTTCCCCCTTTTCCTTTTCCCCCTTGTCTCCTTTCCCTCCTTTTTCCTCTTTTTCCCCTTTCCCCCCCTTTTCTCCATCTTTTTTTTTGGCTCCGTCCTTCCCTTCCTTCTTGGCTTCTTCCTTCTGCTCCTTCTCCCCATCCTTTTTCTTGGAATCTTTGGATCCATCCTTCTTTCCCTGAGCCTTGTCCACTTTTCCAGACACTGTGGGAACTTCTTCCTCTTTTTTTTCTTCCGCCACCTGAGCTGTTTCCGAGGATAGAAAGAAAAAAAAAAAAAACAAAAACAAAAACAGGGAAGGGATTGATGTGGATTAAACAAGGCAGGAATTGTCGGAATTCCAGCTGGAAATCTGGGATAAAGGGAAATATTCCTACTGGGGATTTTCCCATCCTGGTGAGGTTTTTTTGGAAAGGATGAAGCAGAAAATCCAAGGATTGATGGATCCCCTTGGAAAAGAGAAGAATCATTCCCTGAATTCCTAGGAGGAGCATCTCATTCCGTAAGGTTTAACTCCAAGGACAAGGATTGAGTATAAGGACAAGGATTTATTCAAGGATTGGGTTCAGCTCCAGAGGGAGGTCTGGGAATTCCCAATTTCAGGTCAGATATCCGGACACCCCGGAAATCCCGGGATTTGTGCAAATTCCTGTTGTTCAACTCTTAATTCTGCATTTTGCTGGAGTGAATTTCTCCAAGGAATTCCTGAATTCCTGAATTCCTGCAGTGCTGGGATCTGCCTCTTCCCCATGGATTGAAGCAGCACATCCCAAATTTTGGAAATGCTGTTTTTATGGAATTCCAGCTCCCGGAGAGACACAGGAAAAAGGGGGAAAAAAGCCATGAAAAGGTGTTGAGGAAAACAGGAGAAATCCAGGGATGGAGAAGCAGAAAATCCAAGTGTTCCCTTGGGAAAGAGAAGGCACAGGCAGGCGGGAATCATTCCCTAAATTCCTTGGAGCAGCATCTCATCCTCTTCCTTCAGCACGGGCAGGGAGCGGAGAGGCCGGGCCTGGACGTGGCCAGAGAGAGGGAGGAGATTTTTGGGAGAGCCTACGGAATTGGGAAAGGAGAGTGAGAGCAGCAGGAAGGAGGAGAAACATTCCAGCAGGAAAAATACGGGAATGTGGAATTCCAGAGCTCCTGGGATCCCCCAACCCAAGAGCCTTGAGTGAATCTGAATTCCCGCCGGGAATTTTCAGCGTGGAATTCTCTTGTGAACGCCCCGATGGGGAGGGAGGGGTGGAAAGGGATGGGAAATTCTCCCTCCAGTTATCCCAGGAAAGGTTTGGATTGAATGTGAAGAAAAAAAAAAAATCCTGATTGGAAAAGTGATTCCCTAATTGGAATATCAGGGAAAAAAATCCTAATTAGAAGAGTGATTCCTAATTGGAATATTAGAGAAATAAAATTCCTAATTGGAAGAGTGATTCCATTTTTGGAATATTAGGGGGGAAAAAATCCTAATTGGAAGTGTGATTGAGGATTGGGAAGTCTTGGAATCACCCTGCCAGGAAGGGTTCAAACCTCAGGAATTTCAGGGATTTTTAGTGGGATTTGGTTCAAAATGGGATTTCATGGATTTGAGGGGCTTTCCCAACCTTAATTTGGGAATGAAGGAAGGATTCCCACTTGAACTGACAGGAGAATTCCCGCTTTTCCAAAGGATTTTATCCCCACATCCCAATCTGCTGCCCTTAGTCCTCACTGGAGGGGTTGATCTTGGTGGTGGCACCGCGGGGGGAATTTTGGGCTGCCAGAATCCCAAAAAAAAAGTGGGAATTACCTCTGGGAATGCTGGTGAGCTCGTTGAGGGACTTTGCGCTGCCACAGTGCTCCCCCCCAAAAAACGGGAATTACCTCCAGGAAACTCACTGAGCTTGTTGAGGGACTTTGTGCTTCCAGAATTCCCCCAAAAAAGCGGGAATTGCCCCCCAAAAGTGGGAATTGCCTGCGGGAATGTCGCTGAGCTCATTGATGGACTTTGCACTGCCAGAATCCTCAAAAAAAAGTGGGAATTACCCCCAAAAAGTGAAAATTACCTCTGGGAATGTTGGTGAAATCATTGAAGGACTTTGGGCTCCCTGAATCCCAAAGAAAAGCAGGAATTACCTCTGGGAATGTCGCTGAGCTCATTGGGGGACTCTGAGCTCCCCAAATCCCAGAGAAAAGTGGAAATTACCTCTGGGAATGTCGGTGAGCTCGTTGAGGAACTTAGCACTCCCAGAATCCTCAAAAAAAGTGGGAATTATCCCCAAAAAGTGGGAATTACCTCTGGGAATGTCGGTGAACTCATTGAGGGACTTTGTGCTCCCAGAATCCTCAAAAAAAAGTGGGAATTACCTCCGGGAATGTTGCTGAGCTTATTGAGGGACTCTGCGCTGCCCAAATCCCAAAGAAAAGCGGGAATTACCTCCGGGAATGTTGCTGAGCTTATTGAGGGACTTGGTGCTCCAAAGAAAGGTGGGAATTACCTCTGGGAATGTCCGCTGAGCTCACTGGGGGACTCTGAGCTCCGAGAATCCCAAAAATAAGAGGGAATCACCTCCGGGAATGTCGGTGAGCTCATTGGAGGACTTTGCGCTCCCCGAATCCCAGAGAAAGGCGGGAATTACCTCTGGGAATGACACTGAAATCACTGAAGGACTTTACACTGCCCAAATCCCAAGGAAAAGCGGGAATTACCTCCGGGAATGTCGGTGAGCTCACTGAGGGATTTTGTGCTCCCCGAATCCCAGAGAAAGGCGTGACTTACCNCTCCCCGAATCCCAGAGAAAGGCGTGAATTACCTCTGGGAATGTCACCGAGCTCATTGGGGGACTCTGTGCTCCCCGAATCCCAAGGAAAGGCGGGAATTACCTCCGGGAATGTCGGTGAGCTCCCCGAGGGGCGGCACGGTGTCCAGCTTGTCTGCGTAGTCCTTGGCCGCCTTGCGCTGGGCGTAGCGCGCCTCGATCTCCTTCCGCGTGCGCGGGATGCGGCACTTGAAGATGCAGCACAGCGTGATAACTGGGAAAACGGGAATGCCGGGAATGGGATAACTGGGAATGCCGGGAATGCCGGGAATGGGATAACTGGGAAAATGGGAATGGGAAACGGGAATGGGATAACTGGGAATGCCAGTCGGAGAACTGGGACACAGGGAATGCCGCTGGGATAACTGGGAATGGGAAATGGGAATGGGATAACTGGGAAACAGGGAATGCCGGGGGATAACTGAGAATGCCGGGGGATAACTGGGAATGGGATAACTGGGAATGCCAGTGGGATAACTGGGAAACGGGAATGGGAATGGGATAACTGGGAATGGGAAACAGGAATGGGAAACAGGGAATGCCGGGGGATAACTGGGAATGGGAAACGGGGAATGGGAAATGGGAATGCCGGGGTATAAGTGGGAATGGGAAACGGGAATGGGAAACAGGGAATGTCAGGGGATAACTGGGAATGGGAAACGGGGAATGCCGGTGGGATTTGGGAAACAGGGAATTCTGGGGAATAACTGGGAATGGGAAACAGGGAATTCTGGGGGATAACAGGGAATGGGAAATGGGAATGTCGGGCGGATAACTGGGAATGGGATACGGGAATGCCAGTGCAATAACAGGGAATGGGAAACAGGGAATGCCAGTGGGATTGGGAATGGGAAACAGGGAATTCTGGGGGATAACTGGGAATGGGAAATGGGGAATGCCAGTGGGATTTGGGAATGGGAAACAGGGAATTCTGGGAGATAACTGGGAATGGGAAACAGGGAATGCCAGTGGGATTTGGGAATGGGGAAATGTGGAATTCTGGGGGAGTTATTTGGAACTGAGAGGGAAAAATGAGGATTTAACTAGGAATGGGAAACAGGGAATTGTGGGGCATAATGTGGGAACAATTGTGGGGCAAAATGGGGCATAACTGGGAACAGGGAATGGGGAATGCCAGTGAGATGTTTGGAATGGGAAATGTGGAATTCTGGGGGAATAACTGGGCAACATGGAATTCTGGTGAGATGTTGGGAATGGGGAACAGGGAGTTCTGGGGGATAACTGGGAATGGTAAATGGGAATGCTGGGGGATAATTGGGAATGGGAAACGGGAATTCTGGGGGATAACTAGGAATGGGAAATAGGGAATGCTGGAGGATAAATGGGAATGGGAAACGGGAATGCTGGTGGGATTTGGGAAGGGGAAACAGGGAATTCTTTCCACAGGGATCCCGAGGAATTCAGGGAAAGGAGACTTGGGATTTTACCTGGCTGTGGAATTTGGTTATTCCCCTAATTTGGGGTTTTTTTTGGGATTTAGGGATTTTGCCTGGTTTGGAATTTCAGAAAATGGGATGGGTGGATCTGACAGGGAATTCTTTCCCTAAGAATCCTGAGGAATTTGGATCCAGTTCCTTCAGGAGAGACGGGAAACCCCCCAGATTTCAGGGAAAAAACCAAATTTTTCCTGGTTTCACATTCCCAAAAATCCCCTTCTGTCGGGATTTCGATCGTTTCCCAGGAAAGAAGGGTAAAGAAAATTTGGGATCCGGATTTTCCGCCGTTTTTTATGGGATGGTGCCACCGTGTGGAATGTGCTGGAAGCCAGACTTGGATCAGATTTACGGGTTTATTACTATTATTACTATTATTATTATTATTATTATTATCACCATCATCAACAAAATTTATAGTATTATTTATATTTATATTTATATTTATATTTATATTTATATTTATATTTATATTTATATTTATATTTATATTTATATTTATATTT
>VXBR01008343.1:126509-145820 GCA_013400215.1 Cisticola juncidis | reverse complement strand
CCCCGAACACACACCGCAACAGCAGTGTTTTGTGAAGTTTGGTTTCTAAAACTACTCAGAATGACAGAGAAATGATTGAGGCCAAAACCAAGAAACTCAAAATGTTTTTGAGGCAAAAAACAAGAAAATTCATAAAAGTGAGACACAAAATTACTGAGATGACATTTGGATGAACTCTGTATAGAAAAGAAGCAGTCATAGCATTTCTCTTGAAATAAAATTGATATTGATGATTCTCCTAATTTCACTGAAAATCCTTTAAATGTCCAAAATGCAAAACATACACAACCTGGTTTCCTGTCATCTGACATGCAATGTGTTAGGAATTTTGTCTTTTCTTTTTTTATGGGAATCTGTAGGACAGTCTTCATGGCATAGAATTTTGGTAGTAGTTTTATCAGAAAATGTGAGTGAAATGGCAAATTGTGGGACATTTATTATTCACACAGAAGTAGTATTGAGCGAAACACTATGAAAAACCTAATTCTGAAATTCTAGAATTGCTCAACACCATCAAAGCAAAGAATAACTCACAAGGTATGATGAAGTACTAATAAAGTGATAAATTATAGTAAAATTATTAAATTTTGCTATGGTATTGAAAACAGAAACTGCTAAAACCCACATATTTAATGTACACCAGGAAAACATCAGATTCCAAGGAAAATTGGAGCTTATGTCTAATAATAATAAACCAGTGTCCAGTGCGATTCCATACATTGTAAAATAAGAAAGCAATTTTGATAAATAATGAGATGTTTCCAATTTCTGCAGAATATTTTAGTACCACCAAGAAGCATACTTAAAGAAGAACAATAGCAAATACATAAGGTACTTACATACATTGTAAATTGGGAGTTAAGAGAACAGCACAGATGAAATGAAAATCAACTGTAAAACATATTTGATCAAAAAGAAAAAGCCAAACTGAGCCTGGCTGCCAGGCTCTCTTTCCTTCTGTTCCTCCACACTTGCAGCTCAGAAGATTGCTTTGGAAGTACATTCTTCAATGTTCACCTTTCAACACATGGGATGTTGAAAAGAACCAGGAATATGCATATGATTCAAAGGGGAAGTACTGCACAACTAGCACTTTGAGAGACATTGAGTTTGACATCGATTCAACAGCCTCCAGGCTTTATTTATAATGCAAAAGATATTTTAGGAATATTCTTCTCTATACTCAGCATGTTAACCCCCATCTCCCAAGGTTGTTCTTCACCAACCAAGGTCTTATTCTCATCTTCCAGTAGAAGATTTATCTAACTGTTACGCTCCCAATCTCCTGCCATTTCCACCTTCCATTCGTAGCTGTGGAAATGCATGCCCTTGCTTTGGTAATGCTTATCACTTTCTCTTCTCCTTTCTATCTGATAGATAGAAAGATAGATTGAAAGATAGATAGAAAAATCTCTGTCTACATAGAAAGAGATACATCTATATATTTTTCATACCTATAAAGACACAATTCAATAATTTATACCAACCTAATATAGATATACTTGGGCATTTTTATATTAATGCATTATTTTTTCAGATGTCCTAATTTAAATTATAACTCTTTTATGAAAAGTCTGACATTGTTTTGTACACTGTTGTCTGCTCCTGTTGTGCTGCAATCCTGAATCTTGCAAATGCTGTATGCTACATAAAACTCTACAGGTAAAAATTGATGTTTTGACTATTTTGTGACTTCATGTATTCATTGAATAAAATGACTTCTTTTTTTCTCTTCCTTTCTCAAAGATTTCACTGTTTTGCCTCTGTAGAAGTACCTGATACACAAATGGCAGAACAGTGATATTCAAGATGTTCAAGAACAAAGATTTTTCACACTTGCACTTCTTCAAAACACAACAGCTGAGGAAAAGGTTTCAGAAATTCCCCCCACAGTATTTTCCAAAAATGAGATTAAGCCATCCGTTATTCCAAAGTAATACTAGAAATAGATGGGCTTGTGTTCGGTGTGATTTTATTTCAAAGGTAGTAATTTCCTGTAATATTTCTGATGTGAGAAGATTGATTTAAAATAATTGATTTTATGGCACTTTTTCAAATGACAAAGTCAGGATAAAGCATATTTCTGCACTGTACCTCTGATATTATGGCTCCTTCTGTTTCGGTGTATTCAATTAAAAAAAAGGTAAATGTACAATGAGATGCACTTTTATTTTTGTTGACACAACTTACAAAAGTTATTTAATGCTTGGTTTAGTGCTATATCAGTACTTAAAAAATACCTTAAGACTTAGAACCATAACATGGTTTGAGATGGAAAGAATCATCATGGATCATCTAATTGCAACTGCTCTGTCATGGACACAGGCATTTTGCACTAGATACGTTTGTTCCAAGCTCCTTACAACCTGACTTTGAACACTTTCAGTGATACAGTCCATAATGTCTCTGGGCAACCTGCTCCTGTGCCTCACAGAATTTTTTTCTATTCGTTTCTATATTTATTCTATATATTTCTGTTTTCTAATAACAGAAAACATCTTCCTTATGCATAATCTAAATCTAAATTGCTTGTCTTACGACTGGTAAAGAGGGTTCTGGTTCTGGTGATTCTAGTAAAGTCTTCATCTTTTTTCCAAGACCCCTTACCTATTGGAATAGGTAATAAATTCTGCAATAAATTCTCCCTAGGCTACTTTTTTTGAGTCTGAACAATCCCAACTTTCTCAGCTGCTCTTCACAGAAGAGCTGTTGCAGCACTGTGATAATTTCTGTGACCCTTCTCCGGGCCCACTCAAACAGGTTTTACTGTGCTGGGAAACCCAGATGTGTGTGCCAGACTTCCTGTGGGATCTCACAAGAATAGAGTAAAGAGGCAAATCCCCTCACTCACTGTGCTGTTCATCCTTCTTTTGATGCAGGTCAGGAGTCTCGTGTCCAATTTTTCATGCACTAGTATCCCCAAGTTCTTGTCTGCAGGGCTGTTCTCAATAAAGTCATCCCTCACTTTATATTGATGAATCAATTATATAATTTTTATAATTACAAAAATTTGCCTACCATAATACAAAATGTTATATTTTATACAAAATTTTACATAATGATATAATGTTTAATATTCAATTGTCACTTTCTCTAAGCTCATGAATGTTGCATTCCCGAGGTCAAGAAAGTGAAAAAAGGGACCGAAGACCTACAGAGCTGAACATGGGACTCCTGTCAAAATGCATTCTGTTAATTTCTGTGGTGTAGTTATGTTATTTGATGGATGTGATTTTACTAGATCATTCAACTTACATCATTCAAATCTGACTTACAAACAACCAAAAGAATTGTCCCCAAACATTTCTTTCATACTGAATAAGTAGGGTGTGCAACAGTTCACTCAGCTGGACAAGCTGAACATGCAAGCAATGCAATATATCAATATCTGTAAACTGAGACAGCAATCCCAAATCAAACCAACCTCCCCCCTCCTCTCCCCAAACCTACAGAATCATGGAATCATGGAATTCTACTCTTGGAAAAGACCTCCAAGATTGATTCTAAACAATAATCTTATCTTACCAATGTTGTACTCATTTTAAGACCAGATGGAAATTAAACTTCAAATAAGCCAGAGCCACCCCACTGCCTCTCCTTCCTCACCTATTCCTTCTGAAGAGCTTGTAACCATCCACTGCAGCACTCCAGTCACAAGAGTCACCCCACAACATTTATGTGATACTTATTTATTTATCTTTTCCCTAAGGAGAGACAAAAGCAAGATTTCTTTGCACCACAGGAGTATTAGGCAAACCATTCTACCAGTCATCTGGTTTGCAGATGTTATTCCCTGAAGTAAATTGTGCTTTCTGAGGTGCCAGCACATAGATATGTTATCAACTGAATGTAGTCCCATAACAGAATGTCCCCATTCCAGCTGGAGGCTCAGAAATATGCAGGACACCTTAATCACCCAATCACTCTGGACCTTTACAACCATTTGTGTTCAAGCAGAATAGGAAAAGACAATAAGACATCTATGCCTAATACTGTCAAATTCTGCAGCATGGAGGAATGTTTAAAATAACAACTGGTAGCTACTAGAGTAATTTCAAAACCAGTTAAAATGTTTAACTTCCGATGCATAAATTATGTCTGCCAGAGAGTCTACATATCTCTTTAATTTTGAATTGATATAGTCAGAAAATGTTTAACAATAACAAGCTTGAATATTGTAAGTAATATCGTATAGGAAGTTCCAACATAAAATAACAAAATTTCACAAACACATGTATCTAAAAAAAAAGCAGGGTTAAAAACCTAAGAATTGTAAGCTAGAGTGATAGGAAGCTGCATTATATAACTTACTTAGAAATTAATTTAAAATTATGAAGTCTTCATCCTTGGTTTTGATTTTATTATATGGAATTGTCACATTTGGTCTCTCTGCCGAACATAAATTCCTTAAATCTTACTGGATGAGAAGAGCACATCAGAGTATCTGTTCAAACTAAATGATTGTTACCACAAATTTCTGATAAATTGTTCAACAAAGAACAATTTATCAGAAAATGTGTCTCACACTGGGTTTTCCCTCAATTTTTATGGTCTGATTTTTCTGTATGAATTTTATGATAGGTTTACAAACTCAGATCTAAATTATCATTTGCTCTATCTCCTAGCAGACTGCTTAGGAACACTTTATTTTTCATGTTGCACTTATTGTTAACATAATTTATACTTTTACAGCTTTCAATAGTTTTAAAGATCTTCAATCTTGTAACCTGTAGCATTCTCCTTCCCAATTAAAATGAGACTAATATTTCATATCCATCCTTTATACAAAACAAAACAAAACAAACGAAAAAAGGCAAACACCAAACAGACTTGTTAAAATTAACTAGATTTCATTAAGAACTACATTCATTCTGGCTGCTGTAGTGATTTTTTTGTTTTGTTGTTAATGAAGACTAAACAGATTGCGGGACATGGCATGTGTTTTGATATAATATGATATAATGTATGTCAAGAATATGTATTAGCCAAGGATACTTGACCTTCACTTCTACAAATTCCTGTTAGAAAAGAAGAAAACAATAATGTCCTCCCAGAAACACCATTATACTGATAATACTTTCCCAGCTGAAGCTGGAGAAGAGCGAAATCTGATTTTTCTCTCAGAATCTATATGAAGGATTTCTGGTTCTGGGAACATGCATGATTAGTAATTCCCCTATCTCTCTTTCTGCAGTCCTTAAAACCTTTTTATCTTTACATATATGCTTTATGATGATTTTGAACACAAAGCCTTTGGAATATATGTTACTAAGCCCTCTGGGACACTAGTTTCTATGAGCTCACACATACACCTTTATTTATAATTACTTCTTTTACTGAGATATTTCAGTGGATTTGGAGTAGCTACTGCCTAAGCTGATATATTAAACATAGAAACAAAACACTTTGCACTCAGGAGCATACTTCTTTCTGAGTATGAGATGTTAAGCTTTTCACTATTGCTAGCAATGGACCACTAGGGAGAGATAAATCTTCACAGACTTCCAGCAACATATGTGATTTTAAAATCCAGTTCTCAAGGGATAAAAAATTAGGAAACTTACTTAAAAAAAAGAAAAAAGATAACTATAGGAATAAAATCTTTAACAATATTAGGAAGACAACCTATAAGTAACCTACAAATAAAAAGGTCAGTGGAATCCACCAGAGGGAAAAAAAAAAAAAAGGAAAAAAAAAAAAAAAAAGAGAGAATAATTCAATATGGCTAAACAGAAGGGCAAGGAAGATTAGAGAATAGAGGCCATGCTTCATTAAGTCCACATAAGTACAACAGGAAGAATCAATCAGTGACAGGTAAACATAAAAAAAATTAAGAGTCCAAGAGTTTGTGACATAGTCAGCAAAAAGAGTCAAAATTAGTAAAAACTTTTCCTCCAAATGCTTCAGGAGTACAAAACTTGTTGATACTGCCAGAAGGAACAGAAAATAGAATATTGTTGTGGAAACAGCAAATTTTTTCTGAGTTAACTGCACAAAAATCTGGAATATTTGGAAAATTCCGAAGACGACAACCCTTCTCCATGACAGCTCATTCCCATAAGGTGACCGCGAAGGGAAGAAACCATTCAGAGATACTGTAATTAATGGTATCTTTATTTCCAATAAGAATTAACAATAGGCTCAGCACCTTCTCTTTCAGCTGACATCTGGCAATCTTTATTAATTATATTTTATTTTACCAGATTTATTGCAGAATGGTTGGAGTCCAACCATTTTTCCAACCTAAATGATTCTCTGAGTCTATGTTATAATGCCCTTTGTTCATATAAGGTTACAATGGGCATCATGATGGTAATCTTGTCTGTTGAAAGATGTTGGTTTAAATCTTCATCTCTAATGTAAAACTTCCAAAAATCATTAATAAAATAGTGTTTTCCATGCTTCAGCTGAAGTACCAACAACTCTTAGTTAAACAGAATTTTCAGCTACCACTATATTTGCACTAGTGTTTTACATCAACAATTGGGAATCCTATAGGATAATTTCTCCAGTAGCTAGGGAATTGCAAGCTATCCGGTATAACAGGATTTGGGGGTGGAGGGGCAGTTTGTCAGAACATCAGAACAAAACCAGTCAAGTCTTCTCTTAGTGTGTTCTGGACTTTCCTCATTATACTTCTAATCAGAAAAAATATTTCTGTGCTAAACCTATGTCTTGAACTTAGTAACTGAAGGCCCAAGTAGGTCTGACTGCATGAACTTCACCTAACTATCACAAGCAAAATACACTTACTCTGTTCTATGGGCCTTATTCCGTTCCATGATATTTCTACACCTGAGACACCTTCAGGTACTTGTTTTACCCTCTGAAGTACTTGAAATAAAGATTAAAATATTTTCCTAGTTCTATTGTCTCTCCTACCAAAGAGGCTGTGTAAGGCCTACAAGGGTCTATGCATTAAAAAATTCATAAGGTAATCTCACATTTTACTGAAGGTAAAGGCTGTGAGAATCCAAACCACAAGTCTTAAAAGTCTTAGTATTGGATAGATGGCACTTAGAATTTTGCAGCTGTTTCCTTAAATCCGTGAAACATGGAATCACGTAAAATTAAACCAAAAACACAAACACCTGATTTAATTATTATTAGAAGACTTTTTCTGATTGGATGGATGCTATGGTATTACACAATGATATGCAACTTCTAACTAGAACTTCCAGGGTATCCTTAGTGTGTCTTTTTTTCTGACACTAGATAGTAAGATGGTTAACCATTAACTAAATTTTTTGTAGGTGATTTGGTGGACCTGCATGTTTTAAGAGAAAGAATGCAAAGGGAAGGAGAAGAGGGAACTATCTAATTAATTTTCAAGGATTTTAACAAGTCCTAATCTTATTTGGGATCCACTCCAAGAACCATCTAAAAAAATAGAAAAAATTATTGAATTCAGTCATAGCTAAATAAATGCTTTTAAATATAGATCTTGACACTACTTTAATTATGGATCTTTTCTAGCACCTCCATGCAAAATAACACTTCTGTAAAATGGCTTTGTCAAGAAAACACTTTCTGCTTTTTAATATACAATGACAAGCAACAATTAACATAATTACTCCTGGTTCTCATTATATAATTATGCAATTTATTGTAAAAGTAATTAAAATATTGCAATTTAATAAATTGGAGATGCAAAACATATCTAATTTATATGCATAACTGCACTAGATTTTTATTGCCCTTGTAGTTAACTAAATTTTACTATAAATTGCAATAGGTTTACTTGTTCACACAGACTTATTCACAACACTGTCAAACATCTCAAATATTATTTACACTGAGCAATCAGAAGACTATTTTAGAGAACCTTATATATAACAACTATTTAAAATTCCTCCATAAGTTAGTCTGAAAGTTATGTATAAATTAATACAGAATTCCAATACCCACTGTTACATTTAAGCAGTTTCTATACATAAATTATTTGTATTACCTCTCCAAGTTTGGTGTAATTTATGGTTATAAGCTTAACCAATTTTGCTGTGTTTCATCTGGTGTGGGATAATTTATATTTCAGTGCATCTAGGGTGGTCTTCAAGTGCAATATCTTTCTTAGGATATCAACCTCAGAGGTCATAGTATGAAAAAGTTTTAGTTTATCTGGTCTAATCTCTTTGATGACCATTCCTAATAAATTTTAAAATAGTATGATCTTCTGTAAACTAATGCATAGTCCAATTACAAGATTGATTTAGTGGACTCTTGCATTTGATTGATTGGATTTTAGATTCAATGTGAATTTTTCTTTGAAATTTGAAATTTTATTGAAATTTGCTAGTTATCCATCTTGAATAAGGACATATTCAATCTTTATTTCCCGTAAAGAGTTCACTCTCCCAAATGAAAACAGACAACAATTTAACTTATTTAATAAATGTGTAGGATTTTTAAGTATTCTGGACAATGTAATCCACAATTTAGACAACCAAATCAGTTTTTGACTGTCAGAATTTGCACACTGCTTAGACCACTAATCAATTTTTTTGTATATCTCATCTGCAATGTATATGATCAGATCTATAAAGAAAAAAAAATTAAAATTCCTTATTGTATTCAGTACTGTGTCTAAGTAAAATCTAAGCCCAAAACTAAATAGGTCTTGTCTTCATTATCATCCATTCTTCAAAGATTTTTGTGCTATTCTCAGACTCAGTTATTTCATATCTACTTCAAACAACTTGATGAAAAAGAAACTTGGAATCAATCTCAGCAAAAATATATAAAGGAAAATTGATATGATTACTTTTTGAGATCTGCATTTGAAATAGAAGAAAAATATAAACTCATATTTCTAAAGAAAGGAAAAAATCCCACCTATGCTGTCTTTATAATGGTCTCTAAGAAATTTTGTCATTTCCACACTACAAATACACATGTTGAACTGTAAGATTTTATCATTGTCAATTTCCAACTATATATAGCAACAATATCTGTGTAGGTCAGCATATCTAAATATACTATACAATACAATTTTAGAGTAAGTTATTTTTGTTTAGGTCAAAGTGAAGAACTATACAAATGGCTATAAATAGATAGATATTGATCCATAGGTCTGTATGCTATAAAAAAAAAATGAAAACCAGTACTTTAATTCCTCATATTCCTCCTGCAACAGTGTTTTACAGTCAGAAATATTCATCTGAATATGAAAATATTCAGCCTCAATTAAAGCAGTTCACATTTTCCCACTTCTTTTCCAACTTCATTGTAATATTCTGCATCTTTATCCCTACAGGTACCTCTCTTATTATTATCATGGCAATGATGTGTTTCAATACAGCAATTATAGAATTAAATCTATACACTGCTTTGTATAATCATTTGTTCCATATTGTTAATGCAGACTTGTGAAATAGAAATTAAATCAAAAAATAATTAACAAATGTATCTTTTAATGTCATGGTTTAACATAGCTTGGTTTTCAGTTAAAGAGAAAAAACATCGGTTGTGGAAGCAATTCTCTGCAAGGACTGCTAACAGCTTCCTCTGGACCCAGCAGAATTAGCTGACTAGTTTGAATATTGACAACCTGTTGAACCACTAAGAAAGCTAAACAAGCCTCTCTGAAGACACATGTGAAAACAAACAAATTGCAAGAATCTCTCTCTTGCTCTCTCTGGCTGCTGCCCGGCAGGGATCACATGGCCATCCACAGGCCCGGGAAAAATATTAATTCTTTTACTAAACAGGTGAAACTTGCAAACATCAATCCTCTCTCGAGTGAGAGAGGAGGAAAGGGTGAAGACATGTAGAGAAAAACATGAAGACAACAAGGTCAGCAAAGAAGGAGTCAAATCCCAAGTGGGAGGAGAATGAGGAAATGCCTTTAGGATTGTGCTGATTTTTTTTTTGTAAGGTCTTGATGATGCACTATAATACCCTAAAATATCCCTGTAATTCATGAAAAAACATGGGGGGATAGAGTGTTCGAACTGTAGACAACACCAAAGGCATCCATGCAGAAGCAAGCAAATGCTGAAGTAGCTGTGGTCCAAATGAAGAGCTTGAACAGAGAGAGACTAAAGTGATGAGGACCCTTTGCTCTCAGGGAAGAAGAAAACCTCTGTTCCCAGAGATGAAGATGATCTCAGAGATAGATGAAGAGAATAATTTCTTTTGAACAGCTTATCCTTAAAATAGTACCACATAAGCTGACATGGGTCATGAAGGCAGCTGTGGGAAGGCTGCAAGGCATGGGAAGAACTTTCACACTGCAAATAGATTTTCTTTTCCCAGGCAGCTGATTTGCTGGGACATTGAAGCCACAAAAGAACTTTTTCTTGTCGAGAAGTCTCCATGGCATGGCAAGAAAGACTCCCTAAATGAACTGATGAAAGATTAATTTAGAGGTGGTAAACTGACTGAAAGTTCTAGATTTTTTCTACGTTGTCAGTAGGAAAGAAAAGAGCATGTAGGGGAAGAAGTATTCTGAAGGTTTATTCTGATTTCTTAATATTTTTCTTTTAATTCTGTTAATAAAGTTTTCCTTATACCCTTTAAAGTTTGTCCCTGCTTTGCTGTCCTACTAATCTTTGTCTCACAGCAGAAAAAAGAGTAAATAATTCTAGTGGGTGCGTTGGCATTTGGCCAACACTAATCCCACTATATTTAATTGGTGCATTGGCCGGGAAACTCAGATTGGCGAACCAAAACCACGACATTTAATTAGTGTTTCTGCCTGGTTTTGAACAAAACCGCCACAATGGTATAAAGAGCATTCACAGTTCTCGGATTTTAGTTGAAAAAGCATGCTACTGTAAGCTGTAAGGGTGTATTTTTTTTTTATCTCAGTTTCACCTATGGAAATGACATTATGACAATTTAGTATGAATTATGCTGTCATCAACTTATTATCCATATTCCTATGTATCTGAATCATTTTAATACATAAAATTTATAGTAGTTTGTTAGTCACAATTTAACTGTGATTATTCAGTATTGTACAATTTTGTAATGTCAGACTTAATGAATGAGATCCAGCTTCTGTAAAGTCTAGTGACTGATCAATAAAATAACATAATCAAGGGCATGTCTGCAGCATTGTAATTCTCAAGGCAGTTGTACAGGTAGAGATTTATGTATGTGAAAGAAGATAAAAATAATCTTATATTCTCATAGCAGGTTTAGCAAAACTGGAAAGGTAAAGAGGACAAGCTAACAGAGAGACTATTTATGAGAGAGTGACCAGAGCACAGTGCTGTGAACCAAACATCAGAAAAGATAGAGCCTCACAGAAATACTTCCAAAATAAAAATATATCTGTGTCTGAATAAAGAATAGGGTTTGTGAAGCTGGGCATGCAAACAATTAAAGACATAGGTAGCAAGCAAATACTATCTTAGCTGCACAGACTAAACTGATGATCTCATTTGTGGCAGCTGTAAAAGTACCTGTTGCTAATGTAGAAGAACTGTCTAGAATGTCAGATCCTTATGTACTCTTCTGATCTGAGTGGCTGGAAAATGGCAAATGCTGAACAAAATCAAAGCATTCTTTAGGCAGAGTAAAGATTGTAAGGATCACTTTCCACCTCGTTTTCACTGCTCAAAGAAAATGTTGACCTTCA
Source organism: Cisticola juncidis (assembly GCA_013400215.1). Classification (NCBI taxonomy): domain Eukaryota; kingdom Metazoa; phylum Chordata; class Aves; order Passeriformes; family Cisticolidae; genus Cisticola; species Cisticola juncidis. The sequence goes on along the minus strand of VXBR01008343.1, from coordinate 134,236 downwards.
AGAACAATAAAAGCAGTTGAAAAGTCTTGCTTTCATGTACTTTCTTGAAATGTCAGAGGTGAAGTAACTGTTTGAGAAACGGAAATTAAATGCAAAATGATTTTTGAAAGCAATAGAAACACAATGAGACTTTACAACTTAAATATCCAATCTACAATGCATTGGAAGTACTAAAACCATGATGATGAATTCTTCAAACTGATCATACTGCTGATGTATTATATATTTTTAATACAATTATCACTTATGATTAACTTTAATGCATAACTCATTCCATATTTGTTCCTGATTTCTGAGAATTATCTTATTTTCTACTCTTATTTTTTTAAATATAAAAATGGTAAAAGTATAAAGTAATTACGTAGAAAGAGTTGTGAACGAAAAAGAAGAAAAAATCTGGGAAAACCTGAAAATTAAAACAGAACACTTTTCAGTTATAACTTAAAATTACAAACACATACAAGAAATCTAATCCCGGTTAAAAAATTTCTAAACACTGCAATATGTGATTATCAAAATATCATAATCCTAGTAAATACTTAAAAAAAAATAACACAAGGCATGTAAATTAATTGTTCCCTTTGTACTGACATTTAAATGTTATCTTAATATGTCTGGGTTTAGTTCTTTATAATACTGAGAAAAGGTAAAATTCTCCTCTTTTGGCTGTACTTGGGTGATTTTACCTGCTTCTCTTCAGCAGTAGAATTTCTGGAGTTCAGTCTAAGAGGTTCTCTGGCTGGTTCTGTGTTTTTTTTTTTTTTTTAATTCAAAGACCAAAGTGAAAAGGAGGAGAACTCTTATTCCTCCTTACCATTCTCTATGAGTACTAAAACCTTATTGTAGTTGAAGTCTGTTCATTTTTAAAACAGTGAATGAAAACAGATTGTGCTTAAAATTGGTGTTTTCCAGTCTAAGCATAAATGTTTGGTCTTGAGAACATTTATATACTATTTCTTCTGAGGTAGAGGAAGATCTTGAGCAGTGGACTTCCCTTAATATGTTTCTTCCATTTCTCTCTTCCCTCAATGTAATAATTCTCCCAGCTCCAACAATATTTTCCCCCTACTGGTTCTAACATGTTGCAAAGAAGTACATTTGAAACATAAATTAAAGAGGAAGATGAAACACCAATTAATTGCCTACTGAAAATTTAAAAATCACCCATGATTGATGTTGAACAGAGAATCAAATAAGAGAAAATTCATATGCTATTCAGACCTAGCTATTTTTCATACTAAGTCAAAATTGTATGTTGTCTTGCAGGTGATTTGAGAGAAACTTGCTTTGCATTGAGATGACAAATGTAGAATGTACACCTTTCATAATTCAACACTCGCTTTGATACTTTACCATAAAATACAAAGAAGGGGTTAAGACAAAAGAGAGATGTTGTATTGGCTTTAATTGCCAAGGTGTTGGCAGTGGGTGGGAGGGCTGCAGGGATGGTGTCTGTGGGGAGTGTCTGGTGCTACACAGTGCTGGACACAGACAGCTACAGCTGGCTCCAAAGGAGGCACTGCAAGTCTCAGACGGGACCCTCACCCAAGTTTGTCTATATGAAAATATCAGCAAATCCCTGTCCATTAGTGTGAAGAATGAAGGAAAAAAAAAATTCTGAGAAAGAGCCCTGAAGGCTCCAAAATCAGATGAAGTAGGTGAGAAAGAGCTTCAGACTCTGGAGCAGGTACCCATACTGCAGCCACTGGAGTAACTCATGTCAGACCAGGTGGATATTTCCTAAGGTGCTTCTGTCTGTGGAAAGCACCTGCTGAAGCAAGGGAAAAGTATAAGAAGGAAAGATCAACAGGGAGGAAGTGTCATAAAATGACCACAGCCTCAATTTCCCATCCCCCTGTGCTGTTTAGAGGGTGGAAGATAGAGAAGCTGGGAATGAAAAAGAAGCTGAGCCTTTGAAGAAGTAGGGGGTGAGAGGGAGCTATCCGGTTTTGGGTTTGATCCTTTTCACCTGACTCAAGTCATAGTTTATAATAAATTAAATCAATTCTGCCAAGTTCAGTTTGTTATCCCTGTCAGAGCAACCAGTAAAAGACCTCTCTGTCATTACTTTGACTTGTCAGAGGTTTCTATCAAATTTCCTATCCCTGTCATTCTGAGGAGAGGGAATGAGACACAAGCTGAGTGGTGTTTTGGAAGCCAGCCAGCAAAAAAGGCTTCTAAGAGAAAAACTCCTATTATCTATGTGTGCTTGAAAATTCTATTAAAATAGATCATAAAAAAGTATAGAAATCCCTAAATAGATCTAATACAGGTTTAATAGAACTACGTAATATTGGTTTGAACAAAATATTTAATCCTACCCATTCTATATTATCATTTTAAATAGCAAAAATATAATCCAAATTATTTTTAACATTTACATACTTTGTGTTATTTACCAGGAAACAGCACCTGCATTGCAATGTTATTAATATGTAGTGGAAGTTTTCAACAATATGCTTATGTAGTGAAAATTTTCAATAATGTATTTTCTTGCATCAATTATATGAAAAGGAAGGAAATGTCCAGTCTTTCACAACCTATTGTAATTATCTTGAATATTTGTTGATTTGGTAGTTTATTTTGTTAGATGTTATTGATGATAAACAATATTAGATGTTTTCAGAGAGAATGAGGAAGAATTTCCTTTTTAACACTGCTACCCAGAATAACTCTGAATGAAATCTCTGCAATACCATTTTTCTATGTTTTGGAAGGGAAATGAAGCCAGAAAACATAACTTCCAGAAAACAAAACAGAGTCCTACAATTTCTCCCAAGATTCACATTTTGAGGTAAATTAATATTTACTTCATTTGGACCACTACTTTTGTTCACAGCTAGCTGCTATTAATGAGATAAAGACATAGTGAGACCTTTAAAAAGTAGAGAGATAAATTTCCCAATTTTAGAAATTAAGCTCAGATAAGTTAAACTTTAACTGCAGCTATCGCCAGTTTTTTTTACTCAGAATAAACTTTTATGTAATGTTTGCATTCATTATTCGCTTTGCATGTTTCCTGGCAGTGTGACTAGGAAGTGTTAAATTTGATTTTAGATAAAATTTTCAGTAAATGCAGCTGCATTTGCTGGCTAAGAGTCTGCTCATCAGCACACATGCTTTAGTTCTCCACAAAAATAAATGTGCAAGGACACTCCATCATATATTTTCAGCTACACCTCACTGCTCAGCTCTACCAATTGAGATAAATTGATTGCAAACATAAAAACATACAAAGATTTTACTTAGCAATTCTATCTCCCTTTTAAAATTTCTAACTACTTCTGCACTATCTTTTCTTTACAGATCAGTCAATTTTCTGGCAATATGGCAAGGCATTTTTAAACAGTGTAATGAAAATTTACACCCTTCCTTGTTCAAAGTGATTCTGCATACAACTGGTCCTCAGATTTCTATCTATTTGCAATAAAATTGAAGATTTTGCAGTTTAGGGTTTTTTTTTGTTGTTGGGTTTTTTTTTTTTTTGGGTTTTTTTTTTTTTTTTTGGTGGTTTTTTTTTGTTTGTTTGTTTGGTTTGGTTTGTTTTGTTTTGTTTTGTTTTCTTTTTTTTTTTAGTTCTTTTCCCCATGTTCAGTTTTTGCTACGGTGTAAGGAAAACCCAAGTGACTCACACATTTCGTGCTATGGTGTGTTGACCCAGGGTGTGTCCACTACCATGGCCTTCAGCTGCAAAGGGATGAAATAATGAAAAGCTCATGTGTCAAAATAAGGACAAGGAGAGATTGGTCACCAGCAATTGTGACCTAAGTTGGTTGCCATGGGCAAGACAAAAGATTGGTCACCAGCAATTTCTCTAGGTTGATTTTCATGAGCAAGACAATCAACCTAGAGAAATTAAATTACTAATCAAATCAGAATAGGGTAATAGAGAAATATAAAATGAAATTTAATAAAAACATATCCCTCAGCATTCCCTTCTCCCTGGGTTGGAGTTCTATATCTCCTCCTCACTGTGGCCCATGAGAGCAAAGAAGGAGTTCAGTTCATCATGCATTGTTTCTGCTGCTCCTTCCTCCTCAAAGGGAGGACTTGTTACACTTTTCCTCTGCTTCAGCATGGGGTCCCTCCCACAGGACATACTACTCCACAAACTCCTGTGATGTCAGTCCACCCCATAAGCTGCAGTTTTACATCAAATGGTCCAGCCTGGGTCTTGTCCGTGAGGCACAGGCTTCTACAAACCTCTGCAGTGGGAGCTCCTCTCTCTGTAGCTCAAGGGTCCTGTCAGCAACCTGCTCCAGCGTGGGCTTCCCATAGGGTCACATCCTCCACTGTACATCCACCTGCTTTGGCATGAAGTCCTCCACAAGACATAAGTGGATATCTGCTCCATTGTGCATCCCCATGGGCAGCCTGTCTGCCTGTTTCCTCTGCTTCAGTCTGCTGCCTGGAGCAACTCCTGCCCCTTCCTCACTGACCTTGGCGTCTGAAGGGCTGTTGCTGCCGTGTTTCTCACTCCTCCATTCTCTGGATACTGTTTCCCAGCAAGCTTTGTTTTGTTTTGTTTTGTTTTGTTTGGTTTGGTTTGGTTTTGGTTTTGTTTGTTTGTTGTTGTTGGTTTTTGTTTTGTTTGGTTTTGGTTTTGGGGTTTGTTTTTTGTTTGTTTGTTTTTTTGGTTTTGGGTTTTTTTTTTCCTTCTTAAATATGTTTTCACGAAGCAGCTCCCATTGTTGTTGATGGGCTCAGCATTGGCCAGCACTGGGTCAGCACTGCCTTGGAGCTGACTGGCACTGACTGTATAGGACACGTTGTAAAATCTTCTGATAACTTCTCGGAGAAGACACACATGTAGCATCCCACTTCCAAAACCCCAGTACAAGGACCTGTATTTTGCATGCTTTGTGGCTTCTCTGTGCCACATTCTGCAATCTCTTTTTCATATTGCATAACACCACATATTTTGAGTATTTCATTATGGGAATGGAAGAGATGAAACTACCATAGGAGCGTCCAGCTTGAATAGATAAGCATGAAGGTTTATTCAATTCTCTTGTCAACTGGCAAAAGGAAATATTCTTGACAACACTTGTTTCAGACTCTACATTTGAAAAGTTTCCTTCCCACAATGAAAAGGTTAACCTCATCTGTCTTACCTTAAACTCATTAGACTTGTGTATCCAGACACATAAGATTTGTGTATCCAGACACAGTAGAAGCCTTGATTATCTATTTAGAAAGACCATGTGAAGCATCACCAGTGTGTCATTGACCTTTTATATGGTACATTCTCACATCTCCTTTACAGAGATGTTTTAGAAAGAGTATTGAGTGAGGAAGGATTCAGCCAGTCTTGTGTCAACAGGATGTATTTGTGTACTGCCAGGCAAAACTAAGTAAGAAATTCCAGCCTTATCCATGTTAATAGTCAAAGCAGTGCTTTGATTGGCATTAAATAGCTTAGCAGTTTTATTGAAGAACTCCAAACCCCTGATAATCCCATGGGAAACAACCCTATGGAGTCAAACCTGTATATGCTCTTTACAAACAACAGACTGGACATGGGAAATCCCAAACCAGAGGTGAACACTGTAGCACAGAAAAAGTACCTTGGGTGAAAGAGGCTTGGCTCAGAAAATACTTGACCATACTGGGTATACATAAACCCATGGGCCCTGAGGGATGGGAATGCACCCATAAGTACTGAGTGAGCTGACTGATGTCATCAAGAGACCACTTATAATAATCTTTATCATGGCAAATGAGAAAGTTGCTGAAAGACTGGAGGAAAGCAAATGCCCCTCCCATCTTAGAAAAGTGCAAGAAGGAGCACCTAGAGAAGTACAGGCTGGATCTTTGGAAAGAAGCTCAAATCACTAATATTGGATAAAAATTCCAGGTACACTTCCAGTCTGTTGAGACCAACAAAGATTCACATCCATAATGACAGCAGTGGGGGCATCTGCCTTCCTGGCTGGATAAGGATGTTGTCCATGGTCTGTGTTTTCGATCCCTGCAGCTCAGTGGCTGTCAGGGGTCAACCCTCAGCACCCCTGTGATGGCTCTGGGGACAGGCTGTGACAGCCCCTCCCTCACTGCTTTCAGCAGCCACAAGCTCTGATCCTCTGCATATTGTCCAGGGCTCTTATAACCATATACACATGCAGGCTCCATCAGGTCTCATCACCCCACCACTCATTATCACGGACCTGTTCTCCTTCTCCCTACACTCTCTGCCTCCACGCCCAAGGGCTCTGCTGTCCTACCAAGCTGCACTGCCCAGTCCAGACTCTCTACAGCAGCACATAATTCCCTCTCCTGCTGGGAGTCATGACTTGGTGCTGCTCTCTGCATCACCACCGGGCTGTGTCCTTGCAGGAGCCCAGAGAAGCTCAACAAGTTTGAAGTACAAAGATTTCATTTCACCTAAAGTGCTGCAACGTGTCTGTCATGTTCTCCTGCTTCTGAGTTCTACTGCTATCCAAATCCTTTGACAAGCTGCCAGGCTGCAGGTCCAGAAGACTTGTGCATCATCCATCTGCCATAGACAGAGGTCATGCTGACAGTCCAAGCCCTGCTGAGTCCTCCTGCTGGTGCCTCTTACCATGAGTAGCTTCTCTATGATACAAGTCAGATCTTCAAGAAATCTCACTGAGTGGTCTATAAGTAAAATTTCAATAGCTGCCGTACTTTGCAATGACATAAAACTCAAAGTTTACTCAGTTCTGTTCTTCCCATAAAGGCAAGTAAGTTTATATATTCAAAATCTATTGCTATTGGACAAAGCCCATTTTTATTGGACATTAATTAATAGCTAGAACTTAGATATAACATTTTATGGAAACATTACACAAGTCATGCTAGAAGATTTAATCAAAAATATCAGAAATACTGGATCAAAAATAGTGTAGCCAGCAGGACCAGGGAAGTGATTGTTGCTTTGTGCTCAGCACTGATGACGCCACATGTTGGGGGTTATATTTGTTTCTTTTTCACTTACAGAATTTTTTCCCATAAGTTGCTAGACGACTAGCTACTGAGTGCTTGACTAAAACAAAGACGTGGCCAAAGGAGACGGCAGCACCGGGCTACACCTGCTGGTTTTGGGTCTAGGAGTTTCCCTCAGAGAGGGGATATAACCCGAGTTTTGGGGGAAGTAAAACGCAGGTTTGGGGGCAGCTTCGCTCTCATGCTCTGGGCACTGGAGAGAGAATGGCCAGGCTGCTGCTTGCTGCAGGAGTTCGCTGTTACCCCCCATCCAGTCTTGGAAAAATCGACCACGATCTGCTCGTGTGCGCCGGAGCCCTGAACTCTTCTCCTCCTGCCCTGCTGGGCCAGCCCTGTCCCACCACCGCTGTTCCTTCGGGGCTGCTTTGAGGCTTTCCTGCTACTCTGTAGCCCTGCCCTGCCCTGCCCTGCCCTGCGGGGACATCCCTGCCACTCCAGCTACCACCAACAGAGCTGCTGATACCTCTCATCCACCAGCCCCGGATTTTCTACCGCTCCAGCTTGGTGCTCTCAGAGTTCCAAGAGATCAGACTGCCCCAGGCTTTGTGAAATCAAAGCCCTTCAAGGTTCTTTGTTCTGTTTATTATTAATGCTGTGGCTGTTATTGTTTATTTGCTTTGTTAGACACAGTAGTAAAGGACTGTTATTCCTGTCCCCATATCTCTGCCTGAAAGCCCCTTTTATTTCCTAAATTATAATAATTTGGAAGGAGGGGATTTGAATTCTCCATCCCGAGGGGGGTCCTGCCTCTCCCTAGCAGA
>VXBR01008343.1:96769-126441 GCA_013400215.1 Cisticola juncidis | reverse complement strand
TGCTGTGTCCAGTTCTGAGCCTTACATTTCAAGAAAGACATTGGGATGATGAAGGGTGTCCAGAGAAGGGAAACAGAGCTGGTGAAGGATCTAGAGAGTAAGTTATATGAGGAGAAACTGAGGGAATTGGAATTTAGTCTGGAGACAGGGAGACTCAGGGGAGGCCTTATTGCTCTCTACAACTACCAGAAAGGAGGGAATAGATAGGGGGGGTATGAGGGTGGGCCTCATTTCTCTTCACCCAGATGACTGGGAAAAAGTCAAGGAAATGGCCTCAAGCTGCACCAGGTTGGAGGTTCAAGTTGGACATCAGGAAGAATCTTCCCTGACAGGGTTTTCAGGTATGGGATGGGCTGCTTAGGGAGGTGATGAAATCACCATTCCTGGAGGTGTTCAAGAAACAACTGGCACCTAATACCATGGTCTAGTTGAGCTGGTGCTCATCAATCAAAGGTTCTACTCAATGATCACATATGTCTTTTCCAACCTAAATTATTCTGTTATTCCATGATTCTGTGATAAAGGCCACCTCAGGTGCAGTTATATTTTATTATTTGTAGATCTACAAAATTGAAATTATTTACCTGTTTTAGTTAGTAGTGGAGTAAAGTCTTGTTATTAATTCTGTTCAAAATTTTTCAGTAGACTGCACATTTTAACTTGAAAGTACCCAATGACACAATTTATTTCACTAAAGAAAGCCTTCTTGTACCCAATGCCACCTGGGTTTTTTTCCATTGTAGTGTTTGTTCTTATGCCATTTATTTTACATTAACACAAATTGTGCCAAAAGTAGAGCTAATTTATTAAATAAATTAAGTAGAGAAATTGCTATTTAAAGTAAGGTTGTTTTTCCTTACATTATAATATACAATATGCCTAGTGATGCCAGCTGTATGGCTGACTAATCTGTAATTCTGAGCAACTGCTGTATTACAGAATCATAGAATCATTTAGATTTAAAAAGACCTTTATGATTGTTGAGCCCACCTGTTACTCTAGCAGGGCCAAACACACCCCTAGAAATAGAGATGAAGAGTAGAAATATGATTTATGTATATATGGGTAGGATTTAATACAAAAAACATTGTTTTATAGTGCACTGACCTGCAATAAAAGCCCCATAATATTTTCTAACTTTTTCCAAAAGCAAAAAGTAATAGAAACTTTGTGAAATGTAAAGATAATATACCCATGTGCATTTAAACACAATGAATTTACTTTCATGAGATCTGATAACTTACTTGCTATCAGATTACAGTGTATCTTTCTACCATGGAAAAAGACAATAAATAAACCCTTCTAATGACCATGACCTTGCAGAGTCAAAACCTATATTACTTGTTTGGAATGTTATTGCTAATATGACAGAATAGCAGATTTCTCCACTTAACTATTACCATGAAAACAGTTTCCAATAAAGCGAGATTAATATTAACCTGATTTGCAAATCTCTCTGGAGTTCTGTATACTTTACAATATTGTACATTACAGTTAGTGCAATATAGCCTTAATATTTAAAAATAATAAAAAATAATTCAGACACCTACAGAACTGAATATAAAGTAGTTCTCAAGTGCTGATATATATTAGTAAAAATGTTTATTTATACCCCAAGAAGCTGTCCATAAAAATATTATCACAAAGAACATTGAAAATGCTGGAAAATAGGTACACACTAACTGATATACTTGAGTATAATGAGGACATGAATTCACTGGTTTACTGCAGTTACCAAGAGGAAAGTTTCAGCATTAACATATTAATAAATAATTATGGTTGTTTCTAATGGAGATATTTCATTGTCACTGATAAATAATACATAATTTACATCCTGGTGATAAAGCAATTTATTCATGTTATCACCATCCTCATATTACTTGCTGTTATATTCTGGGATAACAAGTGTCTTACTATTAGCTACTAAGTATTCAGAAGGACATCTTGAACAGCTTTACTTAAAAAGTTTTAATTGCCTATGAAAACCCCTCATGAAAATTACTATTGTGACAAGTGTGGCAAAGCCTTTCATACTGTGATCGTAGAGTTTTTCTTCATGTAACCCTTTCTTCACGATGCATGGAATTGATGTGGTTTCTAGGAGGGAAAAGAGTTAATGGGATCTCAAAAGTATATGTGTATTGGGACCAGATCACTATATTGATTCCTTCACACTAGATTGCTGGCAAACAAAATTCATTTAAAATAGAAACATACAATTCCTAATATGTAGTATAATTTTTTTTCTTTAAAAGGGTTTTGAGAATGAAACCATGATGCATGGGTGGATGGAATTGTGGACTTCCCTAACCTTAGAACTAATGACATAGATTGTGATACATTTTCTTTCAAAACACAAGATATTTCAAAAATAAAAGCAGGGGTAATATTTTCAGTTGCGATATATTGCCCACAGAGGATTTGGGAGTTTCCAGCCACTGAACTCATATGACAGTAAGTTTTCAGACTGCTGTTTCATCTCACAAGATTTCCATGAGGAACATCTTGTGAGTGGATAGCAATTCTTTGAAGGCTTTAAGTTTCATCTGCAGATCAAAACTCGAAGTTTTAGATTCATCACTTAAGTAACTGAAAGTTTTGCTCAGCTTCAGGAAGTACCAACACTGCTTCTTGCTGTTCCTGTTTATGTATTTATAAAGCAATTTAGGTGTATTCTAAGCCTGGTATCTATACTTCACTAAAAGTTTTTCTTTGTTTTAGCAATATCTTGTTCAAGGTTAGAAACATATTAATCTTTAATAAAAGAAGATTTGAGATTTCATGGATTCTATGCACAGAAAATAGAGTGAAGGTTATACCAAGCAAGTTTTATTTTGGCTTTGCATACCAATATATAAGCAATCTAAAACTCAGTAAGTAATAAAAGAGAAAGACAACTGCTTCCCTTTCTCATTTATCTTATTACATCTGTGTCCCTGTCATCCATTAACAAAATTAAGTTTTAGAACAGAACCAAGAATGGATAAAAATGTAAATCAAATGAAGTCTGAGTCACCCCGATTTCAATTAATATTTTGAAAAACAATGTTTGAAGATGTAAACAGCATCCAGAGATGCCACTTTAAGAATATAACTGAGAAAATTGCTTTCTGTTTCCTTTCAATTTAAGGCTAGTTTGCTGTAGGTTACTCTTGTCTCTTACATCAGCCTAAATCTGGCTATTTCCAAAGGACTGAGATTGCATCACAGCCACACAGTTCAGATTTTTTCCATGTTTGCAGACTTCATCTTCAAATTGCTCTTTCCAGATAGTTGCTTATGGAAGCATTTAAACAGGCTATGGACTTTCATGAGTATAGAATGATAGATGAGTTAGCTTGTTAAATAAGAGAGATGTTCTTTCACAGCCAGAGACTGACTAGTAGTTCTCACACAAATTTTGAAAGCTCTGCTAACCCTGCTCTGTTCTGTGCCATCATGCTCCAGGTTTACAGTTTCCTAATTCACTACCAGTTTGTTTACTCAACAGCAATTTCTGACATGTGTTTCCCATTGGCTGGCAGTCTTGTTAATATCAAAGGTCTGCAGCAACACTAACTAATATCATCTTCAAAATGATGTCTGAGTCTTGCCAAACTTCACAGAGTCAAAAAGGTCAAAAACTTTCATGGATTCCATTTAAATCAAGCATGACGCACTACTTCAGCAAAATATTCTGTGTTTATTACAGTACTATCCATAGATGTTTTAAAAACTGTAGGGTTTTGGTTCTTTTTTAGATTATGCAGTTGATGTCCATATCAGTATAAGTGATCATAAAGATGTAAGAACTTATGAGCATTTCAATTCCCTGGAACTTTGAAGGGCTTGTAGCACTGCATTTCTGAAAAGTCTTGGAACTAATCCACTAGAGCTGGTACTTGTAAACATGGTGCTTGGACTCTCCTTTTGTGATCTGGGACCTAAAGTGTTTATCTGACGATACTGTGTACCAGAAGACTTCAAGACCACACACAATTACCTAGAGGTGTCTTAATTCTTCAGGCCTTTGTGATGGTACATCTCTGGCTTGTTTTCTAATGGAAATGCACTCTATTTCTCCAGGTCCTGCTTTTTAAAGTCATCAAATCCTGAATTACAAGAACCCTTCTGTAATGCAAATACTTCAAATTGTGAATCCCGCATTAAGACAAATATATAAACTATTTCTCTGTATTATCTAAACCATACAGCATCATTCAAAATACTTAAGCAAAGAAACACAACAGATTCCCCAGATTAACTGAGGTTACAACAGAAGAAATCTTCCCTTCCTGAAAAAGTGTCAGTCATGATTTCTACTTGGATGTAAGCATCTTCACTTCATGGAATTTTGATCTGATCTCTACAGGTCCCACAGAGGGTTTACAGCGATAATCATTCATGTCAAAAATCCATTTTTTAACCTTTGCCCCTCCCCTTAGTTAGAGGACATGTTGCTTTTCTTTTTAATTAAATTGTTTATCTAACATAGTTAATTATACATTTATCATATTAGGAGTACTTGTTTGCATTTCATCCCTCAAAAATGCCCCATGTTTTTCTAGGAGGTATAAAACTCCCTTTATTCCCTTTCTTTACTAATTAGCATTCTTCATGTAATTTTTTTTCACCAGATCTTATACTCAGTGGCCATTTGCGAATTAGAGAAGTATATGATCCAAGGATAAAGATCTTCGTCTGTCTATCTAAAGCAATAAATTTGAACAAACAAAACAAAACAAACAAGCAAAACAACAACACCACCACCACACACACACACAAAAAAAACAAAACAAAAAAAAAAAAAAAAAAAAACACAAACACAAAAAAGAGTTCTGGGGGGAAAAGGCAAGCCAAAACAGATGCTGTTATATTCCATTCAGAAACTGACTCTGTGCTTCTCTTCCACTCATCATCAAGAGACAAGAAATCAAAATTATTCATGAGAAAGTTAAAAGGTTGTGGGATTTTTTTGTCTCCCAACTAGAACATTTTCCTACATTTCACCTTACAAATATGTGGAAGTGAAATAGTTGTTTATAGTTAAAGTTTCAGGCCTGAAACTCAAAAGACTTTGTGGTTTTTGCTCCAAAGCATTAAAGAATCAAACAAATTACCCAATCAAACAAAAAACTCCTAGTACTTACAATCTGGAGTTACCCTGTAGATACTGTTCTAATAAGAAAACATAGGGTGTCAGTATAAAATAACATTTAAAAAGCAACCTAAAAAGCAAATAAAAATATTATTAAAAAACTATACACTTCAGCTGAATTTTTGAAGCCTTGCCTGAAACGTGCACAAACTTTCTTGTTGTCTTAACACCAATTCTTGTTCATGCCTGAAATTTCCATCCCCTGGCCTGTGCTGCTCCAGTGCTTATAGTCATATGCTGTTGCTTCCATGAGTGGTGGAAGTAAAACACTCTTGCAAAGAAAAGTCAGCTCTTGTGAACTGCCTCTGATGGCTGTCAATATATGCAGTGTTAGCCAGCCCTAAAAGCATTTTCCCAGGTTTGAGGATAAACCCACATCAGGGAATATCCACCACAGGCAGGAAGTATAATGCCACACCTATTGGACAGGGCCCCCAGAATTCAATTCTCCAGGTTGAAAGTCATGTCTAAAAATGCCATACTAAAAGGACCTCTTAGAGTCAAAGAAGATGTACCCAACGATTGAAACCATTTGGAATCCTGTATAGAGCTGGGCAAAAGTAAAAGACTTGTGGCATAAGGAGTGTTCAACTATTAACCTCAAGTTGCAAAATGTGTGGAGAGAGGCATGGCAGCTATTAACTCTCCACAACAACATTTGAATTAGATCCACGGATGTGCACAACCTGACCCACTGCTCTAGTACTGTTCAGCATTGTACTGACTATGTTAGTCAGATTATACTGAGAAGGGAATTCTAAATCCTGTCTGTCTGTTCTGATTCTTCATATTCCATGAGAGGCTCTACTAGTACAAAAGATCCTAAATGAGGGAGAATCAAGCTCAGTAGAGGGATCAGGTTCCAGTACCTCAGCAGTGTCAGACTCCAGCAAGTGAAACTTCTTGGTTTCCTGCATGCTGAAGAGAATGAAGGGGGTGATACATGCATGCCTTAGGGTAAGAATCTTGCTGAGCTGCACAGAACTAGGAAGAAACTTTGTCACAAGAATCTCACTGCAGCAGGAAGACATTATTTCACAGCAAGTGCAGCAGGTAGATCAGCACCTGTCAGAAACTACATATGAGTAGCAACAGAACAATGTCTTGTCCTGTGGGTTAAGAGCTGATACAGAGGATTTATGGGTACACATGGCATGGAAGAGTCTCCTTAGCTTTGTTCATCTGAATAGGGTGACATGACAATCCCTTCATCCTTGTGTAGTACAGGTTCAGAAAGTGGAAGAAGTAGCAATCATTGAAGGAAAGCTTCTTCCACTAACTTCCAGCAGGGTAACTTCCATAACTTCCAACAGATATCTCCAGAGTGGGTGTGGGGAAAAAAAAAGGCCCATCTAGATCATGAAGCAGCGAGGAAATAAGAAATGATCGTATGTTAAATTTCAGCTGTAGTGGGCAACCAGCACTTGTCATGATACAGAAATATGGGCAGCTACACAACCGAGGCAGAGCTGTGTGGGACGTGTTTGGAACAATGACCCGTGGTTAGATGAGCCTTGTTATATCAGCCCTGCTTGACCCCAGAGACAGAGCACAGTCCCAGGTAATTTCATTTACAGACACAATAAGTGTATGGTTTTCTTTTCTTCAATACCGGAATTATACTCTTCTTGTTCATAGGGCAAGATTTCTCCCATAGGGAAAAACTATAGATACAAAAATAATGGCAACTGAGTTAATGTGACTGATACCTACAAGCATAAGTGCTGGCCTCATGTTGTAGGGTCTTCTTCCTTAACACAAATACAAATGAAAAATCAGAGAAATGGAATTTCATTAAAACAATCGTGATTGATTTGGGGGGTACTAAAGAGCACTCAGTCATTAGATTCTTCCTGGCATGCAAATGCCGTGTTTCCTCAATAGAAGTAATCCATGAATTGTCACAAAGAATATTGCAGACAACTTCTAACCTAACAAAATTATAAAAAAAGAAAAAATGTTAACAGTGCAGGTGACAGAACTGCATACCATAATTTTATTAATGTAAGAATTTGTATATGTATACTTTTCTTCGTATACATATTCATGTCTGTAGCAAAAATACAAGTGAATCAGGCCAATCACTACTTAACAGAAAAAAAATCAAAAAACCCCCCAGCTCCACAAAAGACAAGAAAACAAAACAAAACAAACAAACAAAAACAACCCAACAAAAACAAAAACCCAAACCAAACCAAAAACCCACCAAAAAAAAAAAATAAAAATAAAACTATAAAACTTACTGCTATATCCTAAGCATTTGACTCAGATAAGAAGAAAAACAAAGGAAACCATGCAAGGAAAAGAGTAGAATAAACCTGAAATACTTTAGTTATGTTAATTTCTCTTGCTTGTACCTTCAAGCATCTGTAACAATCTAGCAGTTAATACCCTTGAAAAAATATAAAAATATGCAGGGAGAAACAAAATTATCCATATATCCAGGGAGAAGAAAATTTCAACAATCAGATATTTTTTACTGCCTTTTTTTCCACATTTCCCTTCTATAGCCAGCTTTCAGGCAATAAGGTAAGCTGACTGAGGGCAAACACAACATTTTTCAAACACTACTTCTTAGTATTTTCTTCACCTGATTCACACCTATAATTCTTTTGTTAACAACTTGAGCATGTTCATTCTTGTGTGTCATAAAATAAACTAACTACAAACAGCAGTCCCTGTCCCTGAAAACACATCCCACATTCCACTGCCTGCCTGGAGATTTGTTATGATACACAGAAGAGCATACACCTGGTTTACTGCACTGACAGGTGGTTGCTGTCTCATTTCTTTCCTTCCCAGTAGCAAACAGGACAATTCAGCTCCCTATTGTAGCTAAAGGCCCCTTGGAGGTACACTAATGTTCAGTAAATTGCCATGAATAAATAGACTAAATTTCATCTATCGTAATAATTCTTCTTAAGATGAATGTGCCAATTACACAACCAACAAAAGCAATTGCTGCTGGGAAAACTGAATTCAGAACAATTAATATAATAAACCTATGCCTAGAAATGTTAAAATCTTCAGTAACTGCATCTTTCAAGAAGAACTGCAATGCAGGTGGAATTCTTTTTATAAACCACACATTTATAAAAATGGGCTGTATATTGAACCATGGGCTGACTGAGAGTGCACAGGAAATCTGATTTAAGTAGTGATTACTTCTTCCATATTTTTTCTGCAGACAAACTTCTCCACTGATTCCCTATCACAGCTTCCCTTAATTGCTAATCTAAAGTCACCATTTTCATGGTGGAAAGATATCACCTGCTCAGGAAACTACTCAAGTTACTCCTCTCATCAAGTAGATTTAAAAAACCCACCAATAAACAACAAAGCAAACTAACCATCTAACCACCTACCTACCTACCTACCTACCTGCAAAAAAGCAAAAACCTGAACAAGCAGAAGAAAAAAAAAATTAGGTGCATACTCACAATAATCTTTTAAGTAAGGAAAACTATGCACATTTTCACATATAGCCTGCCACATATGCAGTCTCCCTGCATACCCTGATTTTGTTTCATTTGATGTTTTCTTGAATTTCTTTTCATGCTATAAGAGTATTATGGTCAATTGTTACATATACAAATGTAGACATATATTTGTAACAAATTCTCAGATGTTCCTGATAGATCTTGTCTACAAAGATCACTGTCACAATCTGAAAAATGTGTGTAATTAAATAAAAGAATTAATCTTTTCATTAGTGCTTTTAATCAGGTGTTCTATTGAAGATAAATAATGTATTTTCCAGTGTCCAATTTCCTGGTAAATTTTTCATACTGGAAAACCAACATTTCTACTTTCACAATTTCAAAAGTTAGATCTGACTAGCAAATAATAAGCATTTCTGAGTATTTAGGCTAAAATTTATAAATCAGGTGAACCACCTAAGTTACCAAAACTTATGAAAAAAAAAAAGGTGAGTTAAAGTTGAATATTATTGAAGATAATATTTCCTTTACAATCCAGAAAAGGGAAATAAACTTTTTTTCTATTCTTATAACCCTTAAAATGTATTAGGGAAATTACAGTCCTCCCTCTGAGCAACACAAATCCAGATCTTACAAATTAGCTGATGTTTGAATTTTTCTTCATTTTGAAGTTCAGTCATGTACTGAACACATATTCAAACCTAAGTATTCCACATTCCTTCATGTGAAGGAAACAGGATTTCATTTACAGTCCTTATCACTGTCTGTATTTCAATATATAAATAAATATTGAATGAGGATTAAAGGTTTCTGAGGATTTTAGTATGTAGAAAGATATCAAATACCATAATAATTACAATTAACTACAGGAAAAAGCAGAAGATTATTTTATCAGGTATATATAATAGTTGCTACTATAAAAGAAAGGTCAATAAAAATGTAGATTATCAATCTACAAGGTAGTACCCTAAATGAAATGCTAGCAATACCTCTCTAAAACTAAAATTTCTGATAAAAAATGTGTCTTGGAAAATTTAAATATATATTGCTTTCCATGTAATTTTTAAAGCAAAGTGGAATCATTCAAAAAATGGAAATTGCATTTTGATGATTCATTTTTCTTCATCATCAGTTTTCAAAGATCAACATTATATAATTTTCTGATATCTTATCAACAAATTGTACATTTCCTTTTTCGTCTTCACGGAAAATGTTCATACAGCGATCCCTCTATGAGCAAAAATTGTGTGCTTATAAAATTCCCTTACCAAGTAAATTGTTCCAAGTTATAAAAGACTGTTGCACATTTGACAACTGGTATTCTGCATACATGCCAGCACATATTTACAGTAAGCCCTAGATATTCCTTTATCCTTATAAAATAATATACATCAATATTCAGAAAATAATAAACTAGCATAGAACTAAAACCCAGTATATTAATATCCAATTCAGACACTTCTTCTGGTAAAACAGGTTAAGGAAAATATAAATCTTAAGAACTAATGGAAGTATCTTTGTATTTTAAAAAATATAAATTTGCCTTCATTAGTTTAGAGGGATGGCTATAAGAAGGCCTTGCAAATTCTAAATTATGAACAATCACAACAAATTTACGTAGATTTATAGATGGGCCCATACTACTTGTCAGGGATTACAAAGCACACAGATAATATTTTTGCTAAAGAAATTTTCCAAGTTACAAACTACTGAAAATTACTTCATTAAGAAAATTACTTTATACTTTGTACACTATATTGTGTTGTGTCCAGTTCCTCTCTGGATATCTTTTCAAACTCTCACCTCTAGCATCAGTCTCAGTCCTTCATTCAGCCTTTATTCAATAAACTACGATTTGTCAGCACATCTAACTAAAGCTTAGCATCCTACTGCTTCTGTCTTTTCCATCTTACTCCTAGACTGGCTCAGCACCTGAACTGTCACTAAACTGACTTCATTCCTTTAATGTGATTTCCACGTTAACTGGAGTAGCTACCACTGCATGCTGAGCAGTCTTCAATAATTTGAAATATTTTTCTCACTGCAATTTTGTTTAAATGCAATGAACTGATAATACACATTTATTCTGGGAACGTGGGCAGTGTCCCATAACATTAATTGTGTCTTGCACTACTAAAAGAAAAGAATCATACTCACATACTAGTTACATTTAAGGCAAATGAACTGGTAAACACTTCTTGGCAAAAAAAATCACAGAATGGGTAAGGTTGGAAGGGATCTCCGTGGGTCATATTGTCCAACATCCCTGCTCAAGAAGAGTCTAGGGTATATTACAAGTGTTTTTTCAATAGAAGGGTCTTGGAAACTCTTGCTGGACTGAGTAATAAGATAATTTTTATGGGAAGATTTACACATACTCAGTGACTCTTTCCTTTAGTAAAGGTCCTGTATCTGTAGGATATCTTTCATACTTCATTACATATCTAGCTGTAAGATCATAGTGTATTGTGCTTTGACTCTATGTCTATTCAAGTCTTGTGTTCTATTTTTTGTATCAAAGTCAATGAGATTCCTAGGAGGATATTGTGATAATCATGATATGGTAAAATCAGGTCAAAATCACATTGTAATTTTTATTGCTGCAGATATCTTTTTACTTACTATATAATTATATTTAATCTGTAAGGTTTTCTTTAAGTCTTTCTAAGAACAAAAAACTTAACAATTCAGTAAATGAAAATACCTAGAAGTTTTGTGGATGAAAAGATAAAACAAGAACCACTAGCAAATAACTCCTCCCTCGCATCCTCAATCATTGATTTTGTCAGTGTTGTCTCACAGGCTAATGTGTAAATCAAATGTGGCATGACCTTCCTTGAACTCACAGATTTATTTATATTGTATGGAGTTGACTTTTTTACATACTCATGGTTTGGTTGAATTCTACCACTCATAAATTATGTGTCTAATATTTCCTGGAAGGTCACAGTAGCAGGATATATATCCTGATCCTGCTCAGCAAACTAGAGATGCAGAAAATAGTTATTTAATATAGAAAGCAGGAAGAAAAGATCAGACGGAATACGTTTTTCCACAATTTTCTCTGAATTTGCTTAGTATCTTAATATCTTTAAGCTATTTATCTCAGTGTTAAAGGATAGTGTTAAAGGATTTATAAAAATTAACCCCTACAAAATCCCTCATGTGTTTTTCAGTAGAAAACCCAGCATTTGCTAGTAATCAAACTAACTTCTAAGTCATGTCCCCTAATTTTAGAAATTTCAGTTCTCACACAAGTGAGGAACAAGAAACAGTATTCAGAAATGATCCCTGGGAATAATCCAGACTGCTGTCATGTACTTGTAAAAGTTTTCCACTTCCTTGATTTATTTGTCATATACTTATGGCAAAATATTATGTCCAAAGCTTCACAATCTATTGTCAACCCCTACTTCAAGATCTATTCTATCTCCCAAGATCTCAGGTGTTCTACCAATCTTCTTTAAAATCACTGATAATTTGGCAGTCGTGCCCTTTTTTCCTCTCTTCTATATGGTTAGGAAACAATGTGAGGTGTCCTGATATTTCAGTAGTTATTTTAGGAATTTTTTTTTAGAAAGAATTTAAAAGTGTAAAACATTTGATTAGCCTTTACAGTCATCTCACAGATGCAGAGTAAACTAACATGCAAATTTCACATCCTTACTTACATTCAATGACTGAGTTGGCAGAATTACATCTAAGTCCTTCATTTCTTTTCCTTCTATCTGTTTGGCTAGCCTGCTGCCCCTTGGTGACAGTGAGATTTTCTCCCTTGACGCCAATATTTTACTAGGCTTGAGTAGAAGAATTTAAAATAAAACATATGCTCAGAATGTGAAAATTTGGAAACATATATTATGAAAACCAGGAGAAAAATTCATTTGAGTGTGCACTAAACCAGACTTGTTCACACTTCTGTTAGTTTCTTTGGTGTTTCCCCCAACTCATTCACATGTGAGATAGACTAGAGCCTCCTGCAATTTACTTTTATCTGTATCCACCAACTCTTTGCTATATCAGCTGCGACAAGCTTCATCCTACCACTCATAGAAAAACTTCAACATGCTTTTATTTTCACACTTCTAAATAAGGAATGGTTAGTCAAATATGCAGCCAAATTCCTTTCCATGTAAAAATGGCTGATAAAGATGAAATCAGATTCATAATTCTAGTATTTAGGGAAAAATCAGGATAAATAATTTCCATGATGTTTTTTTCATTTTGTCTCTAAATTATGAATGGTCAGAGGACCTGTGACTGTATGCATAATTCAACTTAGGTCACTTTCTTCTTTTCTGTATTTTATCCTGAAAATAATTTGTTCATACTTATGTAAAAAATTCTGTACAATCTCCATCCATGTTCTGGGGGCTTTTTGTAGTTACACATAATTTCCTGGTAACCAAGTCTGATAAGATTTGTGGGAGTATTTTTTCCCATGTAAAGATTTCCTGTTCAATGAAATGTGTTACAAACCGGTGTCTTACCCGGTATTATTCCAACATGAAGACTGAAATGAAATATTTGATCATGGAACTTTAAAGGTCATAATATTATATGTCTTCATTAAATTTCAAAAGTTATAGTTAGGTCACACACAGAGGTTGTCCCATAACCAGGGGCAGACTATGTCACCAAGAAGTCCAGACCCTGTACCATGGCAGGCTCGAGGGTGTCAGCATTGCTCAGAAGCAGGGTAGGAGAAGAGGGCCTGGAACCCAGGTCAGGCAATACTGAAGTTTCGTAGCAGGTAACCGAATATGATCATGGCCTCTTCTTAAATTTCATCAAGGTTTTACTAAATTTAGACAAAACTTTTTTTTTTTTTTTTTTAATTAAATCTCTAGGTTTTGGCAAGAAGTACTGTAGAAAGACAATTAAAGAGAAAATTCTGAATCAGATTTAGGTATGAACAGTGCATCCAATTCTGTATTGCCCTTGGGGCTAGCATCTACACACTATAAGGGTCCAAATTTAACCAGAGTAATGTGCTCATATCTACAATGTTTTTTAAATGACCATACAGTTTGAAGAGATCATGAGACTGCTGCAGTAGAGAAAGAGATTAAATAAGGTTGTATATTGACTAACATTCCCAAAGTTGAAATCATCTGTCGTTTGGAATTTTCTTAAGATTCCCTCTTAGGAGAATTGTAACGATATTGACAATCTCAGAACTATGAAGCACATATTATGTGTAATAATATGTGCAATAGTGCTAATGAGAATGTCCTAAAAAGTAATAATAAATTAGGGCATTACAAAAGTCTCAGATACTTAATAAATTTTAATTAAAATTGTGCTAAAAGCAAACTGTATCATTAATTTGTTTGTTGTCTTACAACAGCTTTTAAAAGATAAAAAATTCAAGGTTTTGGAATATCCAGGTGACACCCACATTTTTCTCCCACTTTGCATTAAGGATCAAAACTGATAAAAATTTAAAGAAAGTTCCTATACATCTTGTATAAAAATTCTTTCGTAATATCACTATTTTAATATGTTTAAGTAGAATCCACTTAACTTCTTGTCAGACATCAGAACAAGAAGTTGTGCTAACTCAAAGATGATATACATTTTTATTTCAAATTAATGTTGAAAGAAGCTAGGGATTTATAGTCTACACTTAAATGCCTTTTCTTTCCTCCTACATTGTCGTATTCTGCACTGTCAGGGCCTGTTTGGAGCTCTCAAATTTGCAGGGCAATGTACTCTGTCAACTGAACTTTACTTTATGAGCTCATCAGGAATGAAAATAAACACAAGGCAGAAGGGCTCAATCCCCTTTATAAAGGTTAGTCTAATGTGTATTTGCTTAATTCATGAAGTTTCTATCTCACAATTTGTTTCCTCACTCCAACACAGAATTTGTAGTCTTCCAGCTCTTAAATTATGTGCAACCCTATGAGCAAAACTGTAGCCTAGCTGAGGGTGAGAGTGCCTGTCCTTTTTCCTCACCAGGGTACAGGCATCCCATGTATGACAGGGAACCACAAAAGCCTCTACACTCTTACTAGATCCAGCTCAAAATCTTATTTATTGTCAGCTGACACATCCGTGTCTTCCACCTTGGAAGGTATGTCACCACCACTGCCATAAGTTAGTGGATTCTGAAGTAACAGTACAACAATCAGCATACAGGAATGATGGCTGCAGGAGACAGAAATTTTCTGGTGACAGTGGCTGCATAATGACCTTCAGTCCTTCCCAGACATTGTGTTCTATACACATTGATGTCTCATGGATCTGATGGTGCCCCCAGCATACATCAGGTTTCAGCGTGGGCTGTGTTCAGCCAAAATGTGAGCAGGAGCTGAATAAAGTCACATGCACCCGTTCTTTATCACTGACAAGGCAATTGCATAAGTTTGACAGCATAAGGAACAGATTGCTGCTATGGTAGGTCAAAACCAAACCTGTTCCCCATAAATCCAAATTTTTAACAGTAGAGTGTACATACAGTACACTGCAACAGCAATCGTTTTCTACTTCACTACTAATCACAGTATCACAATATTTATTTTTAATGTTTTCTTACACACAAATTAATTTTATTACAGTATTTTATAAATTTAGACCATTTAATGTACAATATAATCCTTTGTTACAACTTTTCATTTTCTGCTATTTCAACTAGATTAGACAAAATGCACATATTGATGAAATTTTCTAAAAGCAACAGCATGTCTTAGATGTCTGCAAATACACCTTGCTTAATACATTCCGTCGTACAAATGAAAAAATACAATTTGTGAGAATTTCAGACATGTAGGGGTCAAAAAAACATCCCAATTGCCCTGCTTTCATGTTCGTAACACTTGCAACTTGCTTGCAAAATACTCTAGCATTGGGGGCTTCTTTTGAAGGAAATCATTACAAGTAGCAAAATGGAGATGTGTTGATGCATAAATTTTGCATATTTTTGAGTCTGAAAATGCTGAAGCACCCACCAAAACCTTTCACTCAGAGTTTTTGGGATTAGGTGAAATAGTGTCATGGGACAAAACCCACCTGAAGGCATTGTCCAGATAAAATAAGGCCTGGACTTTATTTCCCCCTGTCTGATCAGTTAGCTAATCCTGGTATTTACTGGAAAAGGAAAGAATCACAGGTAAGTGTTAATGGGAGAACACTCCCTTAAAACACTACATCTAGCTGGCTATACTTGCTGAGTTTTGTGTGGGAGAAATAAAACAAGAAATGCCACAGATGAACCACTAACACATACTTTACATCTTTGCAACATGCTCAGAATGGGAAACCAGAGGGTGACAACAACACATCAGGTAACAACAAACTATTTTAGCTATGGGCAAAGTCAAAGAGATTAGCATGGGGCTTTACACTTAGCAAGGTCATGGTGGCTTATGCCAACAGCTGAGTTAGAAAGCAATAAATGGTGGAGAACAGTCACCGCCCAATGCAACAATATCCACATCCACACAACAGCCGTGCAAAGGCTGTGCAAGTCTGGAGTGCCTGCACAGAGAAAGAGAAACCATACACTAGCAAGGTCTCAAATGTGTTCACTGACAGAAACACTATTTGTGTGTCCCCAGCTCTGTGGTGCTGGTTTCAAAAGAACTTAGACTAGTGGGGACCTTTGCTTCTTTCAGTGTCTTTAAAACTATTTTATCTCCATGTGTGACAGAACCATTATATCTAACTACTTTCTACACTACTCATACTTGAAAAATAACCTCTACATTTTATGTCAGAGGTCAGCATGATTCTGCCCTTACAGCTTCCCTGCTCTAAAATCCTCAGTAAAAATGTGGACAAAGCATGTTGCCTGAACAGAAGTTTGGAAGGACTCCAAGTGGTATACACCTCCCCATCTCCATTTCATCCACAATCAATACATACATGAAGTGATCCTGTGCTTCAAAAGCAGGTAAGAAAGCTGCTAAACCCATGTTAAAAGAAGTGCACTGTGGCTGAATTCCTGATCCTGAGTTTCCTGTTAAGTGCCTATCTGTTTAGGTGTCAAAATAGACTGCTTCAGGTGTGAGGACTCTCCCCACGCTCACCCACACTGTTTCACAATAACTTACTGGTTTTGAGAACTGACAGGCATGTCAGTTCCATCTAGATAGATCAGCTTTTCCTAAGAGAATATCTTAAACACGGGGCTAAATTGGGTAATTTTAGCCACTGGGTAGTTGCTAGAAGATTCACAGGTCCAGATGGCAAATAAATGATGACAGCACTCTGGTGTAAGAAGCTTACCTGGTATGAAGAATTCCTGACATGTGTTACCTTTGTTTGAGTAATGACAATGGAACATGGATAAAGGGTGTCACATGTATCATTGCACAAACATGGCAGTATATTTTCGTCTAAATTTTTCTACACAATATTTATTCCCAGAGTACAGAATGAAATTAATGATTCATTTTTGTAGTCCAAACAGGTCACATGGCAATTGTGACTACCTTTTTACACTTTTTTCTCAAAGTCTCAGGACTCGGTACTTCCTGGCATATTCTATTCTCAGTGAGTGCAACTGAGAGGTTGTAACTAAACTGTGGGCTATTTCCTTTCCAATATTTCTTGGATCACTTCAATTATTAATCTCTAAAGAATGTTTTTCCTTTGCAGAGTATTTATGCAATTATATGGCATTAGCTGATATTTTTGTTCCACAAAAATATAGAAGAATGGTATGAAGAAACAATCTGTTTGTGGTTATATCAAGATATATTAGTGTATCTGGTAAACTCATGTATCAGGTTAGCATGAGGTGTACAACCATCAGACCTGCAGCTGTTTTCATAGAGATTATCCCTTTTTCCTGGGGTGTGATATCAGGAAGTCAGCAGTGAGAAAGTTGTCTAGGACTTTTTGGAGATCTGAATGACTAGCTACAGGAGGACAGTATCAGTTAGATGCTAATACCACTAAGCCAGGGTGACATTCTATTAATTATCTGAAAACATACTTCCTTCACGGTTCTGTTAAGTAAAAATCATTTGTAAATATCATCTGCACGAAGTATGTTTGAAAAAGAATAGATTGTGTCTGTACTAATTTGCTACTGGAACGAAATAGTTTTATTATTTTTATCCTTTTATTGAAAAACACCTAGATTTAACTTCATTATCATCACCATAACTACAACATAATCCTGACAGAATATGAACATATATAAACAAAGTATTATTTGCTGATAAAGACCATGCTACCTAAAATGCAGACAAAATGCTAGTTTAAAGTAAGGATGTTAAGCTAACAGGTCATGTACTAAGGCTCTAACTAACCTGTTGCCATTTTAGTCACTGCAGAACAAGAACAATAATGCCTTCAAACTATTTTCTCTTGCAATTTTTTTTCTCTTTCCATCTATATAAACATTGCTGAGATAGACTTCAAATTATTTAATTCCATTGAAATAAGTTAACATTGAATGATGCTCAGAAAAGTTTCTAGCCCGTGGTTTGTGGTGTATCATCACAGTTTTAGAGAGGATGAAATTGTCTCCAGCAACAGATAAGAATTTTTTTATTTCCTTGGTTTGGAATAGAATATGTAAAATATATATCTACACAAAACTGCATAATAATAAACACACAGTTATGTAATGATTCAAACAATAATCTTGGTAAATACCAAAAAACAAAATAAATGTGTTCAAAAAACACAATAATAATATGAAGAATTAATAAAAGGATCAGGTTATCTTATTAGCCTGTGTCAAGTAATTTCAGCATATGATAGGAACACACAATGGACAACAATTTACTTGAAATATAACTGTCTATATAAATTCTGATATGATCTAAAAATTTGTAACTCTGATAGAAGATATTAGTACAAATGATCAAGTGCATAACCTCTTATGAAAGACAAAATAAATTTTTGTGAGTAGTGGTGACCTAGCAAGGGTATACCAGCTTTTTGTCTTATATTAATTTAAATCATCAATTAACAAAATCATTTGCAGAGCGACTGTGAAACATTTCCTGTATAATTTAACAAATTTCTTAGTTTTAAAGAAACTATATGACAGTGCAACATCCCTATGATTTTTTTTTAGCACTTGCAAAAATATTCCCATTTCACTATGTGAAGGCCCCTATTGTGAGGATTCTCATTTTGATGGAACTCTGTGTTCCTTTGTGGTGCATCATTATTGTCTACTCCCCAAGAGCTTTCTTTGGTGAATTCCAATAAATTTCTGAGGTTCTCTCAACTTGTAATATTTCTATATACAGGGGTAAATATACAGAAATTTAATGTTTGCTATATTTGATATGACTTATCAGATAATCCTGTACTTTCTGACGGAATTGTACAAATCATCTTATTTCTATGTATTTACAATGACACAAGATAATAATTGTATCAGGTGGAGAAGTTCTAATCCTTCTGATTCCATTTCTTGGACTGTGAGAATGACTAGTTGAAAGCCTAAATTGAATGTGAAGTTTTCCCTATTCATTCTTTCTGTGGTTAAGGGATACTTCTTTAAATGGTACACATTCTTTCTTTCTTTCTTCCTTTCTTCCTTTCTTCTTTTGGGTGACTAAAAGAGAGAGAAAAATCCTTGATTATTCCTGCATATTTTCTTGTTATTTGTTTTCAGAAGAAAACTGATTTCTATTCTCTTATGGGGCTTGTGTGTTAACTGCTGATTCCTTACATTATCTGGCTTGCATTTCATCTTTAATTTGCTGTTTGAATGCTGACTTTAATGGTGATTTGAGTGGATTTAAGTTACTACTAAGGATGAATGAACTTCAGAAGCACTCTGTTCTTGTTCCTTCCTTGATCTCCTTTACATTACTTTGCATAGTCCTTTCTGTAGTTCTTTCAAACCACTTCAGGTGACAAACACACCCTGTGGATTTATTCTCTGTGGATAAGCAATAAATAGCCAATGTTTTTTGTGTTCTTCTGGTTAAACAAGTATTCCAATGAAGCTAAATTTCTAGTAAGTTAATTTTTCATTTAACTATCTTATCAATTCACATTAAAAATCCATGTGACTAAAATCCTAATGGACTATTCAATAATAGGTTGAAATGTTAGTAATCAAGTGCATGAAGTGAAAACAAAATGTTTTGATTAAAAGTGGATTTGCTGCAAAGCACTTTCTCATAGATGTAGATAAAAGGGAATAACTCTATGACTACAATTAAGGCTGTTTGACTTTGTTTTAATTTGCAATTACAAGGAAGCCCTTAAGGTACAGTATAGTGACAGTACTGAATATATATGAATTTTATTTCTGTAGGAGTTGTTTTAAATGCTGCACTAAAGCAATTGTTTACAGGAATTGAGACAACTTACAAACAGAATGACATGGCAGATTATTATGAATGTTAGCAACACATTAATCAGTCGGCCCTCTACTTTGTGGAATTATTGACCAAATTCACTGACAATCTTGCACTGGAAAGGACTACACAGAATCATTGTTAAATCTCTATTTTATTGTTTTATTTTCACACTACACAGATCCGCCAACATTTCAAAAATATGTCAGCGTAAAGCTAGAATAACAGGGAATTGTGTCAAGTTTTAACTGGTATTCCAGCCAAATATTTAATGTTTTTTTTTAAAAAAGATTTTCTGCAAAAATATTAGAAGTGTCTTTTCTCAGAGAAAAGAGAAAAATTTGTTGCCAGTGTATGTCATCTCAGTCAACTGAATTAATGTATTAAGCATCCATGAGGAGAGATAAGGAATCTGTAATACATGAGCCATCAGTAATTCATCAGTATATACGAATAAATATAAATACATACACACATATATTTTTAAGTTCATTTCCATTCTTACACTGTCCCAAAACGTTGTTTTGTGATTTTATTAAAAAAAAACCACAGACCTACAGAGAAGGCAGAAAAGTCTATAGATTCTGCTGTCAAACTCGTGACGGATTGGTAGATCCAGGGTAACACACAAGGTTCCTCCACTGTACTGGTTGGGAGGCAAAGAAGACGAGGAGGCACACTCACTTCAAATGAAAGAAGCTGCACAGGCATTGACTCAGCAGGTCAACTGTTTCCTTTTGATATTGAGTTTACTTACAGAGACATTAGGTGGATTAGTGGACACGACACTACCTATTACTGCTAAAATAACAAACAGGAAAAAAAAGTCAGAATTATTTCAGGTTCATTAGTTTGATTTTAGTCATGTTTTGTATCAAGGGTATATTGCCTTTAGATGGTAGTAAGAGCAATATTTTTTCCAAACTGGTACATCTCAGAGCAAAACGAGAAAATCTAATTTCAGTTTCGATTGTGTGATCAAATGGAAAATAATTATGAAACACAGGATGCCTTTCTTTTAATTTAATTCTGGATGAATACAGTGTGCACAGAATAATTAACAATATAGTGTTCACTAATTACTGTCCCGCTACTGAAAATTGGCATTGATTCATATGCTGCACTTGCATTACTCTAAGTTAAATGAGTAATCCCACTGCTCAGCATCTAGTTTTTTACCAGATTCTGGCCAAATAATTGAAAATTTCAAAATTTTTTGTTTGTTAAGTGTATGTATTTATTTTATGATTTCATAAAATGTATGTAATGACCAAAACATTATTTATTTTTTTAAAATATAATGTGTTTTCATTAAAATGTAGGCACTTTAGAGGCTGTAAGTAAAAGAGCCAAGCAAGACAGAATTCTAGAGTTTTGATTTTCTTGGTAGTGTAATAGCTTTTCTTTGAGTACTTTTTTACTAGTATAAGGTATTAATGTACTATAAACTTTCAGATTAGCTTTTGGTCTCTTGTGAGTGAAAAACAAAGGAACCTTATCTTATTTTGCAAAGACAATCTTAACTGATCATGTATATCTAGCTTTGAAAAGAAGATACATCACAGAAAATAATCAACTATTTTATATGAGCTACTTTGTTTAACTTAGCCAATAGGATTGAAGTGCCAGTTGCTGAAGAAAACAATTTTTATTACCCTTATGATACATTTTAGAAAAACTGTCCCTATTTACTGTTCAATTATAAGTCCAAACTTGTACACTAAAAAGCCTGTTTTAGGGGTTCTGTGTTTGTTGAGATTTTGCCTCATCTTATATCAATTTTTAGAGTAGCTCTCCAGGAACTCTGTAAGGGTTGCAGTATTTTATTGGATCTACACCATAAAATCACCCACTGCCCCAGTGAACTCTGATCTTTGCTCCCTTTCCCTGGCCTCTTCTCCCCTTATTTGCAGCCTTTTTGCTCTCTCTTCTAGAAATTCAGGCCTGAGAACAAGCTTCAATTTAATTTCAGGTATGATTGCAAGTCCTGAGAAGAAAAAGGACAACTGTAGGGCATAATATGTAAAACACATACTAGTCATGTCCTAGAAGAAATTAATCTAATGTTTTAGGTATTACTACACTAAATTCTCAGCATACTTGTAAAAACAAGTCAGAGGAAAATTTAAGATTATACTGAAAATTGTGTGATTGTTATTGCAACCAATGCTGGTACAATAGATATAATTTTTTTTTTTTTTGGATCATTGCGGGGTTTTCTGCAGGTTTTTGTTGTTGTTGTTCTTCAACTGTGTTTGTAGAAGGAACAAGGTCATGGATGACTTTAGGCTTATATAACATCATTTTAGGTAATTAGAATTAGATTGATGAAAGAAAATACTTCAAACTAATGCTAACAAATTTTTACTCAGACCTTTTGAAGTTCATTCATCTTCAGGCCCAACGTTCCTCTCTGCCTTGAAGGAGCTTTCAGTAACAGAAACACGTTGCTGTGCCATTCAACCTCTCAGTTTTTCAGTAATAAACACTATAAAACACATTTTAAGAACTTTAAGGACTTTTTCAAAAAGCTATAAAAAATACAGGTCATCCCCCTGGCACAAATTAAGCTAAGTCACGAAGCAGGAAATAAAGTATCAGGCACTGGTAAAAGAATGTAGAAGAAACAAAGAATGAATCATCACCTGATCAAATCAGTATGACTACAAATAACAAAAAAGATCTATCTATTTCTCTTAAGATAGAATACATTTCTACTGCTTGATACACTTCAATTGATGGGAATGGAACAAAAGAAGAACTCCAGCTCTAGTTGTAGACTTAGTCTCATGTAAATACTCCCATCTACCAGATTCCCTAAGAATATAGTTTAATATAATTACCATTTTTTACCATTGTTAGGCTATCCTTTATTTTATTATTTGTTAAAATTATTTTATAATTTATCAAAGAATTTATAACAATTCACTATATCTACTTATTTGTTTACCATACCTTATTTACATTGAAATTATTTTTTATTCTCTTTATTATAATTAAATTCAGTTAATATTTTAAAAACTATTTTGAAAATAATTTTTCCTCTGCACTGAGCACTTGTTTTCCGAATGTGGCCTGAGGTCTACACAGTTGGGCTGAAAAATTTCTGTTGAACACAGAAATGTAAATATCTCAGTTTTAGAAAGCATTTTAGTTTAAAATTTAAGTTGTAATTTTGCCTTCAATCTTTAATAATTTCTTTAGATTGAGGAAAAGGAAAGGCACACATTTCAGATAGATTATAACCATAATTTACAAAGTCAAAATGGAGAAAGAAAGAGATTTTGCTGCTACTGATCTTTAAATCAGCTCAACAGTTAGGGATGTCTTGTCCAACTAAAAGAGAACTCTGAAATCAAGATCTGCAGACAGGTAGTTCTACAAGAGCATCATGTCAAGGGCAGAGGAACCTGGCATCAGAGCAAAGCTGCTTTTTAATTGTTACTTACACAGACCTATCCTATCACATGGAAGACAAGTAGATATACTATCTTCTCACAGCTTAATCAGTGGGCTATGAAATATCTGAAAAATAGAACTCTCCATCTCCAAGTCTGAGTGGATCCTATGGTTAACCTCTAAATATGTGTACTTTTGAAGTAGAAATTAGATTATTCTTTATTTCTAAGTTTCTCCTGTTTTGCTGACTAAATCATATATCACAACTGACAAAATTCCAAAGGTAATTCTTCTTGCCTATAGAATTTCATTTTAAGCAGAAAAATGCTTTGCAAAAACCTCTCAAAATCAAATGCTCTTTGACATGAGCTACCTGCAGACTCAAAGTCAGGAATCATACTCAGTAAACATTAAAACAGCATTAGTATGATATTACATCTACATCACATGTAGATAGGAGGGCCAAGACAGACATTATTAAAATAATCAGCAGCACAGAGAGGGATATGCTTTCCTCCATTTCTTCCAAAACAAGTGATAGAGTTTCCCATATGAAAGTAGAAGTCAGGTTAGGACAAAGCAGTGCAGAAGGCTCCCCTCAAAATGTGGTGTAGAACACTAGGAACTCCTTGCAGGAATAAAATGCAAATGCTAAAATTTGACAACAGCACAGGGGGAGACTAGGTAATCTGTTAAAAATAAGCAAGCCTGTAGAATCTCTATGTGTAACCAGAATGATTGGACTACATAAGAGAAGTAGTGAAAGAAATTATTTATTTTCAACCTATATTTCACTATACTGTGCTAGGCATCACTTTATGTGCTTTTAGAAACTGGTTAGATGGACCATTACAGTGATGCATTGTGTTTACCGCTAAATTTTTAGTAATCTACTGAACTCAAAATATCACCATCTT
This sequence comes from Cisticola juncidis, assembly GCA_013400215.1. NCBI lineage: Eukaryota > Metazoa > Chordata > Aves > Passeriformes > Cisticolidae > Cisticola > Cisticola juncidis. The sequence goes on along the minus strand of VXBR01008343.1, from coordinate 102,266 downwards.
GGAGAATTCTCACCTGTCTAAATAGTAAACCTAAAGTCCACTGCAGATTAGTCCATCTCTGAAAATTTACAGGCTTATCTTCTCTCCATCTAAAGTTTTTTTCACCTTAAAGATGTTTTAATACAACAAATAAGTCTGTCTATAGCTTTACTTTGTTTATAAGTAAAAGGTCATAATCAGCCCAAATTTTCCTGTGTTCTGATGATCATTCTCTTATTCCTTCAGTCACTTTGCACCTTGAAGTTGGATGAAAACAAACAAAACAAAACAAGAGCCTAAATGTCACATTTCAGTCAAATAGCTAAAATTTACAAGCTTTTTTATTGACAAAGCATCTACATTTATGCAAACAATATATGACTCTAAGTAGTTTATTTTAGCAACTGATGATAAGCCAAAAAGCAAACTTTGTAATAAATATATGTTTAATTTAACCATAATAATATAAAGGATTCATTTTATGCTTGTCAGAAATCTTAACCATAAAAAGAAAAAGAAAGTTTTCAAATTAGTTCGGTGTTAAAATACATTATAAATGTACACATACATATACATATCACAGAGTAAAAATGTTTCCTGAACATTAGTATTGAGAAAGTGTATGAGCTATACTATAATCACCAGTTTGTGCAAGTAAGGTCACTAACCAGTTACTTTTGATAGTGGGTAGCCATATAATTCTTTCTTAGACTTTCATGTTGTTTTCTTGTCTTTCATCTGCTAAAACAAATGATGAAAAGACTGGGCATCATTTTCATAACACTGTGAAGCACATCAGTACTGATTTCCTGTAAATATCATAGTCTACATTCACACATCTCATGCAAAGATAACTCAGATTCTAAGTCTATGAAAATAAAAGTGCTCTGGCACTGCTGTCTTTAAATTGACTGTCAAATGGGTATTTCTACTCTCTGGAGATCTAATTAGACTCGCAGTGTTTTATACACCATTCCTAAGGGGATGGGAGCTGAACAGCATCTTCTGTGTATGTTACTAGTGCCGCTGCTCTTACGTTTCAGAAATGGTTCTGTCCTAAGGAGGATTATCTCTCCCTCTATAAAAGAAATTTTCATTACTTTTATTAGTTTATATGAACTCATACAACTATGTTTTCTAATGCATAGTATACTGGTGTTTTAATACATCTCTATACTTTAAAAAGAGAAAAGTGCAGAGAAGGAAAACATAACAGTTTTAAAAATATATATCAAGGTTAAAAAAAAAAAAAAAACTAAAATAATTTAAAAAAAAAGAAATCAGTCATCACCAAAGAATTAGGCTGAGACTTAGTTGTAATTTGAGTGATAGACATTTTTTTGTTTGTTCTTCTTTTTGTGTTCAGAATCTTTCTTACACGTGTTAAGTATAACATTTGGTCATGCTGTCCAGTTTTCTGAAAAGCACAAAGCATGAGCAAGTAACAAATAACACTAGCTTTCAACTTACAGATACATTGTTCTCAGCTTTGTGATGTGCAACAGAAGGAATCAAAAAAAGACAGGTCATCAGCCAGGAGCTAGGGGAGGGAAAGGAATGCATGGGCCTTGTAGTGGTAAAACCGAGAAACTTGTTTCATCTGAAAAAAATCAGTTCAAGAGCAAGGACACATGAGATATCTCCAGAAAGGTATTTTTAATAGACTATTAGACTATCTTAAAAAAGGGCACGTAGGAAGTCTTTTTGACCTCTCATGACCTCACCTTCAGTATACTTTGACTCATGTGTAGCCACAATACAGAGACAAAAAGCAAAAAACTGCTGTAGAGACATTTTTTTTGTTGTTCTGTAAGCAGAATCTAAGTAAAAATAAGGCTCTGTGCACTTTCAATATTAAGATTCTTCCTGTCTTTACATAATTCCATGACAAATTAAGGAAAAGTGAAAAGCAGGAAGCATCCTCATCCTCTTTCTTCTTTTTCTTTCTCTTTTTCCCCAGAAGACTGCAGTATTGGCACTGTGTTTTGCAGTCCTTGAAGGACATCTCTTGGAAGACAACAGAGCTTTACGCAGCCCATAATAACTTTCTGTGGAGGTCTTGTTTAACATGCTCCTAGGTGGATTTCATGAGAACCAGCTGAGCCTTAGCAGAAAAAGGCTGATACCTTTTATGGACTTCACATCATGTGTAGTTTGAAAGTTAATGGAGTAACTTCAAAAAAGAGCAAAAGCACCTTGTTCACATCTGATAGTGGTTTGGTTTAACAAATAAGTGACTTCTTGTTTCCAATATCATTACTTCTTAATAATGCCAGATTTCTCAAATTAATATACAATACTCTGAGCTGTAAGAAAGAGAATGAGCAATTTGGAACCAAGATTGTTCTATACCAGTATGACTAATCAGGCTGCAACCTGCTACAGCTTTTTCAAATGCCTTTTTGACACTAAGCAAAGTGTTTTGCATCCGACTGGGAATTCCGTAACCTTGGAATTTGCAGACACACTAATAAAAATGTACCTGATTATACAACAAGCAACAGTGGGAGTCCAGATTGACAAGAAGAGAATACCTAAACAGCAGAAACTCAATAGACTGGAAACTTGAGACAACATATTTCTCCAGTAGATGCAGAGTGCTACACATTTTACAACATTTCTGTAAAATATTTCGAGTGCAATGGCACAATGAATATACTTTATATGACTGTGAATTAACATCCTAAATTTTTTAGAACAACACTACAATTTCTTCCTTTTTCTTTTATTTTTTTAATATTTGTTTCTGAAGCAAACATCAGGCCTTTTATGATAATAGAGTGAAGAAAAAGCGAGAGAAGAATTTTAAAATATATGAACTGACCATTGGATGTCAAACAATATATAACAAGTTGCCTTGTATTTCCATACAGCAAAATAAGACACTGTTTGCTGGAGTTTTTTCTAAAATAGAGGAGGATAGGATTTTTTTTATTGGTTTGCTTGTTCTATAATGGCCATTGAATGATCAACAACATATGCACCCATGAATTTTGATATTTAGTGCCCTGGTTTAGACTACATATTTCTGCTTCATATCTGATCAAATCAGAAAAGAGGAACAAAGCATATCAGCAAGCCAAAGTCATTAAAAAACTTTGAGGTAGTAAAAATGAGGAACTGGGCATTAATTTGCCACACACAATTTAAGACACAGAAGTACAGGATCATGATACCATTTCACACATTTTTGACCCTTTGTGCAATTATGTTATTGTGGTTGTTTAATCCATGTCTGGTGTAGTATAATAAACTTGAAAGCTGCTGACCTTTCCCTTAGAGCATACCCTTCCCCTCCTGCTTGCTTACTCACCACATCCGTCATGCTTAAAACTGAAAGTTCTTCTTTACTGTGAACACCAAGTCCAATATTATATTTTTATGAAACAACTGCAGGCACCTAATAAACAAGTTCTGCTTGCCTCCTCCAAAATATCTATCTGTACCTATTTAAAGTACATGGAAAAAAAACCCAGCAGATACATGTGCTCTTAAATTCACTAATTAGAATCCTTTAAATTATGCAATAAACAATCTCACTTTTCTGTAGAAAAGTCACCACAATCAGCAAGAGATGTTTACCAGAAAGAACTTTGACCACAGTCCTCAAGATCTATTGCAGGAATGGCAAAATAAGGCTAGCAAGCTTAAGACATAACATATTTCAGGCATAGCAGGTACTGGTCTTTGTCATTTTATGATGCATTTTGTGCCCCTGCTGCTAAAACGATTTCATGTGAAACAAGTATGAATTCTCTTATACTGGTTAAATCACAGGGAGAAGAGTATGGATCTTCTTCCCTAGCATGTAAAGGAAGATAACAATATTAAGATAAGCTCACTGTAGGTCAGTAGGTGTACTGACACCTTGTCAGGCTCAGTTTAGATCCTGTGTTGACTAATAAGTACCTGCTTACTGTTATTCAGTCTGAAAAAAAGAATTCTGGTTGCTGCTAGTGCTGATATTCCTCTAAAATACTTAAAACAGGAAAATATTTGTTGTCTATATGGCAATTAATCCAATTACCTACGAGTCCTAGACAAGGTCACAGGAATAACTTTCCCTCTATCTTACTTTACCCATTTTTGAGGTAGGTTCTTTCTTTCTTTCTTTCTTTCTCTCTTTCTTTCTCTCTTTCTCTCTTTCTCTCTTTCTCTCTCTCTCTCTTTCTCTCTCTCTCTTTTTCTCTCTCTTTCTCTCTCTTTCTCTCTTTCTTTTTCTCTCTTTCTCTCTTCCTTTTCCTTCTCTCTTTTCCTTCTTTCTTTTCCTTCTGTTTTTCCTTCTTTCATTTTTTTTCTTTTCTTTTCTTTTTCTTTCTTCCTCTAGCAAATAAGAGGTGAGATTGTTGCCAAAATTTTTAAAACAGGATAGCAGACTTACTTTTATGTGCACCTACAGGGACTTTATTGCAGACAGCTGAAGTCAAAACCAGGAAGAAAAAGTAACTTTAAACAATATTTTGGATTTGACACAACACTACTCATTAGGCAAAACTGTTCTCTAATTAATAAGATGAACAAAAGTGGAGTATATTATTCTATTTTTTTGTATTTTAGACCTATGTGTTTTTCCTTTAGAACACATTGTATTACTTCTGATGATATCAAAAGCATACTGAAGTTTAGTCAAAATACAGTTGGAATTATTATATAATCATAAAATGAATGGTAATATCAAAGGAAAAAAAAAAATAAGAAGCAACAGCCAAATTAAATTGTAAGGTGGAACCAGAATTCTGATATCTTAATGAACTTTGTGTCTACATTAGCTAGCAAAAGCTCTGCTGTCAACTGCATTAAAGACACTCCTGCGGCAATTTTTGAGACCATAGACTTTGAAAATAACCTAAGATGCAGAGTGTCTTAACTGGGAACTGTGGTGACATATGCTTGAAAATGCATTCCTGATCCCAGCTGAGATACTAGTGAAGGCAAAATTTTAAATAGTCTGCAATTGTGACAATTCCCACCAATTTTAGAGAGCTATACTTTGAATATGAGAAAGAACTCAATCATTTATTGTAAAGCCTTTCTCCATTCCAAGTAATTAAATAGAATTTATTTTACAGGAATTTTCTCTTTATATTTAGAACCTTAGTATTTACTCATTTGCATATATTTTTGTGCCATCCCAACAAAAAAATAATCATACATTGAGTGCATTGTGCTCGAACCCATGAAATTTAGCTTTCCTTTCCAATTCTGCTACATTGGATGATAGTGGGATGCTACTACCAGCTAGGTTTTAAATCATTACCTACCATTACTCATACATATATATATGTATGTATGTATGTATGTATGTATATAAGCGTATTTTTAAATGTATGTGTGTATACACACATACATATAAGAAAACTAATTCAACATACTGTCACAAGAAATACTACTTCAATTAAAAACAGAGCCGTCTTGAAAATTTAATAACAAATCAGTACTCTAAAGTTTTGATTTTTTTTTTTTTTTTTTTTTTTTTTTTTCTTGTTGTGTTTTGGGGTGGGGTTTTTTTTTTTTTTTT
>VXBR01008343.1:63355-96740 GCA_013400215.1 Cisticola juncidis | reverse complement strand
GGTTTTTTTTTGTTTGGTTGGTTTTGGTGTGGGGTTTTTTTAAGTTTTTTTTTTTTTTTCAAGTTAATGAATGGGTAAAACTATTACTGGACCAAACTTCAGTATATTTTAAAGTAGAGGTGTTCCATCATCACTATCATTATATATAAAATAACAATTCTTGCTCCAAACAACAAGGTCAAGAACACTCACACCAGTTAGACAATGAAGCATGTGCCTTCCCATCTTCTAAACATAGTCAAAATCACTACCAAAACTGAACTAGCTGTTCCAGGTTTGGGCTCACCTATCCATTAACAAAATGAGAATAACTTATACTCAGCCTTGTTTTGTGCAATTTGCAAATATCAAAACATTTATTGTCTGATTATAAATCAACCCTCAAGTTATCAGCTATTTAAATGCTCACATGTTGATCTATTTGATGCTGAAAAACATATGAACCCATCATATTTTTCTGGAAGGGTGACTATATGACAGTAAATCAGTGTTATAACTCAAATCCAAGCAATACCTGCTATTTAATATCAGACAAAAATACATGGTTCTACAGTTACTAGGCATGAATCAGTTTGAATTATCTCAAATCCACAGCTGTATAAAACAATAAATGAGAAATAGCCTGCTAATCATTACTTATGACATTTCAAAATTATGTCAGACAAAATACTCAAAGTCATCAGATGCATGAAGTAACTTCAGTATTTATCATGTACAGTGTCTTAAGATTATAAGACTTGTGTTATTTAAAGAGAAAACAATATACACAATCCAAAGTTATTCTGAAAGTCCTCTAGTTAACTGTGATAATAGTTCATCTTGTAAAAGAATATGAAGTTCTTGGGTAATGGCTGGACAGATAGAACTACTAAATACTTGATTTTCTTTTTGGAATTCAGCTGTGCTGCTTTGACATTACCTCAAGTCCTCTGGCCTATCCTGCATGCAAAGCAAGAGCTACTTCAGTCAGCACTAAGTACCTTCCCTTTTAAACCCAGAGTAAAAAACCTTTACTTTTCCTCATACAAAACATGTTTTTCAAAATTTTGCTTGGCAAAAGCTTCAAATCCATCCATGGAATTTCTATGCATACAGTAAGTCAATACTTAAACTGCACGAACATCAGATACTCCCACACACTAACATTTTGCCTACTCAAATGCCTCCTTATTTCCTAAGCTCTGGGGGCTGGATCTCATCCATCTACTGCTCTGGAAAGTTCCGTATAAGTAGAGAACAAGTCCAAATATCTCTCCACACACTGATTCTTTCATTTCAGCTTTGATCCCTAAACCCATTTATTTACTATTCTCCTCGTTTTATTGCTCTAGTATGTTTTGAATCAGAAATAAAGAAGCTATATATTTTATTAAAAGGGTTTTTATTGGTCCACAAATTTATAAGTTTTAATCTATATCACTTCAAGAAGTTAGAAGTGATTTATAAGTATAAAATTAAAAAGAAACAAAAATAAAAGATAAAAATTTACTATGATCGGGGAGGTAGATTTTAAACAATTATCTGCACCAGCAGTGAAGGTCAGAGCAGATGCATATGCTCATCATGAGTTCTACAAAACTTGTATTACAGATTTTTCCTTAGTTATTTTTAATATATTTTGTGTATTTCCTCCATTTTAAAAATACCAGAAAAACCTCTTACTAGACATTTTTAATAGTTCACTGCATTATGTTTATTATTAGCTTTCTTTTCCTTTTACTTTTCATTAAATTATTACATAAATTACCATAATTTCATGGTTTATGTTTCTTTTCAGGCATATCCTACAGAAATTGTGCTCACATTTTTATTTGTAACTGCAGTGCCAAGACAGATGATGTTAAGGATAACGCATGTTTAATAGCCACATTCTAAAATGTCCTATTGATTACATATCATACTTAACTATCTAAAGTAGCTGACAGAACTATTCCAGTAAGCAAAGGCATGACCTTAACTATACAGTAATTAGACTGTTATAATAATATATTGTAGTCCTTAAATTATTTTCTTACAGTAAACCTAATGATGCAGTGACATTTGATTAGAATGATATATAAATAAATGTAAACTTTTCTAAAGTTAGATTTAGTAATATATCTACTAACACAGGCAAATTGTTCAGTGGAATATCAACTAAGTTAAAAGGAGTCCTGATTTGAAATAGAGACTTAAACATTTATTATCATACTACTCAAACACTGTGCCTTACTGAAGAGAAATGCATCAACATATTTCTCTAATAAATGGAATGAGCCTTCCACTTAACCTGATAGCAATTATTTTTGAAATTTATTTTCTTCTGTCACAAGATACCAATTCCAGGAAATTAATAGACCATCTAGCTGGCTTATATAACTGTTAGGAACTGGCATTGCTTCAGCAAACAGGCAGCACTGCATTGATTGACTCTGACAGGTGTTGCTTGTGGATGAAATGGGAAAATTAACTAAAGGATTCAATGAGGAACTTGTTATATTATGCAGTGTGACTGTTCTTATTTGTCTTTTGTATTTTCCTTTTAGATTTTTTTTTATAAAATTATAGAAATGCATCCTATCTACTGGCAAACTGCCAACTCATTTTTCATTAAGCAATACATATCTAGTTTCTTATCTCTCTGAGTTTTGTCACAAATTTGTTTTCTGCTATGTGGTTGTGTTATAATGACATAATAAATATGGCTCTTTAAAACTATTTTCAAGATCTTGTTGAATCTTCATGGTGACAAAGATATAATGCTGGAGTTATATTTACATTTCTTCTATGTAGTACTTTGTATTAATGAAAATGAATGTCAAGGTCTTTTTTTTGGAAAATGCCGGAGTGGGATAGCAGACAGGTAGCATTCAGACTGGATATATGCTTTTCAGTAATAGAAATAGATAAACACATGAAGGTTTTTTAGGGCAATCCATCTCATTGGTCCATAAAGTCATCTGCTAGAAACTTTAAATGCTTTTGAAAAAGGTTTTTTGAAAAAAAGTATGTAATTTTATGGAACTGTTTGTAATTTTATGCCATCATGGAACTTAAACATCCTTGACTAAGCTGATAATCAAGAACCCATGGGACAGCACATATTTCATGTTGGCATTGCAATTAATTTTGTAAATAAATCACTTTGGGGAGCATGTGCTTTCTATTTACTGCTTAGTTACGTGATACAGTGCTATTATATATAAGGACTTTTAATTTCTGTATCACTGGAGTTATATAGACAAGGAAGTGATGGATTATTGGCTTCATAATATTTTCATATTCACATTTAAATCTTACACATGTATTGGAATTAATTTGTTTGTGTCTGCCTCAGGTATGGTGATTTGAGCACTTAGTGAAGTCAAAACTTCACAGAAACTTTTATGTGTACGAAAACCATGGTTTGCTGCTATTTTATAACTGAAAGAAAAAGTGATAATATTTATATATATTTAATGCCTTGCAGAGGTAAGGAAGTGAGGACAAGCTATGTACTTGGAAATAATATATTTTACTAGAATAATTTGGTGTTGTCGGATATTTTTTTCTGTCATGCCTTCTTCAAATCTGAAATAAAATCTGCAAATTTTAATAGATGTTATGGTCAAGAGTGTAAGAATTAACTTAAAGATGGAGTAAATAAATGTCTGCTGATAGTTTGTGGAAACAAATGTGAATAAAAGGGAGTAACAAGAAACGTGATTATATTACAGGTAACAGACAAAAAATTAGTTCAGAATATTTGGAATAAAATATATTGTGTGAGAGGAAAAGGTGGGCAACATTAATATGCAATGAAGCAAATATGAAATGAATATATGTCTTATAAAAGATCATTAGCATGCTGTAAAAATAATGTCTGCTGCACACATACATCAAATACTTGCAAAATTAGCAACAAAGACTTTGCCATTTCAACGTTGTCTTACTTCTCTTTAGCTGTTTCTAAAAGCTGAAAACTGCTACACTTTTAGGTGTAGTGAAATTTTGTCAAGTCTAATAGCAGTAAAATGAGAACTCAACAAATAGGGTGATCACATAAACACAAAAGCACAAGCCTTCCTATTCACTGCACAATGTACTTCATACACTGTGTAGGTGAGGATGTAGTCCCACAGTACCTCTCTTCTAAACCTGAGGTTATTTATTGCTGTAATTCAACAAGCCCTTTCTGCTTTTTTATTGTGTTTTGTTCTGGGGTCCACACTGCAAGACAGGCTGAAGTGCTGGACTGAGTCCAGAGAAGGACAACAGAGCAGGTGAAAGGTCTGGGTCTGGAGCACAAGTCCTGTGAGGAGCAGCTGAGGCAGCTGGTTTAGTGTAGCCTGGAGAAAAGAAATCTCAAGAGAGGGTCTACAACTAATGAAGTTGTAGCAAAGTAGGGAAAAATCTCCCATGTGAGAGATGACTCTTTTCTCAACGACACAATGAGAGAAAATGTCCTTAAGTTATGTCAGAGGAGGCTTAACTTGGGTATTAGGAAAAATCCATCACTGGTAGGGTTGTCAGGCACTGTAACAATCTGTCCAGGAAAGCAGCTGAGTCACCATCCCTAGAAATATTTAAAAGATGTGTGAATGTGGTACTGAGGGACAAGTTTTACGGTGAACTTGACTATTTTACCTTTATAGCTGGACTTGATTAAAAATCTTTTCCATGATTCTGCATTAGCACTGAAGCAGTCTTGGAACCATCCCCCACACCCTTTTTAAGATTATTTTCACACCTATTTTAGATTCAGACAAGTACTCCAAGAACAAAAACGTGTCTTGGTACTATCTATGTTCATTGTTGTGTGTTATGAGCTCTAAGCATATTGCATGTTTTAATGTTGTCCATAAAAACACATGGTTTGGAAACAAAGACCTTGAAGATATTTACTATATTTGTTTTCTGATGCCTACATTTTAGTATGTGTTTATATTAAAAGATAGACCTATATCTATTAGAAAATTGCATCTCATTAAAAACAAATAAATTAAATACAGTTTCTGCTTAGTATTAAATTGCAAACTTAATGCATTGTGCATCCAACTGACTTCTGCATCTGTATCAGAAATCCTCAAAAAAATTCCTTATTTGCAGATGTCAGCAAATATAATTTCCATGATTTTAGAAGCAAAATTTGGAGTTTCCATTCTAATAACAGAGATTAAAACAAGTATAGAGAAAATTAGTTTTGTGTCAGACCAGGCTGCTCACAATTGTATTATGAAGCAAAAAGAATTTTCCTGAATAAAAAAAATAGCACCATTGACAGAATTGCTTCCAAATGTAAGTATGTCTGATGGAAGAAATAGATAACTAAGGTCTTAAAATGTAAATGTGAAGAAATATTTTTTTATAAGATGTCTATCTTAATGACACAAGTGTTTTAATAAGAGTTAATTAAAAAATAAGTTAAATTTCAATAAAAAGATAAAGGTATTAGGTCTACAAGAGATAAACACACTAGGTTAGTAATTACAGATATTTGAACTAAATTGTTTGAATCATCCACAGCAGAAACTCTTTGATAGACTGTTGGACTGTTGGAAGAAAACTTGTTACTCTACAAAACTTTGCTGAGGATCTCTAAATTAAAAAAATCAGCAATTGTCTAATGCATTATCTGACAATATTAGTCTCTCAAATACATCTATCACCAGAGAATTAATGAGCTAGAAGAATAATGTTAGAAACTAAAGATACTAGAGTCATGGAGAGATCTTAGTTTTCTGAATATTAGCTAGTAGACTGATGGAAAAAAGGCAAACAGACTGAAGCAGTTTGTAGTAAGATCTCTACAGCTAGAGAAAATATTTAGCACTCCATGATATTCAGCAGCTTTGCTTTGGACTACATTATTAATTTCAACATGTTCCCACCATGCCTGTGTTCCAGAGCTATTCAGGCATCACTCACTGTTTTAGATTATTACTGCTGCATTTTAAGGCAGAAATTATTCAGTAAGTAGTTAAATTTCCTCAAAAAGGAATATATTTCACCAGCTTACAAAATCACTTTGTAAGCAACATATGGTGAGGAGTACAATAACAGAAACCAGGGTATCACTGCAGACAAAAACAGGAAAACCAGCTTATACCGTGTAAGAATTTCATTTTGATTTGACAATTAAGAGGAAATTTTAGCTGAGGGAGTAGATTAGAATAAATCTAATGCACATATTCTGTTATTTAAAACTCCTGATTTAAGATGCTGGTCAAAGATGCAGATGAAGTGGACTTGATTTCCTAGAGATGGACATATGTAATGTCACTGGTAATTGTAGGTAATGGTCTATAATTCCCAGCCTAAGACTCAAAGACTTCCTTTGCAGATAAAGACAAGAGTGCTGCCATGCAAGGGGGTGCAAGAGGCAGTAAAAACAGCCAAATTAACCTGAAAGCCATGTTGATTACAACAGTATGTTGTTAGGTAGTTCTGAATGGAAACCTGTGAGTTCTCCATTTAGGTTTCACATGGCACACTAGTGTAAGACAATAGATAGCTTCAAAGAAAAATGAAAACAGTTAGTCCCTTGAGACACTGTGCCTGTATTATAGACCACAGAGAGCACTTCTTGGGAGTTGTGATAAATGATAATTAAGCTGCAGGTAGAATCAGTTGTGTATTACAAGGATAAGCAAATAGAGTGTATGAAAGAAGGAAAAAAAAAAAAAGTCATCCCTGTTCTTACAAACCGGTGTAATCACACATCCTCAAAATACTCTTTTCCAGAGACCCATATGAGTATAAATCTCCCCTGACTACACTTTATTGCTCACATATGGTTTTTTCCCTGGTTTTCCTGTATCATTTTTCTATGTTTTCATCACACAAGCTCTATCTTCCTATCCAAACCTATAGCTACCTACTCTCTGTCTGCAGCTTCCAGGATTTGACTTTTTCTATTTTCACATGAAAATGAGAGATTGTCTTGGTCCTCAGTATCTGATTTGTCTGTCAGTGTCTCAGGAAAGCCAAGAACCTTGAGCCCATCCTGCCTGTCAGCATCCCATTAGGGAGACCCTTCCCTGAACAGTTTCTCTGAATTGGAGGGCAGCTGGACTGACTTGTTCAGGGACACACTGACAGCATAAGGGAGATCCCTCAGTGAGTCTTCCCACTTTATTCTAGAATATCACCTGCTCACAGCAGCTGCCAGTGCCTTTGAAGGGCTCTCACCAACGATTTATACTCTTTATTAGTGGAGAATTGTGACAGATTAGGATTTGAGAATTGGCAGAGACAGTAACTACCTGCAAAAACTTACTCAAACTAATATATAGACAAGCTCTGATGCCCAGGGAAAGCACTCAGCATGCACAGAGTATGGTTCTTACCCAATATGGTTCTTTCCCTATGGGAAAGAAGACAGGTTGTCTACTGATTCCAGTAGTTATGGTGAAGCCTTCCCTAACTTTCCCCCCGTCCTCAACTTTTACTATTTCTTTCTGTTCAGGTGAAGCTTGAGTTACACTAGTCATGTGTACCTTTATTACTGAATGGTCAATAAAATATAGAGCCCATACTCAGTGAGGGATGGTCATACATTGGAGGTAGGTGACTTTGGGGTGGAGGTGTTCAATAATGTTACAATTAAGATGTAGTGGCCTTTTTTTAGGATGTGAATGAAACCTCTCCTTTTCCTCTAATTTTAGTCCTAGTTATTTTTGCTCATCTATACAATGAAGCTGGTTATAACAGTTGTTCTATTTATGGATTAACTTTTTTGAACATCACACTGACTAATGCTCAAGGAAAAGCTGGAATTCATTTCTATAAGCAAATGATGTCGTAATGAAGTTGTAACTGGAAATTTACCTGAATTATGAAACCCAGTCATATTTACCATGTGTGATGGAAGTATGAGAGAAAGACAATGGAATGAATTTCTCTAAGACTTTCAGGGAGAATAAAGGATGTCTCAAATTCAAGATGTGAAAAAAGGCTTCTCTGCTCTTTAAGGAGAACAAAAATAATATGTATAACAACTTTCATTTAAAAAGTTGAAATCTAACTTTCACATAAATCTTTTCACTGCAATGAATAGTTAGGTGACTAGGAAAATAAAATTGAATAGCACTTGGGTTTTCACATGTCTACAGCATGTAGAAGTTCTTTTGTGTTTTTTTCAGTATCTTTTCTTTTTTGTGTGTATTTTGAAATATTTTAGTACATTTGTATGCCAAGAAGTAACATTTCATTCCGTTTACAAATAAATCTAGTCTTCTAAGATTATATGCAACTAAGAATAAATATTTAAGAGAATGGCAAGGAGAAGACATCATAAAACAGTATTCCAAATCAGGTATCAGTAGAAGACTGATATTTTAAATTTTCTGTGTACTCTCAGAATGATAAAAATTGCATTTGTTAAAAAAGTAACCTTCACTTAAAAGAGATCATGTTTTCAGGAACAATGTATCATTGTTAGGTGATATTATTTCCTCTATGTACTATTTTTGAATGCTGGCTTCAGGCTGAAGTTCTGACAAAAACATGAATGGTATGCTATCACCACTTGCATCAGAAACTTCTTAAGTACAGCTTTACTCCTATTAAATTATCAATTTACCAAATTTTCCCAGCTTGGAACAGTTCCATTTGTAATCAATGAACTTCTTTATTAACTCAACACTGTATGCATATCAGCACTTCTGGGCTTTGTCTTACTCTCAATTCCTGTGTGATCGGCAGCTGATAGAATAAGTGCAGCCTGGCTCTCAGTTTTTTAATCTAGAAGGAGTTTTTGTTTTATAGACAGAAGCTTCCCTTTTATATTCATATTTAATAATATATTTCCATAATCTTTTTGGTTTCTTGTTGATTTTCATTAAATATTCTATTATGATCTGTTTAGCTTTGTTAAAGTATTTTAAAGTGAGCTTATGAAGAACTGGTTAGAAACTTGCATCTCTTCACAAAGCAAGATTTTCACATTAAAGAATGTTCCCCTGGGTTTTAGAAGCCATTTCTTAAATCTCATTAAAGTAATCTGAAATCACACTATTTCTTGCAAAAAAGTTATGATAACTCATGAATATAAACTATGACTTGCCTGATAATGTAAAACCCTGTCCAATAGTAGTCCAGGAATTTTGCATAAACATATATATATGTGTGTGTGTGTGTGTGACTGTTGCCTATAGTCAAACTAATAATCATATTGAAAAGCCAAAACTTGTTCAGCTTCCACTGATTTAAACATATAAATACATTCAAATTTGGTTTCCACCCCACGCACTAAATATTGGTGGAGGCACAGGAGAAGGAAAAGGTAGAAGAGAATATCTGAGAAGAATTAGATTTTTTTTTAAAAGTTATTCATTTGAAGAAGGAATGAACAAGTGTCTTGGTTCACTAGGATCTCACCATTAGCAAGAACAATTCTATCTGCCCTTTTAGAGATCTCTGGACAGATCTTTGCCAAAAAACCTCATGTGACACTTAGTGCTTCAGCCTGTGATATATTGGTACAGAAGTAGATCATTAAAAAATTTAGTTCTTAGCCACCTGCAATTTTTTTATGTACAATGAAATCCTCTGAATTTTTTTCTATGGAATTAAACTTACTGTTTCAAATGTTCCAAAGAGAGGAAATAAGAAGACCGTGCAGTTAGTCTGTCACTCTCTCAAGCTTCAAAATATTTCCTCAATTTTTTAAACCACAGAAATGTTTTTTTCTGTTAAAACAACCACATAATTTGTGTGCAAAAAAGCATATATATATATATATATATATATATATAATCCCAATATGGAGAAGTTACTTTTTTAAAAGACATTATTGATGACAATTTAGCCACATGCTTTTCTTATTTTCCATTCATAATTGTTATTATTTTCATTCATATTACCATATATAAAAAACAGCTATGAGTTCTTTCAAAAGCTTAGATGAATGAAGTAAAATGTACTTTTCCTTTTTTTGAGTTTAAAAAGGATTCACTTTGTGAAACAATAATGGTTTCCACTTTTCTCAAACCCTTTGCCACAATGATTACCCAGAAAAAAAATTTACTGAAGTGACAGGTAAAATGATTTCCTCTCTGTCTCTTCAGTAAAACTCCTTATTACTATTTCTTTCTGTTAGGGTGAATGTGTAAAGCTCAAGCTTCCCCATGCAAACAAAAAGAAGTGTGTTCCCCCCATTTCACACAGTTTTAACATATGTTAGTTTTGATGGTTGGATGTTCTGCAGTTTAGGAAGTTAGCAAACTAGTTGGGCTTTTCTGAAGTATAAATGGAAAAACAATTCATCTAAGCCACACGGCTTGAACTAAGTTCCTCTCATATATATTCAGTTTCTTATCCAGTCTACCATTTCTTAGGAGTAGGGCTGTCTTCACAGACAGGAAAGAGGACAGTAATCTTCAAAAAAGAAGAATTAGTTTCTGTCCCGTTGGCAGCTGAGATATTTGCTTTAATTGTTATTCATCAGCTCTTCAGGATTTTATTTTCTTTGTACACAATGATCGGTGCCAGATTCTGAAATCTTTTTCTATGAATTGTCCTAAATGAGCTGAACTTTAATTGTGTTTAATGTTTCTGCGCTATGATACTAGCCAATAAAGGATCAGCAATTACATAATGTAATGTGTCCAGACAAGTGATGAAATTTATACACCTGTGCTGTTAAGAATGTCAGGTTGCTGTCCCCTGTGCTTAGTTTAGGCAGTCACAGTTAAAATCCTGTCAAAGCTATGCCCTGAGGCGTTAAAAAAAAAAAAAAACAGGGTGGAACACCAGAATCTCTTTCACTATATAATTATCATAAGATTGTTATCTGGAAAGATATCACAGTTGAGAATTAAGAAAAAAGTCCAGGATTGCTCATGGGTACACTCAGAGGTGTCTTAGTTAACTCAGAGACAAAACACTACAGAAAAGTCTGGCTTAATATTTCACCAAAGCTAATGAATGGTGAAACTTTTGTCAATACAGATAATTCTTCTGAAATCTAAAATTAAATAATGGCTCAAGAATTTTCAGTTGGCTACCACAGGAAGCATTTAGCCAGTTTTTATTAAGACTGAGGTAGCTTTCCAGTAAGAAAGAACATAAACCTTTTAATATATTAAAGAAATAGATTCAAACTCAGCAGAATAGTGTCACTAGACAAAGTTAGAAAAAAAAATAGACAAACACTGTTAGAGGTTATGGCAGTAACTAAAAATACCATTAGGTGTTAATTAATGTATAATTATTTACAACTCAAAATCTAGATATGCATAAACATGTTTGAGTACCTGACAGTGTATAATATATAAGTAATGATTAAAGTGATTGAGTACATATTAAAACTGTCATTTCAAAGGATGCAAATATTAACTTTTACAAATCGTGACCAATGCACAGTTGATAAAATATGGAACTAGAAAATAACTTGAATAATTTGGAAGAAAATGTGAAAGGGGTGCACAAACAGATGCAGGAAGTGCTACCTTTCAAGATGGATCTTAGAGAGATACCATTTCCAGTGAATCACGATTTTTATGGCATGGCCCTCAAAGGCCTAAGATCTCTCTAAACCAGATACTTATTAACTGTAAGAAAAGGACAAGTCTTGAGTAAAGACTAAGTATTTAAAAGTAAATATATGAATATTTAACTGCTCACCATTTTACAAATAATTTTTGACCAGGTCTGCAAAAGGTCTTCGCAGATGGAGAGGACTTGAAAAAGGAATAATCTCTTTTCATGATGGGAATTTTCATTTTAATAGATTTTAATAAATTATATAGAAATATGCCATGGTTTAGGAATCATACTGCACAGTTTAATACTCTCACTGAGACTCTCCAAACCACACTGCTGCTCACTCACTCTCTCTCACCTTCCCTCTCTTCTCTGTGATAGGAGAGGATAATTGGAGGTATGAAATGTAGTGACCATGGATTGGGATAAGAACATTTCACTGGAAAAAGCAATGAGGTAAGAAAACTAACAGTAACATCAACACTAAAGACAGTGGGTCCAAGAAAAGAAACTCAGCTGGTCAATGTGGAACCTCACCAACAGACAGTACTGGAAGGCTCCTTCTGCCACACTTCCCCCACAGCCCCCTCTGGCTCCAAACTGATATTTCACAAATATGCCCTCAGGTTTCCAATCAGAGTTACTCCACTGGTCCATCCACCATGCTTGCTTGACCAGTAGGAAGCACTTCTCTATGAAAGAGACATGGAAGAGACTTTCCCTGACCCCCTCTTACTTTCTCTGACCCCTCTTGGCTACCACAAACATTAACCCTGTCCTAAACAGAATCAGGACAGATACCACGAACAATTTCCACATAAGCTCCTAAGTGAAAGAAGCAAGACATATAGCTGAAGATTCTTGGCCTAACATTTGATCATGTGACATTCTTTCATGTGACAAACTAGGAAAAAAAGTATATGTGGGAAGAGAAGAGCTAAATTTTTTAGAGAATTGTCTACAGTTTGTCTCTATGTTACTTCATTACAACTGGGAATAAAGTACAGTCCTCCATATTTCTACCTCTTCCCCGTTTCCACACTCGTATCTCAAAGATCTGACATGCACTTTAGATTTCAGAAATTCAGCTCTACTCTGAAGTCAATTATTCTTTTCAGCAGTATGAGGTTGATGCTTCTTTTGTCCTATTTGGCAAACCCCTCCACCCTGAATTTCTCCCTTTCACCAATAATTCTTTCAGATATCCTGATAAATGTATCTTCAATATAGCAGTGTAAATATAGTTCTACAGAAACCATTTGTTTTTAATCAATGATAATCAATGATATTAGCTTAAAGTATAACATTTTAAAAGTAGAACATATTTTTATGTATTTAAAATAATCATATATTTAATTTTTTTTTTAAAATTACATAAAAATAAAAGTAGTTTAAATAGCCTGGTCAAATATTATTTATGTACAAACTGGGATTCTGTTGAGTGACTGTGTAAAACTCAAAGGGAAAGGAATCCAGTTTGGCATGATCTTGTCCAAACTACTTCTCATAATGATTCCTAGACTGCTTTTCCCCCCCAAAAAATACAGCATAGGAAAGGACTAGCTAGGGTACTACAAAAAGGAACAACAATTTTGTTATCAAGCTGGATTTTGATCTTTTTCCCCTTTTGCTCCCAAGCATGATTATATTCTTCAGTTAAAACTCTGCATGCTGCCCAGACAACTGTCAAAGCCATTTATGCTGACTGGCAGACCTTCTCACCAAATTCTTCTTTGCCTCTCGTGTTTCAGGTAGGGTCGGTGGTTGACAAAAATTTTGTTATTCTTAGGCTAGAAGCTATTATTCTCTAAGCTAGGGCTTAGAGCTAGAAGCTGCACAGCTGTGTACAGATACAGAGTTAATTATTTCAGTTTCTCATAAATGAGGTTATCATGAGACAAGCAGTATGCAATATATATATTCCAGCAAATACACCCATGGTGGTCTCTGCACAGACCTGCCCTGGAGCCGTTGTGAAGACTTAAGGCCCAAAGCAGTTATGCAGTTGAGCACAAGCTTGCCCTTAAGGATGAAGGGTGTGGTATCCTTGGGAGTTGTGCACATTGTCTGATAGAGGCTTTCAAATCATTGGCAAGGAATGACACCAAAGTATGTTAATATATGGTGTGTATAACCAAATACTCTTTTATTTGGTATTATTAGGACAGTGAAAACATGTTGTAGGGAGAAATTACTGGCACTCGTAGACAGTCAGCAACCTTTCCAGGTTACTGAATTTAGCATTTTTCTGTGTGAGACAGAATAGGTCATATAAGAGATACATGACCAATATGATGATTCCTTCCCTCTCTTAAAAATATTTATCCTTTAGCACACCAGGGTTTGAAATTCTAAAAAATGACTGCCTGCAAACAAAATATTCTTTTTTGCATGTCTCACACTTTCTAAGCAGTGGAACACAGTAGCTGATGTTGTTATGTTTTAATTCAATATAGTTTAATGTTTTCTATACCGTGAGATATTCCAATGCAGTGGAAACAGGTAGTTTGATTTAAAGATTTTTTCAATGTATTTGAAGAGGCTTATGATGTACTCATCATCCATTATCCTATATACATGAACAAAATAATGGGCATTTATACAGCCCCTGTTAACATGCTCAAAGTGAATGTTAGTTCTATACATTCTTCCAGCGTAAAACACACATTTTATTGAAAATAATACAGAATCAAGGAATGGACAATGTTAGCAGGAACCTTTACTGATCACAGAATCACAGAATCAAGTAGGTTGTTAAAGATCATCAAGTCCAAAGTCCAACCGACCACCACCTTGTCAATTAGACCATGGCACAGATTGCTTTATCCAGTCTCTTCTTAAACATCTCCAGGGATCCTGACTCCACCACCTGTGTGGGCAGCCCTTTCCAATGCTCAATCACCCTCTCTGTGAAGAACTTCCTCCTAATATTCCACTTGTGGTTTGGCACTGGCACAACACCAGGCACACCTGAAAGTTGCTCACTCACTCTCCCCTGCTACAGCTGGGCCCTGGAGAGAGAAAAATTTAATGAAGGGTCCATGAGTTGAGATAACAACTCCAAAGAGAAAAACATGTTCAGCTTAGATGTACAAAGTGAATCTATTACTAACAAAATCAGAAGAGGACAAAGAAAAGTACAAATAATTCCTTAAAAACACCTTTTCTTTCCCCAGCCCCACCCTCCTTCCCACCAAGAGCACAGGGGGCATGGGGGTTTGGTCAGCTCACCACCAATATTTTCTTCCACTGCTCAGGGAGAGGATTCCTTCCCCTCTGAGACCATGGGGTATTCCCTCCCATGGAACACAGTTCTCTGTGAACTTCTCCAGCATGTTCCACCCTCATGAGCAGCAGTGCTCTCAAAACTGTTGCAGACTGGGTCTCTACTTCCACGGGATGCTGACCTCCAAGGACAGGCTGTTCCAGCCTGGGAGCAGGGCCCCTCTCTCCATTGGGTCTCCCACTGGATCACAGCCTTCTCCACGCATGAGCACCTCCCCTGGCATGGGCTGTGGGTGGATCTCTGCATCCCCCATGAATTCCCACAGGCTGTGGTTGGATCTCTGCATCCCCCGTGGATCCCCATGGGCTGTGGGTGGATCTCTGGGTGGATCAAATTCTGTGGGAAAGCCATGCTTGTGTTTTACCTTATAGTAGAGTGGTCTTTTATACACTTAATTGGAACTTGCTTTGCCCATTGCCTCTTCTCCTACTGCACGGTACCAGTGAGAAGTGTCCAGGTCCATCTTTTGTATCAGACATCTGAATGCATGCATTCCTCTGTAACCTTTTCCTCCACAACTTAAGCAGTCTCGCTTTCAACTTTTCCTTGTATGAGTGATACACAAGGCCATTCATTATCTTCACATTCCTTCACTGGATTTTTTTCTAGTATATCATGTTTGATGATATGTACTGAACTAGAGAGCTCTGTCTAATGCCAGAAAAATTTCTGTGTGATTTGTCCTAAAATCAAAATTTTAAATCTTGCTGATCAAATCTATCTAAAAATATAGAATCACAGAATCATGGAGTAGTTTGCAATCATCACCTCTCTGCCATGGACAGGAATGTCATTCACTAGAGCAGGTTGCTCAGGGCTCCATCCAGCCTGGCCTTGAACACTTCCAGGAATGGGGCATCTAATTCATCTCTGGAGAACCCATTCCAATGCCCACCACCCTCACTGTAAAGAATATCTACCTAATATCTAATCTACATCTACCCATCTTAATTTAAGGGCATTCCCTTTTGGCCTATCTCTCCCCAGCCTTCTCGCAAGCCACTTACAGGATTGTCATAACTCCCCATCCTGATTCCTCTGCCTTGACTGAGAATTCCTCTATTGCAAAACACATTAACCTTATTGTAGCAAAAGACGGTTTTAGTATTTTAAAGACACATTTATCTAATTTTTTTCCTATGAAGTATTTCTCTATTGAACATTCAACATCAAAGGAAAATTCATTTGCTATATTTTGCCATTTTCAGACTCTCCTTTATTGTATTGTCTTTTTCCTCCAAAATATATTTATTCAACACTTTCCTCTTGTAAATAAGTTGAAATCAAAAAGTAACAATTCATAGGCTTAATTAGAAGAAAAATAAACAAAATTTAGAGAGAAATAGCCTACAGTTTGGGACAGAAATGTAAATCATTTACTTTACTGGTGTTTTTTCTTTGTCACATTTAGCTTGAAGAAGATGTTCTCTCAAGATGAGAGGCAGTAAAAGAAAATAAAATAATCTTAAATGAAAAATGGTCTTCAATACTCCAAATACAGATATGAGAAAGTAACTAATAAATATGTATCCTAATTTTCTATTGAATCTTTGAATCCTTTTCTGTTGCTGAAACCACAATTGAAACTGCCTTTTATTAAGTTGCTTGTAAATAAAAAACTTTCACTTTTTTTTTTTCCCAAAGAGATGTTTGTATTAACATTAAGAGACTCTGTGTATACACAGCTGTAAAACCTTATGTATTAAATGATTTAAAATAAGGTAGACTTTTCAATGCATATTTTGTGGGTTAACAATTTATTTATATGCATAAACATTTAATTAATCTTGACAAAAAGCCATTCAATTACTGTTTAATCAGGACACAGGGAAGTAACTCAGGGATAAATAAAGAAGCATGGATTAGGTCATGCCCATAAACTAAGGCAGCCTGAAAAATATTGAAGACACAACTGGGGTGAAGACCAATAAAGTTTTCTGGTCTCCCAAACCTATTTTGGACATCAAATGGTAAGCTCTGAGAAGCAGAGTACATGTCTGCCCAGAATACCTGCCTGGGATCCAAACTGTTAGCTACTGTCTTGGGTTGAAAAATATAACCAAAAATGTGTATTCTATTTTCATCTGATGAAGCTGTTTGGGAGATATTGTTCTTTATCTCTTGTAACTCTAGCAGGGGAAAGAGAGCGGATGCCTTCTGTTAATGGGACACCTGATAACACCAGATAAGGCAGTGCCTCCTTATCTCTTCCTCCACCCACCCTCCTCCCAGGGACATCACCTGTGAATGGGTCATTTAAGGCCTCGCACATGACTGACAACATTACTTCATTCCATTGTGAGATGCTCCACCCAGTGAGAGGAGTCAAAGCCTCTCCACCGGGATGAAACCTGCAATCCCAAACACCAAGGGAGCCTGTTTCCACTGGATTCTCAGAGGAAAGACTAGATCCATCTCACTAGCATTGGACCCATTTTTTTTTATTTCTACAGGATCATCTCTACTCCATGGAAAAACATCTGTTACTCCAGGAAGAGTTATTTGGACTGCTTCCAACACCCTGACAACAGGGTATCAGGTCGTATCTCTGACTCTGTCAGGTTTTTCTATGACTTCTGTTTGTTGATTTGTTTTTGGTTTGGTTTGAGTTTTTTTGGTACTACAGCATTTGTATTTTTTAATATTCCTAGTAAAGAATGGTTATTCCTATTTCCACATTTTTGCCTGAAAGCTCCTAATTGCAAAATTGTAATAATTTGGAGGGAGAGGTTTTTTACATTCTCTTTTCGAAGGGTAACTCCGGTTTTTCCTGACAAATACCTGTGTTTCCAAACCAAGACAGTTACTATCTTAGTTATCTGCCTCCAAAACAGATTTATCTGCAGATAATTAGATGCCAAGTGCATATAGTTTTCATTTCTTAGGTCGTCAATTATTAGCAGAATATAGTCCTAACTCTTCTGATAATACAAACAAAATAGCTGATAAATAATAGTAGGATAATTTTGAGGTATCCCACTTTAAATGCATAATTTTCTGTCTAATTCAGTATGCATATTTACAGTTATATATTAAGGACTCCAGAGGATTTTAGCTCCTGCCAGAATAATTGAATACCAAACATCTGCCAACAATCAAATCTGCTAGAAAACCTTTTAAATAGCCCAAGAGTAAAAGAAGGTAAGATAATAGTGTAATAGCAATTTTAGTCTCAGGGGCAGGAAAGGGAATAGAAAAGCAACAACCAATTTTGGTTTGATTAAAATTTTTCAATTTACATATAAGGTAAAGGTAATAACTCTCTTTTCATTTATACTTGGTGGCAGGTTTAATAAAATACTCTAAACCAGAATAGCCATTATTCATTAATTGCTGAATGCCAACAAAAATAATACTGTCATAGAATGACTTTACTAAATAAAGATATAAATTATGTGAATCCTGTACAGCTCTTGATAACCTTTTTACATTACCTTTCTTTGCATGTGATTAAAGGGTGGCAAAAAATACCTAACTGTTTTGTAAGTGGCTTTTGTTGAGAGATCTTTATGTTGCAAACAGCACCTTGGTTGAAAGTATTTGAAATAATACTTGAGAAAAAATAGTTAAAATACTAGGGAAAAAACCCAAAATATATTCAAAGAGTCTACTATTTTGACTTAGAGTTTCTTTTCAGAGGTATTTCATTATAAGGAGTGCAATAATCCATGCTTGTGGACACCATGCTACACCAAATCTTTATAGCTTTGCCTGTGCCTGGTGTCTCAGAGAACGGAGAACTGAAAAAGTTTGTCAGCAAGGGACAAATTACAGACAGAGCCAACTGCTAGGCAAACACAGCTCAACCTGCTGTCATGGAATGTATTTTCCTTTGTTTTCACACACTAATTCTTCATGAAAAACCATATTCAGCATGGCCAGAAGTCTCAGCCAGTGTTCCCAGCTTGCTAGGGGGGCAGTCTGTGGAAGTGTATGGTGAGTTTAACATGTCTGTAAAACACAACCCAGTGGTGGCATCACAACTCACTGTACTCAAGAACACACAGGGGCAGTCACCTCCAAGTGACTCCTGCTCCAAAGGACAAGTCATCAACACAGATCAGTGTCATGACAGCACAGAGCAATGGGCTTACCACCATAATTAAAATTCTGTCCAATTAAGAAAGTGGAATCTATTTGAGAGACAGTCACAATCTAAATTTCACCTTCATCCCTTTGCTAATGTAACAGTATTAAAGAATTTAAAAAAGAAAAAAAAAAGAAAAAAAAAAAGGGGAAAGTTCTGATTCTTGGCTTAAATATGAAATGAAACATTTTACATAGTAGTGCTAAAAGCACAGAAAATCAAAATGCTTTTTTTTTCCTGCTAACTTGAAGATTAGAGACTTCACATATTTGGTAGTATTGGAAGGAATGAAAAGCTATGTTATCTTTGTACGGAATTTCAAGTTCAATGTGTGAATATAAACTTCTCTGAAGCTTTATGAAATTTTATTTAAACCATAGAGGTATCAGTGAAAAACACTTTGGTTATTTTACAGAAATATGGGCTGCATATTTAATTCACTGAACTATCTTGCTCAAAATGTTATTTACAACTACAATGCATGTGCATTCCAGAAATCCTAAAATAAGACAGTCATAGCTCTGTGCTGTAAAAGAACATCTGCAAAGCTACAGTGTTGATGCCCTCATCAAATTAAATTCACTGCAGCACTGAAAAAAAGTCATGCAGCAGTGTCAAAGCTTGATCTGATGACTCCTATTCTCCCAGCCTTTGTCTCTTGTCTCAAACCACTGTGAAATTCATCACAACCACTCACTCCAACAGCAATGATTTGACAAAACTGAAGCAGTCAGATCTGAAAACTAGTTTGGCTGTTAATCACCCTCTAAAACATCTAGTAATTTCACAGAATATGCCCCATGCAGTGGAGATGCAAAAAGCAGAATATGGGTCATAGTGTGTATGGCTCATTTAATTAGATTATCAGGGTTGGAGAACAGTAATGCAAATATCATATAAAGGAAACTAATTGACGGTCTGTTTTCTGCCACCACTATAAAAATGTATTTTAAGATGATGCGCAACCATATTGTGTATTGAGTTATATCACTTGCACTTCATATGCATTAAGACTGGATAATCTTGTTTGTCTTGTACTCTTCATTGGTCCTCATGAGAGTTTACTTTAATTGGTTTGGGATTACAGTCTACAGTTTTTCAGGTATGAGAGCTGAAAGTTCATGCGAATTCCTCTAGTGTTGTCCCAGACTGCCTATTCCATCATTCAGGATATGCTTCTGTCTCAGGACTGGGACAGACAGGCTAGAGTAAATATTTTCATAGGTGATGTTAGCATTTAAGTAGCCAAAATATCCTTTTCTGAAATGGAACCTTCCTTCTGCTTTCTGCTGAATTTAATTAATCCAGTTTCATAATGAAGCAAAGATCAGTGTCAAGCCTTTCCAACAATGAAACTAAGGGATTAAAAAATCCATAAAATTATCAAAAAATGCCCTAGTCAGCACCAAATCTAGGTCTAATAATTTGGAAGATATCAACAACAGGCCCTATTTTTTTCCAAATGATGATCCTTAGCCTGTAAAGAGAGAATTGATGTTGTAGGCCTATCTGGAAGAGCACATAGGTAATCATGGGCTTAATTTTGCTATTCTCAAGAAGAAAGAATATAAAAATTCACCTGGCCGTTTCTTGCATTATTTTTGTGCTGGACTGCTGAAGGTTCACTCCAGAGCCATTCTTTTAGCTGGATTTTCTGGATCTTGGTGCACAGAGCAAATTTACATGAGACTCATCCTATGAATTCAATTGCTTATCAAATAAATTAATATCAAGCACAGAGCTGACTTCTTGACTGATACTTCACTGTCTTTTGTTCTATCTTCTTCCAGTCACTGCGTAACAAAGCAGGGAGTTCTAAATGCAATTCAAATACATTGAGTGTGTTCACAGAATTCTGTTCTGATTCTATTCTATTCTATTCTGACTTATTTCACTTGAGAAATGAAATTTTAAAAATAAGTAACCTTATAATCTGTACCATACCACTGTCTCTATGTCTCTAACACAGTTAGCCCTTGGAAGAGTTAACTGAAATTTAGGTACCTGTATATGAAGGGAGAAAGCAGGCTATATTTTGGGATTCTTGCCACCAGTTTGAACTCTCCCCTTGTTCAAATTTTGATTCTTGAGCTCCTCTCTTTTACCCTCTGGCTTTCTTTTCATCTTGTTTCTCTACAACATTTCTTACATTGCTGCTTTCTACTTGTTCTGTAGCCTTATCTATGTGGTATTTATGGCTTTCATAGTCATTTATCCTCCTGAAGACCTCTGGGGTTTTTTTTCCTAGCTCTTGTACTTGCTTAGTTTCTAGTTGTTAAACGTATACCGCAAAATTATAGAAATATTAGTGATATGAATATAGAATATCTAGCAATATAGAGAAGATATATTTAGATTTGTTAAATAAAAACAGCATACTGAGATGACCTGTGGAATGCCTCATCTCCCTTCAAGCACTTTCCTCTCTGCTCTTCACTGCTGTCAAATATGCCTTTTGAGGGGTTGTTGTTCTAGAAGACACAAAAGAGAACACCTCGACGTTACTATGCATTGTTTGGAAAACCAGGGAGTAAGAAATGGCAACAATGATTTGAAGTGAGAGAAAAAAATGTTTGATACCTGATATTAATATAAAAAGCTCTTTCAAATCAATTTCTGAATTTACTTCTTAAGTTTCTTACAAAGGACGTATTATGTTGTAACTAGTAAAAGTCACCCAGCAGGGATTCTCCTGTATTAACAGACCTTCACTCTACAGAATCAAGGCACAGAAACTTAGAATATAACAAAACAATTTGTTGAGAAATCAATTTGGTTTTGCTGGGTTCCTCTGTAAGTCCAACATGCCACCTTTTTTATTAGGTATGTCAAGAAGAAGGACAGATAATTCAAGATACATTTGTCTTTGCCCAAAGGAATCCACCATTAGTTATTTGCAGCTGATTAAGCCCCCGCAAACCAAATTATAACTATAGCTTCCAAGTTCTGAAATACTTTTGTGGAGTATATTCATTGACTTAGAAACTGAATTAGTTGATTTTGATGTTAAAAATATGTGTGCTTCCTTTGTGATCTAGTTATGATTGTTGTTTGAATAACACAGTAATAACAACAGTGTTCCTTCCTATTGGCAGGACAGGTTGAGAGTATACTAGACAAAACAAACATTTAATTTATAAATATAAATTAGCCCTTCTAGTACAATAAAACTCATAGTTAACACTTTTAATGATTCTAGCATTCAAATTCCAGGTTTTTATATTTCTGTTGCCTTTTCTTGCCCCTAACAAAAAAGACAAGTAAAATGTAAATTACAAGGAAGACAGCAAAGGTGTTTGCACTTGTTTGAGACACAAATATTCAAAATATCACACAGAAAGGAAATCTGAACAGTTATGAAACAAGTCTAACTGAACATTTTGTAAGACAAAGTATTTGTAATTACATCTAAAGCTATTCAAAACTATTTGACTTTGTCTGGGGTTTAGTAGACCTTACATTATTTCATTTTTTAATAACTATTCAGCAAATAATTTTTCTCTATTACTCTTCTCTCTCACTTAAACATTGCTGTATGCAGTATATGTAAAGTCATTCTTAAATAATTTTAAAGTCTGATACATTTTATCCTTTTAAACTTAGGCCGACCAATAACATCCCTCATTGCTATCTCATGGCAAAACAAACAAACAAACAAATTATCCAAATTACAAACGAATGAACAAACTAACTAACTAACTGACTGACTAACTAACAATCAAACACTTCTGAATTATATAGCATACTTCCCTCATTTTTACACAGTCCCTAAACCCATTTTTATCTGTTCTTAAAATCAAAACTGTGTTATTTTGACATTGGATGTTTCTAGCAATAAATAACAACCCACCAAAAAATTCTGAACACCCCCCCCAAAAAAAAAAAAAAAAAAAAACCACACCAAAAACACCAAAGGAAAAACAACAAAATCAAAACCATAACAACACAAAAAACCAAAACCAAGCAAACAAAAAAACCCCAGGAAAACTAGATTAATAATTGGTTCCTACCACTTCTATTCTTCAAATATCACTTCAAAAAGAAATCTGTTAAGTCAAAAAATTTCAATTAATTTTTTAAAATGTTTGAATCAGTGTTGAGATACATATGAGTTTATAATAAAATATTATTTCAAAATGTATTAAAGTCCTGTGACACTTTTTTGTAAGCTTTAAATGTACTGTTAAGTGATTGTTGATTTGATATTCAGGATTTGAATTAAAGTATAATAAATGGTAGATGAAAGAATAAATATTTTCAAAAGATGGTTAGGAAAACACAGACAGGGAAGAGAGGTGGAATTTTCTTTGTGACCCTGCTGATGACTCTGAAACAAGTTTTATGTAACATGTATACAGTCCCATTTGAAGTACGAAGTGCATAGCAATAAACGCAAGTTTCAGATCTTTATGGGTCTAAGCTACACGTTTGGAATGCTGTTCATAATATTTTGCACCTATAAAGGGTTCCCTGTAACTAGGATTAAGTGTTCTACTTTTCTGCCTTCTTCAAAAGTAATCATTGAAGTTATTCTCTTCGATAATTCTTTGTTAGGAAAAATGCCTGTATAACTTATGCATGAATTTAAAATCCTGAAGCTGCACAAGGTACCCATGCCTGGTACTGCCACATGGTGCCCTTACTTTTATTATCACTTGCAGTGTTATGTTATTGAAACCAGTTTTCTGGAGCATATGACCCTGTGTCTTGCCAAAAAAAAAAGAAAATATAAGAAAGTTACTGCTGTAGACCATAATAACAGATATTACAGACAAGCTATACTTAACCTACACCAAAGGCTGTATTTAATAATAGGAATCAAAGAAAACAGTGGGTAGTGAGCAGTTTGATACTTCCACATAATATAGGAGAAGAAGATACTCTTTAAACATGTAAGTAAAATAATATTTTCAGAAAGAATTTCAGCAGAATGCTAAAGGATATGCTTTAACATACTTGTCAAGAATGACTTCTTTTTCACAAACTTTTTTAATTTGCTGTAATCTGCCAAAAATAGTGGCAGAGGAAACATTTCATTTTGAGAATGAAATCCCTATGGCAATCAAAAAACTAGCTATAAATGTTGATCAAACTGTTAGAGACAGAACTAAATGGAATTCTACCTTTCCCTATCTCTAAATGGTGGTGATGTTCAACATCAGTTCCCCTGTCATAATTTAGTGTGCTGATCCATAATTTTCCCAAAATATTACTCTTTAGATTTTATTATGTTGTGAGGCATCCCAAGAAGGTAAAGCAACCTCTTCCACCCTCATGTAGGTGCTCTATGTCTGGAAATGTTCAAGACCAGGCTGGATGCAGCTCTGAGAACCTGGTCCAGTGATATGTGTTCTTGTCCACAGCAGAGGGGTTGGAACAAACTAATCTTTAAGGGTCCTTCCAACCCAAGCCATTCTGTGATTCTGTGATGATCAACAGAAATTCTATTTGCTGATGGATAACTAAGATTTGAAAAGGTATGACAGTACAAAAGAAAGTATATCTTGCATCTGTTTTTCTTTTCAAGGTGTTTAGGAAATAATGTTTTTCTTTAAGCAGGACAAACTTGTTTCAGACTGGAGCTTAAGTAATTGATAGGTATTTGAAACTGTTAGCCAAATATTTTGAAATGGTCAAACAAGTGAAATACCTAAATGATTTTTTTTTCAAAAAGCTTTGTAAAGTAAGATAGAAAGCTTTTGTTAATCAGTAGGATGATTTTTGAATGTGGGTGCAGTTCTATTAGCAATTCCTTGTCCTGTTCTGCAAAAGAAAACAGATCTGGGAAAACCAAATCAACCACTCCAAAACTTGTTGAGAGAGATTTTGATGAATAGTTATAATTATTGGTTTGTAATGTAGAGAACATGTTGTTATTCTGAGGTAATATTTAATAAAATCATGTCCAAATTTTGGAAAGAAGGAAAGGGTCAAGAGTACTATATTGTAAAACAGGGAAAATCTTATTTATTTCTTGAAGTTTATTTTAAAAATACACAAATAAATGTAAAGTAAGTTTTACAATGTAATCCTGGACCTGGAACCTATAAAACTTTTCAATACAAATCAGACACAACTATATTTATATTCAGCTTCAAGCAAGGAAAAAGTCATCTTCTCTGCATTATCAGTCCTCTGCATTAATCAGACATAATCACTGTGCTACAAAAATCCATAAACTGCTACAAAATAGGAGACATGAATTGATAGCTTAGTACTCTTTGGTAACTTTTCCTGGTAAGGAGTTGATTTTTCATTTATTTCTTTTCTTGAAAAAACAATTATTTTTTGCTAATATAAATGTAAATCATTATCTTTTTTATTTCTAAAACCTCCGTAAACATATCTTTTGCTTTCATATATATCATATATACTTATATATGATCTACAAATATATACTATTTATAGCAAACAAAAACATGTATGGTTTTAAAGAGGTATTTAAAAATATTACTTAGGCAATGGTCTTTAGTGCATGTATTAAAAATACATAAGTTGTTCACACCTTGAAAAATAAAACAGCTTATTCTTTAGAGCTGATTTTGGTGTATTAAATAGAAAAGTGGGATTTTTTTTTTTTTAATAACCTTATGAGTGCTTGTGCTGTCAGTTCATTCAGTTTTAATTTGATTATGTGTTTCACAATAATTGGCTATAATAATCTTCAGGTCATGTCAAAAAAGGCAGCAACTTAATTCTAAATTTGGACAGACTACAGAAAAAGTTACCAGTCAAATGCTCTGCCTGGATGACAATGCTGAAACCTAAGTAAGTTTCTTTGCATAATTCAAAGGCTAAGAATGCTGACAGCATAAAATGAAAAAATAGTCTGAATTTAAATATCCCCTGAACATACAGGATCCTATCGGATTCTTTCAACCAATGTAATGCCTGGGAAACCATCTTCTGGCAGAAGCTCAGGTCATTTCTACAGCACTTCCTTGTTCCCCTGCGACAAAAAAATATTTTCTTAGATTTTTCACACTTTCTAATCTGGCTGCTGAATGGGGAAAGTCTCCAAAATGCTCCAAATTAAAGCAAGCAGATTGAGCATGTCCTATGAAAACTAAAATGTATATATGTTTTGACTTTTTCTCCTTGGGTTTTACTCCCATTAATCTTGCACATATAAGAAAACAGATTATTTAAGAAATATATATGCTAGAAGAAAAATCTGCTATTCAGAAAAAGAAATTTCTGCTATTCAGAAAAAAATGTATTTCAAGTTACATAAATACACACTACTGTAGTACTTATGATTCAAAATATTATTTCAAAATGTAAAAGCTAGTGACATGACTAAGCATTTAGATTAGATAGATTTAAAAACAAAACCAAAAACAACTCAGGTAACTGGATGTATATTTTAGCATTAAAGTTGTTCATAATTTTGGTGAGAGAATTCTCACAAAAGAGTTAAAAATATCAATATATAATACAGAAGTACATTTTTTCCTGCAGGAATGAAATAACAATAAATATTGGAGTTACATTATTTTTTTCTGCAAGTCACAATGTAACTGCTTCACCACTTTGAGTTAGTGATTCAGTAACTAATAAATCCCTTTAAATTCTTCTGCGTGCTTCTTATATTTTAGACTTGCACCTTCCATATATAGAAAAAGTATTTTAACATTCACTGAAATAAATGTAACTGAAAAATAAATGTAAAAACAAGTGCAGAACTAATTTGCAGAATTAGCAAATCAACATCCGATCTGTATTTAGTAGAAATAAGATATTTAGCAGAGACAATTTGAATATAGACAATATGTATATAGATCCAGAATTTAGAGGTTTTTTGGTGCATGAGAGTGAGTAATTCTCTTAGTTTGGGAATAACATTAATTTTCTCCCACTAAATATTTTTAATGCTGTGACAGGATGTCAGTAGGTAAAGGCAGAATGGATATAAAATGTAGTCCAAGGCTTTCATAGGTTTAGTAAAGATTCTTTTTTTTTGTCAATAGAAGAAGATAACTATTCTTGCCTGTTTTAAAAATAACAATTCCTTCAATTTAGGTTTTTCAAAACTGTTGAGAAGCCAAATCAACATGAAAAAATTTTAAAAAATGAGTCAGATTTTTTTTTTCATGTTTAATTTTTTTCCTGGTAATTTTCTACATTCAGTCCAAATGGGTGTACTTACTTCCTGTTTATGTTTGAGACATCTCTCATTCAATTGCCGTTCTGATGAGCAAGGCCTGGTGAACTAGAGAAAGAGATACACCTTATAAAGTGTAAATTATTGCATGCATTCTGCTATAAGATGATAATTTAGTGCATATCTATTTGGTATATAAAATGCATAATTTTTTTGAGAACTTTCTCCATCATTGCACTTTATTTAAAACCTGGCAGGAGATATATGCTCATCTGAAAGGCCAAGGTGGAAGACTTGCAAAAAACAAGGTGGCATTCTACATAAGCTTTTAGTGAATAAATTATACAGAGTAACGTGAACCTCAAAATTTCCTGTCTTTAAAGCCACATAGAATTTGTTTTATTAATTGCTTATGGCAAATATCCTTTTCCTTTCCTCCTCACAGTTTCCCACAGAGATGTCCTTAGACTGCACAATGCAGCATATGCTCCCTAAAGAAAACAGACAGAAATATAGAGAAAAGGCTTAACAGCAAATGGAACCCAGGCTGTTCACATTCTCACACTAAAAAAACAAATGAACTCCTAGTTTTTTAGAAAACTTTTAGTTTTCTTTTAGAAAAGCAAAGCTTAGAGACTTCATTCTGTGGTACTGATGATGTTAAACAGTTGGTCTTTCTTAGGTAAATTTCACTAATTAGCACAGCAACTAATCTGCAGAAGACAGCGACACTGACTGGACATAAATTATCAGTGTGGGCATGTTCATAATATGCTTCCAAGCTCAGAGACAATCACCATTCAGACAAGAGTGTCTGGGCCATTCTTGGTGTAGCTTTAGCAGGTGACATATCCTGCAAAAATAACATTATGTCTAACTATATCTGGATATAGACATAGAGGAAAGTTAGGATATTTATAACACATATAGCTGGAACATTTTCCATGGATTATAGAGAGAACATGATGGTATGGAGGAGATGGGATGGAGGAGGTGGGATTGAGTGAGAGACGGAAAGAAGCAGAATGGGACACAGTTTCTCTTCAGTCATTCTTTGTCATTGTCTCTTTTTATTAACTTGTTCAGTCTTCCTTTGATCCAACACAAACTCTCAGACCTCATAGAATAGATTAGATTTTTCTCTTGTTTGCTGCTCATTTTTTTATTCAGCTTCTGGTCCTTTATCAAACTCCTCATTACTACTTATGCAATAAGAGTATACAATAATCTACTACCTACACTTCAGCTTGCTCTCCCTGTATTTACACTCTTTAACATAGTGCCTGCTCTTACAAAAGTTTATTTCTTTCTTTCTGACCACTTCTCCAATTTTCCAAGGCCATTTTCAATGATAATATTGTCCTCCAATGGTCTTGCACCCGCCTCATATTAGTAACCTTCGTAAATCTGTTAGACATACCTCTATTTTGTGTTCTATTTCATTACTTGAAAACCATGAGTATATACAGACGTTTGAGTCATGAAGGTTGCACTCAAGAGTTCTTTCATCTAAACCCAGCTTCTACAGCTTCCTTATAAGAATGCCATCTCAAAAGAATATTAAACATCTGCTGCGTTTCTTCTTTCTGCATGGCTACTTTGCATACTTATCTCCAAGGATGCTGCCTTGCAAAGAAATTAAACTGATTTGATAGATTTTTTTTCATAACATATGCATGCTACCTAGTTACTTGTCATTTCATTGATATCTTTTAAGAGCTTATAAATAGTTTGACTATGAGTTCAGGAACATATTTACCCTTTCCTAGCTTCAGTGATAAAAGAGATAAATTGTGAAATGTTTTGAAATGAAAAATACTCTGATTTGAGATCATGATGTTATAAGACTTTATTTTCAGTTGTCCTTTCTGAGGCTTGCACTTGCCTCTGCCAAAAATACCCTGGGCAACATCTGTGCTAAAGGAAGGTTTCCTTTAATTCCTTAGGTCCCATCTTCTAAGAGCTTGCCCACTTTCAATATATTCAGTCTGAAATCATAAAAAGTTGGAGACAGAAAACAAACTTGAGCAAATACAAAACTGTCTTCAACCCAGAAAGTGCTAACATGTTCCTCCCTTTACAATCACAGAATCATACAATGGTTTGAGTTGGAAAGGATCTCCAAGGTCATCTAGTTCCAACTCCTCTGCCATGGAGAAGGACACATTCCAATAGACCAGGCTGTTCAAATCCCCATCCAACCTGGCCTTAAACACTTCCAGGTACGGGCCATTTACAACTTCTCTGAGAAACATGTTTCAGGGCATCTCCACCCTCACAGCAAGGATCTTTTCCCTAATGTCTAATCTAAATGCACACTTTTACAGTTTGAACCCTCCCCTTTGTCTTGAAAATTATACATGATCTTGTGCATAGTCTGTCTCCATTTTTTTTGTAGTCTTCCTTTGGATATTGGAAGGTCACAGTTCTCATGACACATTGAATGCTGCAAAGTTTTCAGGAGACTACCAACTGGAAAAACAAAACAAACAAAAAAAGTTTCTTATTTAAATGATGTAAAACTATCTAAAATTAATGAAAGGTAGATAGTGCTGGCTGTAATTGCATTGCCACCAAAGTAGAACACAAATTTCAAATCTTTTGAAAATCAAAAAAAAATTTTAAAAAACTTATCTACAAATTACATTTAAGAATACCAAGAAAAGGAAAATAATTTTAAAATTAATGGTTACAGACTAGCAGAGAAAACAGTCAAAGCATCAAAGCAATAAAGTTCAGTAAAGACAGATATGAATGTCACAGACATAGGAAGTATAGCTAAAATAAGGAAACGGCCAGGTAGAACCTCAGGGTTATCCATTTTGCCTCCATTTTGATTTTATAGCATATGAAGTATTGCATTAAAGTTTTATTTACCACAAGGACAAAAAAATATGAGCTCACGGGAGAATAGCTGAGGTTTAATTCCAAGGCACTGTTCTTAATAGGCCATAGGATTGATAGACATGACATGCTATGTCTCATTAAAATTTGTCTTGCAATATTTATTGACTGTGGAAAAAAATTTACCCTACACATAGCACAAGCCATGACAGTTCAAGCATGCTCTTTGGAATAGTTAAAGCCCAAGAAAGTATGCAGTGCACATTCTCTTATTCTATTCTCCAGATCAGGCTTTACCTCTTGCTCATTGATCTAGCTTTACTTGGGATTACCATTATTGTATTGCTAAACCAGAAAAACCTAAACCCAAGCTAAAAATTAATCAAACTGCAGAACTAAGCTGTTTTATATCTGAGCAATATGTGGTAGAATGATGCACCATAGTTTTTGTTTTCAAAATATACTCAAGGTCAGGTTTTCAAAAAATATCCCTTCTTCCTTACCGAATTTTCTCATGAAATTGCCAAAGATTGAGTTTAGGTTTGTTTTTTTTTCAAGTACTGGCTTATTGTTACACAAAATAATTAATTACATACTGTGAAAAATACAAACGAATCTTTAAGATAAAAAAAAGCTGGAAGAAAGGAAGATTTAGAAGGCAATTTATTTTCTCCTTGCTCTAAAATTTTCTGTGTCTAAGCAGATGGAAATCAATTTTCTGAAAATGTTACAGCAGCTAATGAAAAGTGATGCAAACTATTGTGCTTGTACTTTTTTTCATCCGAGAATTGATATGAACCATTTGGCAGGTGGTGGTAGATACAACAGACTGTTAAGCTAATAAAGGCATTAGAGGAATATCTCTCCCAACAGAATCAAGAACTGCAAAAAATCCATATTAAGATATTTGTTAGCTGTAAAATCTTAGCCTTTATTTTTTTCTGAATTTGAAATAAAACAAACAAAAAAGCACAACCTAAATACATTTCTAATTCCTTTTGCACTGAAAATGTCAAAGCAAAACTGACATTTTGACTTTTTCTTCAAAAAATAGACAGTTTTGATGGAGGGTTTTTTTCAGACAAGTAGCATGATGAATTCTGTATACATTCATGAATAGCTCTAACTGACAAAGCCTGATCTTATTTTTCTACTTAAAGAATCAAAAGGAAAGAAAACACTTCATCTTTACTTGTGTTTGAGATTTCTTTTAGTGTTTATTTAGACTTTTTCCATCTGTATGTGAATTACCTAGTTATGCATATAAATATACCTATATATATAAAATGGGTCTAAAGTATCATAATATGACTATCCTCTGCAGTTCCCTGTATCTGATTGCTAATGATGCCCCATTAATGCAAAGTTAAAGAATGTGATTAACAAATAATAAGCACGCACATCAACAAAGCACATCAAGAATATAAGGGATCAATGACAAAATTACAACAAAGCTATAATTTAGAGAATTATGTCCATACCAATATTTGAAAAACAGTAAGGGAGCAAGATTCATTAATTCCAATCAGAATCTGAGGGGAACTAAAAAGTGCAAAATTTTAAAGGAATATCAACAAGAGTATTACACTGTACGGATCCTAACTACTTGATGTATCTTCAGCTAAAAGGTAAATTGAGATAACTAGGTTGAACTGGATTTGCTAAAACTTGCAAACCCCATAAAAGTTAGACAAGAGGAAAATGTGCACACAGGAGTTTTTGTTTTTTTTTCTTTTCTTGCTTGTTTGTTTCATCTGTTATGAACCCTTGGGGTGCATAAATAACACTTTGTTTGAAGAAGGTTTTTTTTTGAAATTGCTTTAATCATTCTCTGTCACAGGCCCCCATAGGAAAAAATGTCTCTCAGGTTTACAGAGTAAACAGGAGATTAGAGTCCTAATATTCAGTCTGAGGGGTAAAATCATGTACTTTCTCTGTAACGAAAAGTTAACAAAGAGTATCTATAGTAAAAGATAATGTAAGGAGAATAATAAAACGCCTAAAGTAAAAGCCATCAGAAATAGGGTAAAGGAAAAATGAAATAAATACGAGATGAAAAATGTCTCCACAAGCAACTATATTTACTAATGAAATAAAACAATACTCAACACAGCACATGAGAACAATAAACTAGACACAAAGCAATTTCACTGCAGATTTAGGTTATGCTGAAGAATGATATTGGGGACAATAGGCATTTTGCTGATCACCTAATTATAAAAACAATATTGCACATGATAACACTGCAAGATTCTTTTAAAAAGCTACTAGGGAGAAAAAAAACAATTTTGGGACCAGAATACATAAACCCCACATATTAAACAGACTTAGGTTCCACTATATCAAAGAAACAAGAAAGGTTGTCTTAATATCTGCATCTGAGAATTTACATGGGGTTGGGATCATAGAAAACCATTTCACTGACTACATCAAAATAATTCTGATCAGCAGGTGAAGGGAGATTCTGGCTCTGGTGAAAATCCAGTCAGAATGCTGCATCAAGCTCTGAGACTCCCAGTACAGGAAGTACGTGGACCTGTTGGAGTGGGTTCAGAAAAGGGCCATTGTCACTATAGGACAAAAACAAAAGACTCCAAATATTTCAGAAGGCAAAAGGCATAAAAAAAAATTAACTGTCTAATTTAATAAGGTGTTCCAATACAGACTTAACATGATTGATGAACAGGACTGACATCTCCCCATTACCATTGGTCAAACTACAGAAACAGACAAAATATTTTTCTCTGAGAACCAGAAAGACAAACACTGCCTGGAGAAAGATTGTTTTGGGAAAGGATAGTTGTTTTGCTAAGATTGTTTTGGGAAGAAGCTTTCCTAAGAAACTTTTCACTTGGGAAAGGAGTTAGAAGCTACCAGCAGGCTAAAATCTCTAAGGGTCAAAAATATTAGGCCCACAGGCCACAAGGAATATCTAAAGACTGTAGCACCTCTACTCAGAAGACAGGCTGAGAGAATTGCAGTTCTTCATCTTGGAGTAGAGAAAGCTCCAGGGAACTTTACTGCAGCCTTACAGTACCTACCTGGGGCCCACAAGACAGCCAGAGTGGTATGGGTAGTGACAGCACAGCAGGGAATGGCTTCAAACTGAAAGAAGGTTTAGATTAATTATTAGGAAAAAATTATTTTCTGTGAGGGTGGTGAGGCACTGGAACAGGAAGCTCTTTTGGCTGGATGGTTAAAAACAACAAATATCGTTTGAAGAAGAATCACCATTCTCACAGAGATGGGTAAGCCTATATCAGGGTTTTAATTTTACTTAAATTCAACAGATTATACATAGGAATGGGATGTGGTGCAACAATTTCTTCAGTCTGCTCTAAAAATCTATTATTTCCTTTAGGACACAAGAGAAAAAAGTTAAGTGCTCTAAATGATAGAGCAAAGTATCTCATAATTTTTTTTAATATTGTGAGTAACTGCATTTGTATTATCTAAATTTTCAGGTGTAGAAAACAGAGAAGCTGTAAAAAAAATTAAAAATTATGTCAAAAA
Source organism: Cisticola juncidis (assembly GCA_013400215.1). Lineage (NCBI taxonomy): Eukaryota > Metazoa > Chordata > Aves > Passeriformes > Cisticolidae > Cisticola > Cisticola juncidis. The sequence continues at coordinate 63,461 of VXBR01008343.1, read as the reverse complement.
TCACTGATGTCTAATTTTCAAAGAACAAATAATAACAAAATATGCATGCATTTTTCAGAACTATCTCACTAGACACGAATAAAGTAGGCAGAAATTAAATAGGAGA
>VXBR01008343.1:41264-61510 GCA_013400215.1 Cisticola juncidis | reverse complement strand
AATGTCACTTTCATATAAACATTGTTAAAATAATACAATGACAGAATTTTACATATCTTGATTGAGACCTCCTTCGTAAAGGTAGGTGATAGGAATTTCATGATAATCTTCTCATAGAAAAAGTATCAAAGAATTGGAAAGAGATTGAAATATGTGAGATGATACAGCATTTTGTTTCTCTCTGCAAGTCTATTTTTAACTTAAATGAGAAACACTCTTTACAAACGGCATTGATGTACTCCATTAGAATCAAATAAATTTGTCTTAAATGAGTATTATTGAGATTGAACTTCAAATATAAATTGCTCAAGGAAAAGTTTGAATGCTTTTAGATACTATTTATTTGAATGTTGTTAGATACTACTAGATTCTTAATTCATTCAGAATCACCAGCAAGTATTCACCAGAACACATCCAGTGTGCTTCAGAATTTGAAACATTTGTTCCATTTTTAAAAAGTTTTGGTTTTTTTTTCTGGTGAAAATTACCAGCCTGGACACTCCTTCTTCCTGAGGTTTGTCTTTCAATATTTTTCCACAAGCCAGTATAAATATTAAGAGCTATGGCACACAACTCACAAATCATTAATTTGCCCTCCTCATTTTAGATGTTCCTTCTATGACAAAATTATTTGCACAGTTGAACATTCTCTTGTTTTTGGGACAAGATTTAAGGGTCTTGAATATCTTTTTTACATTACATTAGATTACAAATAGGCAGCATACTAAGGGCCTCCTTTCTCCAAATATGGTTGGGCAGGATTAAAAGCAACCTTCTGATTTGATCAACGAACTCAGACTCTTGAAACAAAAGTAGGTTTTCTTTCTGTACTTCAAATTCTGTACCTTCATTAAGAATCTGATTTTGCCACGGTTGTGATTCCCAGAACACAAGATGAAACTTTGTTAAGGAAAATTCTGTATAAAACCCCATGGTATGTGTTTTTTTAATCTGTCTTCTAATCTGTTTTTTTAATCTGACTTCTGAAAGTTTTTTTATGTTTGACTTGTTTTGGTGAGTTTTGTTTATGCTGTGCCTTTAAATGGCAGTTATTTTGATTGCCAAGCTGAACAATAAATCAGTAACAAATTAACTATATAACACTCCCTGGCCAATAACAAAATCAGCACTCCCTTTTTCCTCTTTTTTTCTCTTTTTTTCACTTGTCCTTTTTCTCTTCCTTCTTCTTTTTTCCCCTTTTCCCTCTTCCCCCTTCCCTTTTCCCTTTTCTGCTTTTCCTTTTTCCTTTTTTTCCTCTTGTAACATTTACAAGTTCATGTTTATTTCTCCTATCTGAGTAATTTTCACTGGTACATTTTTCTCCTCTCAAAGCCAGTTTCATATAACACTGCTGTCAGCACAGTTTCTTCATTCTTCAGTTCTTGCATGAATGTTTAAGGGTGAAGTGTAATTTTTAATTTTGAAAAGAATAAATTATTTTGAGTTGTCCCCTTGTATTACCACAACCAATCTTAAACAATTAGGATCTTTGCATTCCTTTTCCTTTGGCTGCCTTCATTGTTTTTTTGTTGATATCTTCTCTCAGTCCCCTGTCAGCGCTGATGAGAATTTCCTACTTTGGTATAAATGCATACCCTTTATATCATAAAAACTGATGAAGATAGGACCACAAGTTAAAGAAATCAGGAAAACTATTCTTTGAAAAAAAGTTCCTTTCTAGCTTTACATAATTAAGTTCCTACTCTTAGGAAAAGCTAAAAACCATCCTGGGATACCTACATGTGTTTGATTGGCACAAAAATGCAAAACAAAGAAAAGCTTGTGAATTGAATGTTCTATGGTAAAACGAATATATTAAGAACAATTTATGTATAACTGTTATGTACTGAACTAACAAGAAGAGTGGTTTCATCTCATAACTAGCCTCACTACTCCCTTATTTCTACTTTAACTCCTTTGTTTTCCCATAACAGAGTCAATGATGTGACCTAGGCAGTCACACAAAGTTAAGTTGAACTCTCTGACTTTCACTCAAAATCTCTGTACAACACTGTCTTGGAAAAGTGGACTGCAAATGTAACACAGCCAGAAAGGTTCATTCTTCTTACTAGTACAATTTACAGTCACCAGCTGAAATGATGGGAAGTCACTGCACTGCATCTGGTCTTCCCTGAATCTGACAATGTGACATTCTCTCCTGTCATCAATCTGACCCAACCCAGTGGGGGCTTGGTGAGGCTCAACATTAGGCTACAGAGGGGAAGGCAGAAATAAAAGCACATCTGTGACACTGTTCTGGATATTCATGCAAACTCTACCTGCTGTCCTGATACAGTGCAATAGTCAAGAACATGCATTTTGAGATGATGGTAAGAAACACTCTATCGATGGCAAAATTTGAAGAAGCATCCTTGTCCATATTGAACAAAACTATGATTTTAAGATTCTTTTACCGTGAAAAAAATTGCAATCATCATAATCATCATCATCTTGGTTTACAGAAGAAGAAAAAATGGTTTTGGTCTCCTGCTGCTGTAAAGCCAGAGAATGGCTCACAATGTTAATACCATCTTGGCAAGTACTGGGATACTGTCTTGCAATCAGATTTTTTTTGCACTGCCCATGTTTTTGAAGAATGAGAAAAGAAAAGATGAGGTCATGTTTTCATCTTCATCCTCTTCAGTGCTAATCACTGTCATTTAGGCCATATGGCTGAGTTGTTCAAACTTGGTTTTGTTTTATACAGTAGGTGCTTAATTGCTGCTGCTTAGGCTGTGGGAATGGAAAGCTTACCTTGAAGTACATTTTATCTATTAAATTTACAATAATGAAACATTAGAATTTTGAATACATAAAAACTAATCATTGATGTTGACAAAGGATCATTGAATGTCTACTTCAGCCCTGTATGCAATTTTAAATTCTATTTCATTTTAATTATGTATGAAATTACAATGAAATGAAACAGATGAAACAAGCATATAGGGGCATTACTTGCATGCTGTTTTGGTATTTATTTTTTATTTTTGCACTAGATGATTAAATATAATAACTTGAAATGTATTTTATAGTGATGCCACTTTCTTGGTTGTTACATAGTCTGCTTTTTCATACATCTGCTCTGAGAGAGTGGATAATAACATAAAATTCTCTAGCTTCAGCAAATTGTTTCTTCTGCTTAGATATAGTTGAAATCTTTCTGTGAAAGTCATGAACCTCAAGTGGGATTGAGGAATAAAATCTCTTGCAAAGGCAAACACTCTGTGCTTTAAATATTGGGCTTCTGGAGGCGACAACTGTTAATTTTCATATGATTAATTCCTTAGTCAAATCAATCCATCTGACATGTACATGTAGGAAAAAAAGTTACATTGACATCTCCTCCTTCATGTGCATGCATTCCCTAATGACCAAATAAAGAAAGAAAGATGGAGTCACCTGTGCAAACTCCCCACAGCACAAATGTTTCCTTGGAACATTTGCCAGCAAGACCTTCAAGCAGAGCAGATAACAAGTGACTTTTTGTTTGATGCACCTAACCTTATAAATCCTAACCTTATAAATGTATGCCTTCATACCAGATACCAGGAATTTTTTTGCCTTCCTTTGCTCTTGACCTAGAAATCTGGTTGACCTGGTAACATCTCCACAAGGAAGAAAAAATCCAAGTTCCACCAGTCCAATATGAATTTTGTAATTTTTGCTTCCAAATAAAACATTTGATTATCTGGATTTGTTGCTGCTGCTGATTTTGTGTAGCATATTATTGAGGGGTCTCTTTGAACCCTGAATTCTTATGCAAAACACTTAGCAAACTGTATAGTTTTCGCAAAGGCTGAAATTCTAAAATATTTTTTCTGAATTAAAAAGAACATGCAGTTCTTTCAAAACTCAAGTAAATACTACATATATAGGTACTAGTAGTCAGGGTAATTTAAACCAGTAATTTAAATCAGGATTTAAATAGCACAGCAATTCTATGACTGCTTTTATTTTGGAAATGAAAAATATCTATCTTTTCACCTTTAACAATCTGTTAAGTTTGTGGGGAAAATATGTGGTGAGCTACCTGTATATGCTGATTTGCATTCTTACCACAGTTAATATAAAATTGAAGAAAGTCCTTCTGAGACAAGAAAGGTTTACACCTCCTGTCAGTTGGAACACAAATTCTAGTGTGTTTTTGGAATAAGCATAAAGAAAATTGAATATTTTTCATTGTTTTGATTTAAAAATGTAATAATTTTGTGAATAAAGTGGATACAATAGTTTTCACTGGGCATATACCGAATTACTGGAGAAGGACCAAGGCAGATTTTCAAGCTCTCTAAAGTACTCCTAGGGAGTTCATTTACTAGCTTGGTATGTGCAGAAATTTTGTGGAACAGAAGAAACTCATCAATGCAAATGTGTGGATAGCTCACACTCACTTAAATCAGAATAGGAATGTAAAATGGGAAATGGCTTCTTTGGAGCTAAGATGGAACACAGAAATTTCACTGTTCCATCTGTGGTACACAAATTCCAAATAATTGAGCTTTTACACCCTGCTGTGCTACTGTCTGCTGTTGGAAGTATCCACATCTCTGCATACACCATTAAAATTTCCATTAGCAAGTTCTCTACTGGAAATGATCAGGTGTTTCTTGGTCACAACATTCTTCTTTGGGGCTATATCTTCTTTGGGCTATATATATATTTTATTACTATTTCTGAATCACAGTAATTTGACTGTAATAACTACTGTATTACTACATTAGTAGGAATAGAATTATTTCCGAAAGACAATATGTTTCTTACTAGTAACTTTATTAATCCAATGTTATGAAACTCTTTAACAAAAAATGTGAGAAACAGTTGGCTGCTGTCTGTTGCTGCAGCAGGGTTGTCTTGGGCATGAAAAACAGTGCATTTACCTTAAAGCAGGATACCTAACTTTATGTTGTTATTCTGACTACAAAAATACTCCTCTTGTTTTTTTCCCCATATATATATATATATATATTCCTATTCTGGGGTTAGACAAGACTTATAAATTACAAAAGGTCTGGCAAGAAGCAAAGAACAATCTGTTTTCCTTGATGATTTATTAATGACACAGTGTCCTGATCACAGTGAAGTCTAAGTCGCTGTGTCCAGAATCTTATGTCACATTTATGACAATATATCAATATTAAGCATGTGATGCCTTATGCCAAACATGGTTACAGAACTTTTAAGTCATGGAGCATCCCAGTTTGGAAAGCACCACAAAAGACATTCTTGTTCAGCCTATTGTGGGAAAGGGATCCTAGACGAAATTAAATACTGCACTTCAACTACATCTTGAAAATGTGCAGGGATGGCAATTAACCATATGCCTGGAGATGATGTTCCAGACAATGATGCTCATTGTAAAAAATTTCTTTCTTACATTAAGATGAAATTTCTTATGGTGTAACTTACAAGCTTTTCCACTTGTCTTTTCCACTTGTCCCCTCTGGAAGAGAAAGCCTCCATCTTTTTTGTAGACACCCGTCAAATACTGGAACACTTGGATGTGGCCCTCTAGAACCTTCAGGGACAAAAACCTAATTCCAATAGTCTTCCTCACAGAGCTTTCTCTCTAGCCCATTGGTCATCTTTGTGACCCCCCTTTGGTCTGTCTCCAGGCTGTCTGCATCTTTTTTAATTTTAGGGACCAGAACTGGACACAGCTCCAGATCTAGCATGACCAGTACTGAGTATTTTGGGATTATTCCTTCTCTCTGTGCTATTAATACCCCTGCAGATGTCTTTGCCTTCATTACTGCAGAGGTACTCTCCTTGTCCATCAGCGCTCTTTCAGCAGGCTACTCCCCAACCACACATTTTTGCCCATACTGGGCTCCTTGTTTTTGTCATCCTAGTGTGAGACTTTACACTTTTCTTCCTTAAACTTCATTCTCTTCTTGATGTTTCACTCTCCCAGCTTGCTCATGTCCCTCTGCAAAATATCTTCCCTCCTGATTGTTCTGGTCTTTGCTAGGATAGAGGTTTTCTTCTTCCTAATTGGTATTGTGATATTAATTTGGATTTAGTATGAGAATAATGATGATGACACACTGATGTTTTGATTGTTGCTAAGTATGACTTACCCTGTGTAAGTCAAGCACTCCTCAGCCTCTCATGCCCTGTTAGTGAGAAAGCTGAAGGGCCACAAGAAGCTGAGAGGAGACACAGACAGGACAGCAGACCTGCACTGGTCACAGAGATACTCTATGCAATAGAATATTGTACTTAATATAAAACTCAGGGGAACTGGCTGGACATCTGTTAATGAGTAGTGAATAAGTGCATTGTGCATCAATTGTTTTGTATATTTCAGTTATTTTATCGAATTATTACTTTTTCTTTTTTTTCTGTCCAAAAAGTCTATAAACTGTCTTTATCTCAACTCAAGAGTCTTCTCATTCCTGCACTTATGTCTTTGATTAGGGCAATTTAACAGGCAGACACTTGAAAATAAACTACCTCCCAGTAGTTTATTTTAGTTTTCACCATTCCCCTTTCATAAATAAAGAGAAAGTAATGTGAGAAGATATAAATGAAAAAAAAAATAGATTTACTGAAATATGAAGCAGCAACAAGTAAAAATTACACTAATAATCACTCGATACAAAGATGCTGCATTCTCATGGACTCCCCAGGGACAAAGTAAAACAAAATGGTTGAGAAGGTCCACCCCCAAGATGGCACCCCCTGTAAATGGCCACAGCATCTGAGAGACAAAGGCAAAATGGCAAGCAAGTCCCCTTCTCCCAGCCACATCTGGAGGGAAAGAACAGAAGAGAAAAACAACACAGCAACTGAACTGCTGTGATTGCAAAAACTGTGATTGCAAAAACTCCCTTTTCCCTCAAATAACATCAGGGAACAAGGGCAAAACAAAATGGTCCTGGAGTCCAAAAACTGTCAAATCCTCCCCTGAGCTGTTTGCTTCATGCAAACAGGGTCCCTCTCTCCCCCAGCAGTGGCAGCTCTGTCGGTGGTGGTGGCTGGAGAACTCTCATGGCTGGAGCACTTGGGAAGTGGAGAACTCAAGAACTAGAGAACTCAGCAGCCAACTGGGTCAGTGGTGAACCTCTGCAGGTCTGGTGGCAGCAACTCCTGCTGCACACAGGTGTTGAGAAATTCACTGAAACAGCTGTGGATTGCAAAATTCAGCTTCTCAGGTTAGACAGATATGGAATAAAATATGCATTCTGGTTTTGTTGGTGGGGAGGGTTACCAGGACACCTGTGTATTCTGTCTCTCATGCCTCTGGGCCATTTGTCCGTCTAAGCACCCAGTTTCAGGTCATCAGAAACTTGGCAGAAGTGCTTTCCATCCCATCATCAAGACCAAATGTGAAAGCACTGAATAGGCATGGGGCCCTCTGTTAAATCCTGGGAGAGCAAGCTTTGGGCAGGCTGCCCATCTGATTAAAAGCTTTTGAATAGCATGCTCTGAATGCAGCCTGTTGGCTTGTTTCCTGTCCATTTCACAACCATCCAACCAATCTGTATCTTACAAATTTTTCCAGGAAAAGACAGCAGGAAACAGTGTTAAATGCTTGCAAGAAACATCCACTGCTCTCCCTAAGTTAAGAGAAGTAATCAGGTTAGTCTCCCATGACTTGATTTTGTTAAACCCATGCTGGCTTTTTCCCATTGCCTCTTTATTTGTTTTCTAATAGTTTATACAAGAGCTTGTTTTATTACTTTGCCAGGTACTGAAGTAAGGTTACTGAGACTGTAATTACCTGGTCCTTTAGACCTTTTTATAGATGGACATGACATTTGCCTTCTTCCAGTCACAAGGGACATTCCTTGATTTTCACAGCTTATCAAATGTTATAGACAGTGGCCTTGAAACAGTACCAGCCACTTCTTTTGACACCTTGTGGTAGATTCTGTCTGGGTGTATAAATTTATGTGGGTGATGTCCTTGCAAGAGATCACAGCTCAGTCCATCTTCCACCACCAGTGTGTCAATGTACGCCCTATATCCCCTTGTTTCTGTGATCTAGGGTCCAACAACCCTGGCCAAGACTGAGGTAAAGAGGATACTGGCAATCTCTTTCCTGTCAGCAGTATTAGTGATGTTTCCCTCACTGTTTAGTAACGGGTCTTTGCCTTCCCCCTTTTACATAAACTGCAAATCCACCTCCATTTTCTTTCCTATTTTACTGAAAGAATTTGAGCTTTCCAGTTGTGAGCTTTCCTACCAAATTTCTATGAATCCTGTGGTATTCATAACTCATGGGTTTAGTATGAAGCTGCCATTCTTCCTGTTTTTTGCCTAGACTATATGCACTATTATACATGCACTTAATGTAGCTGGATAGATGGACTTAGGTTTCTTGCCTTTGGAAAATATTGGGGAGTATTCTTCATTGCTCTGGTAGGTGTCTTTATCTACCCCCTTTCTTATGAATAAGCAGGTGTAACAGCTTTGGTCCCTATCTAAAAATTCACTAATTAGAGGAAAAATACTGAGAAAATGTTTGGGTATACTGTCTTTTTCGAAAACTGCAATTTCTGTCAAAATAAAAAACTCACTCTTTTCTCATGTACAAGATGTTGCTAGAGATGCAAGTTGAACTCAGCTAGCCAGGGTGGCATTTGAAATAGGGATGGGAATGATCGAATAAGCCCAAAAAACAATTTTAATAATAGCATGAGCCAACAAAAGAACATAAGCCAAACACAGTAAGGGGCAACCTTGAAAGACCCATCAATGGGGAAAACATAACAATATATAGATTCTAGCCTGGTCAGAGATCCAATGAACAATTACATTACCATATATGTAAAACATTACCAACCTATCATTGACAGGAACTCAGAACATTAACTTATATGGTTCAACTACATTAATATAACCATTCTCATAATCCCATTCTTCAGATGTTTCCTTTCCTAGCATCCTGCCTCCTGTGGTATCTGTCAGGGAACACTGGAGTTTCCTTTGGAATGGAGAATGTAAACCCCCGCCCCCTCCAAATTATTGCAATTTTGCAATTAGGAGCTTTCAGGCAAAAATATGGGAATAGGAGTAACAGTTCTTTACTAGGAATATTAAAAAATACAAATGCAGTAATTAAAACAAAAAAAAACAAGACCAATTAACCAACCAACCAACAAACAAACAAAAAAAAACCCCATCCAAAAACAACAACAACAACAACAACAACAACAAACCAAACAAGCAAGCAAACAAACAAAAGTCCTAGAAAAACCCTGAGGGGGTCAGGAATACAACCTGACACCCTGTTGTCAGGGTGTTGGAAGCAGTCCAATAAGTCCTTCTGGAGTGCCAGATGTGTTTCTGTTGGAGTAGAGATGATGACAGATGTGGTTCTGTTGGAGATGATCCTGTAGACATGTTCAGTGTGGTTAGACAAGTCTGGTCTTCCTCTGAGCATCCAGTGGAAAAGAGGATGTCTGGGGTCCCTGCATCCCCATTTTTATCTGGGTAGGGAATTTTTGGGTGGAGCAACTCACAATGGGATGGTGTAATGTGTCATGTCACTGGTGAGCCTTAATGGCCCATTAACAGAAGATATTCCCCTGGAAGGTGGACAAAGTTGATGAAAGAGATAAAAAACACTGCCTCCCCTGGTTTTAACAGATTATATCAGAAGGTATCCACCCTCCTCCCCCCTGGAGTTACAAGACACGAAGGAAAAAGAAACCATCTCCCCCAACTGCTTTCTACAGATGAAATAGAATACTTTGTTGTTTTTTTTTTTGTTTTTTTTTTGGTTACATAATCCAAGACAGCCAACAAAAGAACATAAGCCAAATACAGTAAGGAGCAACCTCAAAAGACCTGGGGCAAACATAACAATATATAGACTCTAGCCCAGACAGAGAACCAATATAAATTACATTACCATATATGTAAAATGTCAGCAGCCTATCATTGACAAGAACTCAAAACATTGACTTATATGGATCAACTACATCAATATAACTGTTCTCATAATCCCATTCTTCAGATCTTTCCCTTCCTAGCATCCCGCGTCCCATGGCCAGACTGATGCTGACTTCACTGTCGGCGAAAGCCAACTCAATCGGTACAACTAACACAATATGGTAGTCAAAATCTTTGCTTAGAACCCTATACACAATGGATTGAACTTAACCTGTACTAATTTAAATTCAACAGAGGTGAAATTCCTCCATGTTTTGCAACAGTGAGTCTTCATGAAGGCAATAATGTAAATTGAATGCAGGAATTGTGGTGTTTCTATCATCTCAAGTATTATCAAGCCAAAGGAAGAATCAAAATGTTATGAAAACTGTGCATACAGATTTAAACTCTTGTTTTGCAGGCATTTATATAGGATTTCTTGATCAGCAAATTAGACACAAATCATATTTAAATAAATGAAAATCATTAATGTCCATACCAAAAGTAAACTAGATAAACTTCATTTTTTCATATAAGGTAGTGATCCTCTAAGTGCTCTAAATATTCCAAACCTTAAGTAATTAATATCAGATGTAGATTTTTTAAGGGATTATCTTTGCAACATTGAAGTATTTGCTTTTCTCATATTTATAGTAAATTAACTTCTTGTAATGGTGTTAAAAAATGATAGTGGCCTTCAAATTAGTTGTTCCTCCTTTCCTCATCTTTTATTCCCCTACTGATACACACTTTTTATTTGTGGAATTCATTTCAGCAATAAGTTTTGAAGATATTTTTTGCCTATTTCCCACTCCAAACAGTTAAAATGGAAATTACTTTTTCTGACAAAACCACGGTTCTTAATATAATGTTTTCTAGGTCATAACTATGATCATAAAATCAGTAAAGTGCAGTGTCTATTATAGATGTTTAAGGCTCAAATTCAAGTGAACCACTCGAGAAGTAAGTAAAATACCATACGTTTGATTTTTTACATCTGTGCTTCTCCTGCTTTTTGAGCTCTGTTTGTTTACACATCAAAGAAAAATGTAAAATAATTCAATACAGTTCACTCTTGTCAAGAGTGGGTTATACTTTTGTATTTTAATTTGAAGGATGAGTTCCCTACAGGGACTTGAAACCAAATCAATAGTCTGAAAAGTTTTGTGGCAGAATTTGGTTAAGTAATATAGGCACAAACAGATTGCACTGCATGCAAATATGTTCCCCTATTTTTTAGTCATAGCTGCTTTTTTCGTATGCAGACATATCGTCTTGGTAGTATCCTAGATGATTCACAGGTAACAATACAGAAATGTCAGCTTCCTTCAGTTCTTGTGGACATCTGGATGTCTTCTCAAATGATGTTGAAGCACAGTGAATTATTGCATTTAACTAACACTAATAGTAAAAAAATATCTACAGAAAAAAAGCAAATCAACCCAGAGTCAGACTGACCATGCACTGCTGTTGCTTATCAAAGTGGTTTCTTGTCATTGAAACCTCAGTTGATTAGTCACTTTAAACTGTCCATTTGTGTCAGACTGTCTTTCTAGCTTAAGCAAATATTGCAAGGTTACTTCATCAACTTCAAATGAGATTGAAAAATATTGTAACTTTTATTCCCTACCAGTTAAAAGAAGTACAGTGAAGAGTTGAAAGAAATACAGGGGGGAAAAACAAACAAACAAACCAAAGCAAACCAAACCAAACCAAACCAAACCAAACCAAACCAAAACAAACCAAACCAAACCAAACCACAACAAAACAAACCAACAAACCAACAAACAAACAAACAAACAAACCAAAACAAAACAAAACAAAAACAACAACAAAAAAACCCAACCACAACCAAACCCCCCCCGCCCCGCATTTGTGTGAAATAAGAACTGTCTTGATGAAGAAAGCCTAAAAAGAAAGCCTAAAGCAGAAGCATTCTGATGTCCAGAAAATGTTGCAGGAATTGCACCTGGACATTTTGATTCTTTCCATTGGTTATCTTGAAACATTTTCATTGACTGAAGAAAGCTGCCTGTGACCAGTGGGCAAGATTTCTGTCCAAGCATATCAACAGATTGTGTAAAAAATGTATAAGATTCTAAAATTCCATTTTTGTAACCATATTATTTTGTCATACCATAATTTTTGTCAAACCATAATATTTTATCTGCTATAAAATATTTAAAAGTAGATTACCAGTGTGTGCTAAAGACTGCTTTGGAATGCAAAGGCAGTTGTCCTAAGGAGAAAGCTCTGTTATTTAGTCCTTGACATACCGGGTCTTGGTAAGGAGGTGTTAATAACTAAAGTGAAAGGTCCAGACATAGCAAGAAAAAAGGTTTGTGGTTGCTCTTTTGGATTGCAGTAAAATGCAAACTGATATGCCCAAACTATGCATCTAAACTCCTACTGATCTTCTTCTTCTGGTGTATCATACAGCTGAATCAGCTTGTTGCTGTTTAAGCTGACAAAAAATTACTCTCGTTCTTATTTTTTTCCCTTGCCTGACACATTGACTATCTGTCACATCAGAGAGTGTATCAGTTTCTTTTAGCAGGACAAGCAGCATGTTATTTAAGGGAACTCATATAAATAACCTTACATGGGGTAGGCCAGTAGAGAGGCATCAGCTCTTCAGAAGCAAAGGAGTAGCAAGCCTCTAAATAAATCCCTTTTTTTCCAAAGAGTAGTTTTTACTTTGCACACATCAGTTTCCTGTTTTGCAGATCAGCCTCAAAGAGAGGAATACACGAAACTAAAGGAAGATGTGTTACAGTGTTGGAAATGGATGGCTTCAGAGTTCTCCTAGGATAGCTTTGCTGTTGAGTAAAGGTATATGAAACTTGCAATCAGCTTAGATATTCCAAATAAAAAGATCTCAAGTGAAAATACTGATGAGAAAGTAGTGGGCCTTCTTTTTGAGATCTTCAGGAGTTTACGAGTTCTTTGCTACTCTTCTGTTGCTAGCTTTGAACATTCAAAGCTTTTGGTGTAACCTATGTATGTTTGTGTAAATGTGTATAAAATAAATGTGTATAAAAGTCGCAAAACAAACAAACAAAAAAACGCCCCCAAAAAATAAAAACCCAAAAACCAAAAACCAAAATAATAAAACAAAACAAAAAAAGGAGAAATAACAGAGTGCAGAGATGTTACTGGACCTGAAGGGAGATGTGTGTTTTCAGTTTTCTACTATGGCTCAAGATGTTTTCTAAAGATAAATGCCTAAATGCAATGGAAGTTGAGACCAAAAATTCTTTTACTAAGTCCAAGAAAATAATATAAACAGATAACCTAATTTGGAATTTACTCACCAATTCCCATATTAATTACAATCTGAAGAGCTAAAAGCCAGTGGAAAAATCTAATTGAAAAATTAAAAATAGACGTGGAACATTTACAGCCTCACTACATTTTTTATATCTGAAAGTTAGGTGTAAGTCTTTGAACCAGCTTCAGGTGATAAAATTAAGTGTACCAAGATAGACAGAGTAGGAAGATACCATGATTGCTTCATGTAAGGACTAAATTGATTTTTCTTATTTCCACACTTTAGTTCCTGGAATTTAACAATAAGAATGTATTTTGTTAAATTTGCTGCAACATAGTTTGTTTGTTTTTTTTTTTTTTTTTAGTCTCTTTCTTAATTCTCTAGAGGTCCCTTTAGAACATAAAATAACAATTTAAGTCAGGGCTTAGTTTTCTCTTAAACTGAGAAGTGTGTTGGTTCATTACTGTTGAAATTGTTAGCTAGAATATTCGGTCTTTCAAAAGTTATTCTGAAACAGCTGGAAAGGTGACAATTATTCAAATTTCTTTTAATATTTTCAAAATTGTCAGTCTTGTAATTGAAGTCATTTTAAAGTAAAATAACTTTGAACAACTCCTTTAAAGTACCAAATTTCATCGATCCTTTAATTTTTTTGGATATGTATTTTCCAAATTTTGACTCTTTTTTTCCCTTTTGTAATAAAGCATTTTTAATATAATAATGAATGAAAACTTTGTTAGTCAAGAAAATAAATTACAACCAGTCCCTACTTTATGGGTATAGTCTTCTTCATTCAGTTTTGCTACTGCACTTGCAGAACAAAAAAATCTTCCCCTCAGGGACAGATTTTTATGGCAACTTTTGAGTTAATGTTTCTTTCCTTCTTTTTTTCTCAGTTACCATTTGTAGGTATTTTATGTTTCTGAATATTGTGACAAAGCCAATATTACAACAAAAACCTTACAAATTTTTCCCTATATAATACTATTTTACCAATAATCTGGTTTTTGTATGATCATAACAGTCCCAATAATTAGCACAGAGAACTTCTAGAAATGGGGTTTTTTCTGAGTTTATAAAGAGGAAAGGATTTTTGCTAAGCAGACTGACAGCCTCTCAAATAAATTATTCACAAAAGCAGAGATTTCAATCTCTTACAATTCAGTCTATTAAAATTCAACAAAAACATTTAGCATATTTTGATCATAAACTGTAATCATAAGCGGGTCTTACTTTTCTCAGTTTTCCTCTTTTTCAAGGTAGTCTCCTCTTGTTACTGTTCTAGTTTTTAAACTTATGCTCTTGAGAATTCATGCATAAAGCAGTTGTAAGATTTTTCACCTATGGCAGGATAACTTTGTAAAACATTCTGCCTTTGATATCCACTCTAATGTCTCCATCAATGCAATTTGAAAGTATCTGAAAGAAAAGGGAAGCATTTTTTTTTTGTCAGTAGCAAACCACAATTTTAGCCTGTGTTCTTGTAGAACTAGAAAGGAAGGAAAGAAGAAATAAGATAAATCACAATGTTATCATATTTTCTGAAAGAGATATTGCTGGGTCTTTTACTTGGTGAAGCAAATACTCAAAAAATCCATTGAACTGATATGTGGTACAGAGCTGATATATTTAGTATTATTTTAATCAAATGTATCAGATCCTTTATCTTTCTTTAAAAAGAGAATTTGTATCCTGAGTAAATACGCAATTAAAGGAAAAAAAATCAAGAGAACATTGTGGACAGTCTATCCTGAAGCTGTGAAACTAAATTCTAGGAGAAAGATGTTTGCAAGCAAGCAACTACCTTACAGATTACATTGTGTCCTTCTCATTTGTGTCTCCTTACAGAGATGATTTTTCCTTTACAGCAATGTGTCTCCTAAGAAGGCATCAGTGGCTTGTTGGTATGGTCCAAGATAGACAGAGAAGTACATCAGAACTATAAATTCCCAAAGGAGAAGTCATAGAATCATAATAGTTTGGGTTGGAAGGGACCTTTAAAAGTCATTAGTCCAACCACTGTGCTATGAGCAGGGATGTCTTCAACAAGATCAGGGTTCAGAGCCCCCTCCAACCTGACTTTGAATGTTTACAGGGGTGAGATAGCTACAGCTACTCTGGGCAACTCTATTCCAGAGTTTCAACACCTCGCTCATCTATTTTTTTTCCTTGTTGTCACACTCCAATGTGGGGAACAATGAGGAGTTTTAATAATGGATGGCTGGGAAAGAAATTAAGCCAAACAAGGCAAATATTGTATCTGAGAACTATTTATTGGTAACAAAAGAGCTAAATAAAAAGGATTTGCTCTACTAAAGAGGACTAGAGAAGACAGAGCAAGAGGAAGGAAAATGGGAGAGAGAGGGAGAGATGAGACAGAGGGGAAAAGAGGGTGTTACCACCAGAGGTCAGGCAGCGCTGTTGACGTCCCAAGGCAGGGCCTGTGCACGTTTCCTGCCTGGGGACAGCACCCACGGTGACCAGACATGAGGTGAGGGGGTCAGGCAGGAGGTCCAGAAGCCTGGACAGGGTTGTGAGAAGGATCATAACGGTGGTCAGGCTAGGAGGCGGGCTGGGTTGGACACAGGTGACTCAGGCAAGGATGCAGAGATGAAGCAGGCAGGGTGCTGGTCAAGGGACACAGGGGGACAGGACAGATGCAAGGATGAGCAAGAGCCAGTGAGGGAAGGACAGCCAAAGGGCAGGACTCCAAAAGCAAGTTCAAAATCCCCCAAATACTCAAAAGGAGCAATCCCAAAGAACCCCCAAGACACAGGGTGTAGTTATTTTTTATGCCTCCAGTTCCTCCCCAATTCTGCCTGCTGATAGGAGACCACTGGCCCAGTCCAATATCCCACTGCAGTCTGTTAATGGGTACAGATCTTTTCCCGACTGACTGGAGAGTGTCTCTGGGGTGCAGCATCTTCAGTGCTCCCCTGCTGACTGCCTGCCCCATGTCAGACAGGGGATGGTGAGCAGGTAAAGTCTCCCCACAGACTAGGCTTTCTTCCATCTTCTCCAGACTGCCTCCTGCACATGGCACATGTGCAACTTCTCCTCCACATGCCTCTGACAACTTTGTTGAGGCATGACAAAACTGAACTGACTCCTCACACTTGTGTTTATTCTGAATATACTTTCTTTTAATTTTAAAAAAATTGGCATTTTTACTATTACAGTAAGCTCTATTAAAAAGGCTGTGGCCATTTTTCTTATAAACCCCCATTAAGTATTGAAAAGCTATAAGGAGGTCTCCCTGCTGTCTTCTCTCTTCCAGACTTTTCCTCATAGAGACGTTCCATCCCTCTAATATTTTTTTGTCTCTCCTCTGGACCATCTCAAACAAGTGTACGTCTTTCCTGAGAACCCCAGACCTGGACAGAGAACTGTACCTGAGTCTCATGAGAGCAAGTGAGGGAGAATTACCTCTCCTGAATTGGTAGTCACCCTGCTTTTGATACAGCCCATGCTGTGGTTGGCTATGCTCCAGGCTTCTAATCTTCTCTCAGAAACAGTAATAATGTATATATAGAACCCAAAGCAGATTCTTCTCTTCAGCAACCCTGCTGACTTTTAAAAGTAAAACAAAACAAAACAAAACAAAACAAAACAAATGATCAGACCGTTTTGGAGCAGTTATTTATTTACCTGAATATCCCATGTATGTCAAAAGCCTGTAGAAGAGGCCTACCTACTTTTTTTGTACTAGTCAACTGGACATGGCTACAGTATAAGTCTGAGAACTTATTCTGATGATCAGACAAAAAAATGCCAATAGGCATACCTTAATTTGTGTCAATTAATACTCTCCCAGAATATGTTTGGGAATGATTCCAGGCTATAGCACAAGATATTGGCTGTTTCCAGGAGACATTCACCTTTGAGGAAGAAACAAATGTTGTCTGGATGCAAACCATTACAACCTACTAGCTTAAGGGCTGAAAAAGATTTTTACTAGTTATAACTTTGGTTTTCATAGTCTATGGTGAGTTTTTATTGTACAAATTGATTCAATTATTTTCAAAGCATAATAGAAGGAGATTGATTTCTCTGTTGCTTACTTGTGTATCATGTCTCTGAACCATGCAGAGCATTCAAAAGTAAGTTAGGCTGAAACTTTGTAGAGTAAAACATAGGAAGTTGGCTGCATATATGGTCTCATACTTATTATATTGCAAAAATTGCTACTGTCTTTTGTATGCCTAGAATAACTCTAAGATATAGTAAACTGTAAGTCATCACTATATATGTAAAGTGAGGATAGATCTTGTTCATCACTTTGTGTATTTAGCTTCATTTAATTTCTTATAATGTTTTCTTGACTAGTTTTAAGAGTTGGGAAAAAATGTTTTGTAATTTCTTTCTTTGGCTGGTTTTAATTTTTACATGGATAGATAATTTTGAATTATCATATTACCTACATGCCATTTTAAAAATCATTTGGGAATAAGATATATAGTACTACTTACAGAATTCTTGTTAGGGTTCTTTGTGCCAGAAACTAACAATATCTTTGTTTTTTCTTTGTATTTTTTAACCTCATGTTAATATGAGAAAGAAATTTTCCTCTTAGCTCTTAGTAGTTTTGTTAGGGGTTAGATTTGTTTCTTTTTACTTACAGTTTGGTTTTGGGGTTTTTTTTTCCCCATAACTTGCTAGGAAGCTAACTACTGAGTACTTATAGGTGCTTAAGGAAAACAAAGAAATGGTCAAAGGAGAGGAGTATGGCCCCTGGCTACACCTTTTTTTATCTCTAAGAGTTTCTCTAGGAGGGGGAAGATACCACTGGTTTGGGAGCAGGTAAAGGACGGGGCTGGAGCAGCTGTGCTCTCTCGCTCTCAGCATCGGAAGGAGGATGGCCAAGGTGCTGCTTATTGTGTGGAGAATTCCCTGTCACCACCGAAGTCCAGTCTTACCTAGGCATCTACCACCATTTACTTGTGTGTCCAAAAGTCTGAGCTCACCTGCCCCTGCCGAGTTTGGAGCGGGGCTGCTGCTGTCCCTTGCTGCTTCTCTGGGTCTTTTTGCTGTAGCTCTGCACTGCTCTGGGTCTTTTTGCTGCAGCTCTGCACCCCCTGCCAGCCAGGACATCCTGCAATTCCAGCCACCACCTCGGAGCTTCTGGTACATCTCACCCACTGGTCCAGGACTAGTCCCACTAGTTTCTGCTCATCCCTGCTGTTCCAGCTTGGTGCTCCTCAGAGTCCTGCAGAGGCACTGGATTCAGACTGCCCCGGGGTGTTGTGAAGCAAAGTCTCTCCGCCATCCCATCTCATCTCGGCTGAGAAAGATGTCACAAGGTTCCTGGTTCTGTTTAGTTGTCAATGCTGTAGTTGTTGTTTTGATTGCTGGGTTATACATACTAGTAAAGAACTATCATTTCTATCCTCATACCTTTGCCTGAAAGCCCCTGTAATTTCAAATTATAATAATTCAGAGGGAGAGGGTTTACATTCCCCATTCCAAGGGAGGCTCCACTTTCCCTGGCAGACACCTGTCTTCCAAACTAAGACAAATTTACATAGTTTTACATGAAGGGGTGGGAAACATTTTTAAAAGATCCAAATATGAATTTGGGTTTACTTTGAACTCCTTCCTGGGACCAGGTTTGTGAATATAGTGTCTAAGCTGCCAAATTTGGCCCTCTGACAGTAAGGAGAGGAGAGTAATGTCTGTGCTACTCTGTGACACTTCCATAGGCCATGAAAAATCAGAGAAACCTTGTATCAAATGATAAATAAAACATCTGAGGGAAAAGAAACAAAAAGATTCTTGAATTTTCTTATAGACACGGGGTTTAGGTTTTCTTCCATGGACGGAAGAACCTCATAAAGATTGGTTCTCATGATAGTTTGAAACTGAAAGCTTTCAACCATGGTAATGAAAGCATATATGTTTACTTTTCTAAAGATGTTTTCTGAAAATCAAGAGCCACCTAAACAGCGTGTTGTATTCTAATAGGTGACTTTACCTGTTCAGTGTTACTAGGAGAATGAAAACATGGTGGAGTTCATAATCCCATATAATCCATTCAATAGTGTCAGTATTTCGCTCCATAGAAGAAGTTGGTTAAAAATAGTTCAAATGAACAAAGCAAAGCAAATAAAAATGCTTGATAATAATGTTTCAATGAGTAAAACTGAAACCCAGCATCTGCAGCAAAAATATCCCTAAACCAACCGAATCAACCAACCAAAAAAAAAAAAAAAAAAGAAAGAAAGAAAGAACCCCAACACAAAAATGCCCACAAACATATTTCTTTAGAAATAAATAAATAGATTACATTTTACAAGAGCTAAGGCATGTCTCAAGCATATGCACAGGGAGAAGGAGAAAATACGAGTAGAAGAGTCAAGATACTCTTGAGAAAACTCAAGTTGGTATGACAAGATGACAAAAATTTGGAGGAGTGGGTGCAGAGCATGCTGACCGAAATAATTCTGAAAGTGGATAATACATCAACTATATATTCCCTTCTCCCTTTCACCCTGGAAGGAGTCACAGCCTCCTCCTCTGAGGGTCTACACTGTGCCAAGTACACCCGTGTCCCTGTGGGAGCTGTCTGGTGCCCAGCCATGCTGGACTGACAGCTGACCAGAACTATGACAGCAGCTGGACTTGGGTTTGCAACTGGTGCATGTGCAGGTCATTGTGCTTTCCACCTTTGGAAAACATTGCAGAAGGTGATTACAGAGACAGTAAAGAGGATTTTTGAAAGATCTCTAGTCTTTCATTATATTATAAATGAGGATTTGAACAGAAAATGACTGGGTGAGAAGCTGTCTTATTTTAAGTCCATGTACTAACAAGGCCAAAATCAAAATGGGCCACAGAAAAATGATATTGAATCATCTTTATAAAGGAAGATCACCTTACTTAGCAACAAAAGTAAGTTAAGCAAAAGACTATTAGAATCCACTGGCAAAAACTGAAATCCAAAACTTTGACTCATAGGAGATTCAGTATATACATTATGCAGCATTTTTCTTATTTTCTTCTACATACCTCTAAACCCAACACATTCTTTCTACAACTTCATCTTTACTATGCATCTCTTAGAACATTACCCTTGCATATGCTCTTTTTTTTTTTTTTT
>VXBR01008343.1:0-41244 GCA_013400215.1 Cisticola juncidis | reverse complement strand
TTTTTTTTTTTTTTCCAAACAGAGGTTGCACTGTCTTGTCCCTGAAGAAACAGAAGATAACATTTTTGGTTTATTGCAGAGACAAAAAGTAAAATGATCTTTCATTCCACATTTCCAGAGCACCATGACGGGATACAAGAACAGAAATAACTCAAAGTAGCTCACTAGACTTTTATAAGAACAAAAAGACAGTGAAGGCTGTGGTACTGATGCATTAGCTTAACAAGTCACCTGTAGCTTATTTCACTGGTGGAGGCACATCAGGTCAGAGGAGACAAGAAATCATACAAAGAAATAGAAGTCAATTTATGAATGTATTCATTTTTCTTGTCTTTATATTGCATAATACCAGCCATACTTA
The DNA here is from genome assembly GCA_013400215.1 of Cisticola juncidis. Lineage (NCBI taxonomy): Eukaryota > Metazoa > Chordata > Aves > Passeriformes > Cisticolidae > Cisticola > Cisticola juncidis. Next base: position 40,883 of record VXBR01008343.1, on the reverse strand, counting down.
TAAATATATACAGAAATACATTTGCAGTGTGATCATGCATCTCCTCCCAGAGAGGAACAAGTTATTCAATAGAGAATCTGACAGAGAAAGTGCTAGAGCACTTTAGCTGTATGTTTTAAATGGCAAAATATATACACATGTATGAAACATGCTTTCTCTAGCTGGGATATACAGTTTTGAAGATAAGTGTACAATTTTCTGCCTGGAGTTCAAAGTATGCAATGTATGCTGCAATCTGCAGCATAAAATTATGTTATGTAGTCATTAATACCCAGAAAATCTCTATTATTTTTACATATAAATACTTCTAGTGTTTTTACCATGACATTTCTGGAAGCAGAAACTAAATTATAAAATCATAAAATTATTTGGGTTTGAAGGAACCCTAAAGATCATCTCACATCAATACCCTTGCCATGGGTAGAGACACCTTACACTAGACCAGGTTGCTCAGAGCTTCATCCAACCTGGCCTTGAGCACTTCTAGGGATGCGGCATCTGCAGCTTTTCTGGGCAACCAGTTCCAGCTCTTCACCATCCTCAGAGTAAAGAATCTCTTACCAACACCTATTCTAAACCTTTCAATTTAAAACTGTCACCTTTTGCTTGTCACTCTCTCCTAGTAAAAAATGTCCTGTTTCCTCCTTTTTATTCTCCCTTTAGGTACTGGACAGATGCAGCGAATTCTGCCTGAAGCCTTGTCTTCTCCACTATGAACAACACAACACTGAAAATATATTCTTATCCCTGATTTCGAAATACCTCTAGGTATTTTCTTTCTTATCTACTAGAAGCCTCATAAAAGGAATTTAAACCTATGGATAATGACTCACACTTCTTTTAGATGGCATATAGGTAAGCACTGCTGTTCATACTTACGCCAAGACTACGCTAATTGCAAATATTTCTTACCAAGGAAAACATCTATGATTAGAATACGGAGGCCTCCAAACCTCTTAAATGGTATACCCCATAAAATAAGAAGCCTTTTTTACTGTCCTGTCAAGTTTGCAATGAAGATTGAAGGGAAGATGTAGCTGTCATCTGAAGAAAATCTAGAAAATGGAAGAAATCTTACAATATACCAGTAAATTTGTAATAATTAGATTTATATTAACAACACATAGATGAAAAAGCATTACAGGTACATATATTCTCCTAGAGCTGCTGCTTTGTAGAGATCCATTTCCATCAGGCAACATGTTCGATGATCATTATTCAATGGTCCAACATCAAGAATAAAATAGAATATGCTGACACTTTTACTAAGGAACATCTAGAAAATATAATCTACCAGAAATGCACGGTCTCAAAGGCAGTTGAACAGGAATGTTGTCTTGGAAAAGCAGCCCAGTGTACTGCAGTCAATTAATTCGGATCCTGCTATGACTAACACTACCGAGCTGACTATGGACTGTGTTTGAAAGTTGACAATGCAAATCATAGTCCTCTTACCTTAGAATCTGAGATGTAAGATTTAGTGCAGTATTCTATATGGCTACTCTTGTGTTAAAAGTACCACAGTTTAGCAGAAAAAAACCCTCCAAAACCTTGCTTTCCAGCTGGGCCTCAGAAATCAAAGGAGCTGGAGGTGACTAGGCTTAATTCCTGATTATAGCCTACTTGGCACTATAATTCTGGTTGCACTCCCAGATGCAGCAGTAGTATGGGTTACATCATTAAACTGGTCTCATTCACTATCTGATCATAAATTCACCAATACTGTAGTTAAACATTTCAACACTATGTCTGGTTGAGTTCAATAGGAGCTTTCACAAACACAGATTTACCAACAATGCCGTTTTTTGAGAAATAGATTATAAATTCTTTTATATTGCTGGTAATAAATTCACAAGACCTGCAAAATATAAACGTATAGTGCTATGCATAGGTGTTCCCAGGTATGCTTCAACATGGTTGGAGGTACAAATCTTACCAAAGAGTCATCCCTGCTTTGTGCGGGAGAGAAAAGTAAATCCATCATTTTTTCTGTAAAGTAGCAGTCTTCTCATCCTCTACAGCTAAGAATTTTAGATTACAATTTATACTTTTGGGAAAAGGGGAGATGTGACTCTAGTCCAGTGTTTTGTCACTGCCATCATAAAAGGCATGGGGAAAGAAAATTTTTGTGTAAAATGTATATAGAGAGTAACAGATTTAGAGGCTGTGGGTCTTCCATAAGGACTGAACAGGACCATCACACCTTAGCATCCTTCCCTCTTTTCCCTGGTTGATGGCAGTGATAAAGGTCATCCAGCCTCCACCTGGTACCCTATCACCTCTGCAGCATGACATCATGCCATGAGCCACATTACATACCCTCATGGGGTATCTCATGGCTATGGGACTGATTTCCTACAGCTATCCATCACAGTATCACTTTATTACCACACCAGGGATTACCACTGCCATCCAACCTAATGTACTCCCTTTGAGGTTTTTGGTGCAAAGGCTTTAAAGCCACGGCTCTAAAGGAATTTAAAGTTCACCCAAGTGGGCTGCAGTAGTCCATTTAATTTTATCCAGTTTAGCTGAGGGCTTTTTGTTTGTTTGTTGTTGTTTTGATTCTGGACATTAAGGTTTACATAATAGTTATTGAAATAGCAAAAGAATGTAAAAAATTATCAAAACAAGGCAATCTACTGCATGTATCTTATGCTTGAATACCAAAAAATAGTATGTTTTGTGTTCTATTTTGGTAGGAAAATGGATGTGAATTATGTCACCTTCTAAAAATTGTATCAGTCTTCACTACTTTGTATCTTCAATAATTTTTAAAGATGCATTAATGATATACAAAATCAATATTCCAGACATTATCTTCAACTCAAATTTAAAATTGAATTTGAATTTCAAATCTCTGTCCTAACATTTGGGTACAGTGGGTATCAAGTAACACACAGCTGCCAAATTACCAGCACTACCTAACTTACTTGGCATATTTTTGCATAAGACATACAATAATGGAAATCCTCTCACAATTTTCAAGGCCCTGAAGACAGAAATTCCGTTTTAATTTCAGTAAATGTTTTCTTTCTTGTCCAACATATTTTCAAATGAAATAGACAACATAGGCACAGTTTTCTCAAAGATCACTTTCACAGTTGAGGAAGTTTTAAGAAGACTGCATATAATTGACAATACAGTCATTGCTGTTTTTACCAATGCGATTCTATCCATTTCAATTATACCAGCTTAGAACTGAAATGGCAAATTGCACCCTCTGGAAACTACAGAACAAAGTAAAAAGTGTTTCAGTGTCACTGTTATATTAATCTCTTTTCTTATTTCTGCTTCACCTACACTTAAATGACTCATATTTTTGAGTAACCTCACCTTTCTTGCCTTTCAGTGAGAGGCTCAGGACCCAAGGCAAGAGGACTCAAATAATTTTTATTTTCTTTTCCTAAAGGGACAAACACTCATAACAATGAAATCTGTAACTTCATTATTATCTTTGTTTCCCTTCAGCACCACTCAAAACCTGTATGCTATTAAGAGAGAAATATTTGAAATATTTGGTGTTGTTTTGCTTTTTTTCCCTTAAGGTCAATTCCTGCCAAGAATTTCTAGTTAAATATTGTTGAAAGTATCTAGCCTTATGAGTATTTGTACTGCAAGAATAAATGTTGTCAGGCTATTTTATCGTTACTTACAAATATCAGTATTATCTGATCCTATGCACACATACGTAATTCTCTCATCCACAGTATGCGCCTCCATAACTTACTTATCACTGATAAATGTAAGCATGAAAACCTTGTATTCATCTTGAAAATGTCCTAAGGCACTCCTGGTTAAGCATACACATTCTGCATAAAAGGAATCTGAACTATGTGTGACAATTAATTATCTGGAAACAAGAGCCATGAATAGTTCAGAAAACCTAATAATTGCTTATTTAAATTAAGTTAGAGAAACATAATGATCTAAGTTATACATGCCCATCTTGAATTACTTGAGGAATGAAATCTTGCAAAAGTAACTGATCTATTGTGACACCACAGCTACGTTTTTGTTTCTACTGAATTTCTTTTCTATTTTGTGTTAGTCATCAAAATGGAAGACAAATATGTTTTCAGTGTAATTGGAAAATAAATTCCAAATAATGTACCAGATAAATTTGGCAACCTGTAGTAAATTTTCTTACTTACACTTTTATTTCACATCCTTCAGAAAAGTGCAGAAAAGTTAATGATTAGGAAATTACAAGAAAAATGGAGAAAATAAATTAGTGAGTCCTTTGATACCTGCAGAAACTACTTCATTTGCTCACATCCTATTTTGATTTTTTTTGGAGAGTATTATAGATAGTATGTAAATAGATTGCACAAACAATAACAACCTTCAAATATAAGAAAAATATAATGGCTTCCTTTTTAATATTTTGGTCCACATTTTGTTGGTATGAAATAATCACACTTATAAACAAGAACACATACTTCGCAGACAATTATCAGTGGTGTTGCCTACGCAGTTTTTACTCCTTAAGAAGATTAATCTATGTTTTATCAAAATGTTGGCTTTCACCTGTTCTCCCAGCAGGGGAGAAGGCAGCTCAGGGTGTTCTATCAGGGAACACCCACAAAGAACATCACTCTGTTTCTGTTTCAAAGATCCTATTGCTGCCTGTTTCAATTTACAAAAATACACTTTTATCCAAGGTAAAATAAAAATTCCTCCAGATCACAAGACTTATCATTTGGAGTTCCACTAGTAATGAACTAACAAGGTTTAATGAAGCTTTAGCCTTTGGAGAAGCAGGCTATAGTGGACTTCCCTAAACCGAAAGGGTGCTCTCCCACTGCAGTGACTGAATTTCTCCAGGTGAGGCTTAGAACAAACCGTGCTCTGTTCCATTGAATGGGTTTTGAGTGGCATGTAGCTGTGACACAAACATTGTGGTATCCTGCCTGCTATTCATGGCCATGTCAGTGAATTTCTGATGATAACTGATTGTTTGATTTCGCCACTGACAGGAAGGTACAGCAGTGACCTTTTATCCAATGAACTCCAGGGCAGGAAAAGGGGAGAAATCACACCTCACACTTTTTTTTTTTTTTTTTTTTTTTTTTTTCCTTTTTTTTTTTTTTTTTTCCCTTTTTTTTTTCAGCTGTATCTCAAGGGCTTTTAATACTGCAAGGGAATTTGCTAGATTTGTTGTGTTAACTTCAACTGACACAATATGCTAGGTAACACACGATAATATATATATCCTAGGGAAAACAGAAAATATCACAAGATATCACAGAATCATAAAATGGCCTGCATTGGAAGGAACCCTAAAAATCATCCTGTTCTAACCCCACTGCCATGGGCAAGGACACCTTCCACTATACCAGGTTGCTCAGAGCTCCATCCACCCTGGCCTTGAAAACTACCAGTGATGGAGATCCCCTGATTCTCTGGCCAACCTATTCCAGAGTCTCACCACACTCACAGCTAAGAATTTTTTTTTCCTAATATCTAATCTAAATCTACTATCTTTGTATTTATAGCAACTATAGGTCTCGTCCTGACCATGCCCTTGTAAATAGTTTCTCTCCATCTTTCCTGTAGGCTCCCTCAGTTACTGGAAGGCTGCAATTAGGCCACTGTCTTGGTCTGGAAAGACAAGTATCTGTCAGGGAAAGTTGGAGCTCCCCTTGGAATGGAGAATGTAAACCCCCTCCCTCCAAATTATTACAATTTTGCAATTAGGAGCTTTTAGGTTAAAATATGAGAATAGGAATAACAGTTTTTACCAGGAATATTAAAAATACAAATGAAATAATACAAAAACCCAACCAAGCAAACAAACAAAAGTCCTAGAAAACCCTGACAGAGTCAGAGTCTGACACCCAAGTAGGGTGTTGGAAGCAGTCCAAATAAATCCTCCTGGAGTAAGAGNTTTTTTTTTTTTTTTTTTTTTTTTTTTTTTTTTTTTTTTTGTTAAATGACCCAAGACAGCCACCTAAAGCCTTTTCCATTCTAGTCTGAACAATACCAGTTCTCTCAGCCTTTTCTCATAGGAAAACTGCTCCATGCCTCTAATCAGCTTGGCTTCCTCTGGGTTTGCTCACTAAGTTCCATTCTCCACAAAGTCCATTTTTTCCCTCGTTTTTTCCCCACAATTCTCTTAGACTGTTATATACAAAAGGGAGAACTTGATCTATGTAAACAGCTGAGGCAAGACCCAGGGGTTTTCAACTTGCTGCTCTTACCTTATGCCAGACTTCCCTTTAATTCTGCCTGCCCAGTCATAACTACCCCAACATGTGGGCAGTATTTTAGATGCTCTGTGCGAAGACTCAGGACCGATGATTTAATAACCGTAGTTGCAATAGTTTTAACAACATGTTGACAGTGTAAAGTTGCAACAAACATTTGTGATTAAGTGCTGGATTTAGTTTTAGGTATTACACATTTGCACATAAGAGTGCAATACAGATCCATGCAGAAAAAATACAAAATTTACAACTTAAGTGCAAAACATCTGTATAAGGGAAACAGTAAAATTTGATGCTTGTCAAACTTTTTATGGCCTCTGTACATGTTCTTGAAGAATGGATGTGCATGAAGAATAGAGAAGCACAAAGATTTTTAGATTGCTTAGAGCCCCTCCTATGGCTTGGCCCTCAGAATATGAAATTTTGGGCAAAATTCACTGCTTTAAAAGAAATTAGGTCTGAAATAAAAATATGTATGGTAAGGTAACCCATCAAATGATGAAGCAGATGAATTCTGAAAGAAAAACAAACCTTGGCTGGCACGGTTTTTCAGAATTCAAACTCCTACACTTTGGTTAGATCTGATATTCAATCAAAAAGAAAAAAAATAGAGGATTTGCATTTCTGCAGTATCTATAAACTTCATTTAACACAGAGGAAACTAAGAGGCAAACCCCAGTATTTCAGATAAATCTTAGTTTTGAGTGTCTCCTGTGTTGAGTACTCATATACAATAAACTCCACTGATAAGAAGTCGTCCCCCACAAAATATTTTAGATTACATAGCAATTTTAAGGTGGAGCTGGGAATAAATCTCTGTCTACCAAGCCAATCCTGAAGTGCAAGCTGATACTCCTTCTGGGAGGCTTAAAACTATATCATAATGACATTTCTGATTTCCTATTCACACTCTGGTACCTGTTCCTGGAGACTCCAACCTGAAATCCAGGCTAAAATTGTTGTATCTTAAGGATGAAATTTTTAAAAGTTTTTTGAGAAGTCATTTTGCTGTTGTCCTTTACTTTTGATTCAATTTTCTTAAAGAGTTATTTAGACTCATTTTTCAATATGTAAGCAATACCAAAATAAGTCAAAAGGTATTTTAAACAACTTTCTTCCCAGAATAAGGTACAGAATAAAGTTTTCTTTACACAAAATTACTTCCAGACAGCTTCTACTGCTCTCAGTATTACCAGCTCTTATTAATCTTGTTTTTATTGTTGTAATACTTCTAATTATTATGCATGATAAAAATACAAATTTGTATTAAATAATACATAATAAATACAAATAATTAAAATCAAAGCATTGCATTTCATATGATATATTTATTTAGAAATAAATTTACTATTCCACTTCATAAAATCTGTATAAGACTCATGCAGTAAGTAAGAATTTCTACCTGGTGCTTACGACTTTAGAAACTGAGAAAAACATTAACATATTATAGAAAAATATAAAATTATTTAAGTACATAAAATGCTTTTATATTTTAGTATATACAAATACATACTATTTATTTTAATATATATAAAAACATTATGTATTATACACAAGATAAGTCAAAATGGAACATATAGCAAAATGTTAAAGTATATTAAAAATATTTCCGTATATAATTCTCCTATACAATTTTTCTCACACAGAAGTGTTTATCAGAGTCCATCCTGTCTTTAATCTTCCTAAAATACTAACTTTAAGATTTTCAATTCTTTTCTTTTGCAGTATTATCTGCAAAATACTAGTAAAATCCAGTTTTTCCTGAATCCTCAGTATTTTATTTTAAAATACATTAATTGGCAACAGATGAGGATATATGATCTTAATAAATGGTAGAACAATACTAACTCATTAAAATGCTTACATTTAAAATTCAAACAGTTTGAAATAATCTGACGAATCTATACTTGTCAGAGAACTGTTATCAAAATTCTGACAGCACCATCAACTTTGTCCATCCACTAATCAGACCCAAGTTTCAGTGCAACAAGAAAAGAGTACAATAAAAAAAGAAATATTTTGACTTGGGTGTGGCAGGGGTAGACAACTTAAATTTTATAGATTTTCAGCTGAGAGTAAATGATGCTGAAAAATTTCCCCAAACTCAACTTCTGACAAAAATCTGTGAGGCAGAGCTGAGGGCAGAGATTGCTCAAACACACTGAAAGTATCTTTTAAAATTGCGGAAGTACAACTTAAATATTGCCATCCAACAACAGAGATATTCATTTTTTTAACCACAGTGGCAAGGTCTGATGCAGGTATAGAGGATTAGAGATTATAAATATTTGCAAAGCCTTTTACCAACAGGAGAATTCTGCTTCTGTTGTTGAAGGAGATATAGTCTCCTGCAGTGACACTTCAATTTTGTCCTTACTGGGCTGATGAGTAGGTCATCTAATTGTGCAGTTCAAGATATTGATCTCACAGCCACTTAAAATATCAGTTTGGCTTCAGGCACTGTTAGGAGTTCTGTAGGTATGCAACATCTCTGTAGTGGACACTCTAACATCAGAATGAATTTTGTGATAACACCTCCTCCACACTGCATTAATGTTCTTGCAACATTATTTTATTGTGCTTTTACCTGCACAGTGTGTTTTAATCAGTGTGTTTGTTTCATTTCTTCTAGCTGGTAATGAAATTTCACTCACACAGAGGTGATATTGGAGATAAAACAAGCTACAAAACAATTCTCTTGTCAGAAGAAATACACTTGTCAGTGAAAATCTCACACTGGTTTTGGCGATTTATTTAATGATATGAATGAAAAAACAAATCTCTAACTAACAAAAGTGTGAATATTTCTCAAGAATTCTTTTGCTTCTAGAAAATGTTCCCCACCAAAGATGTAGATGGGTGTCAGCTGCTAGACTTCTCTTGAAAATCAGTGCAAGCAATGTGCCAACTGAATGGCAGCAGAATATCATATGAGGATCCAAGGCAGCTCTCAGGTTTGTTTGCGGGTCTTACCAGATCATAATTTCACCAGAATTACCAGCAAAACTATTCTTAGGGTTGTTCTTACAACCCAGGAGTACTGGAGTGACAGCTCAAGGAAATAAAGTTATCTACACGTTTTTGTTCATTTAAGTATATATGTGTTTACAATAATTTCTCATTTGTCTCCACCTCCTTATTTTATTCACCATAAAACAAGTCTGAGTTTTTTCAGATGCTTTTGTTTTAGTAGCCTGCAGCAAAGCTACTAAACCCGCATTTTATTATTATTATTATTAAGGCTTCTAGGTTTTATTTTCAATATTTTCATCAGTACATTACACAAAGATTTTTTTTAAAAAACTCAAGATATTTCATTCAATCCCTTCCTAACTATGAATTAACCTATGAGTGCTTTGAGAAGAACAAATGCCAACATTAAAACCTGAATAAATTAAAAATTTACTTCATTTGGACCCTTGGCAAAATTCTCAGTGACTGATGACTGCCAGCTTTATAGTAAGAGGCACAAGACAAATGATCATCAGCATTTTACTGGCTATTTTTAGAATATGCATATATAAACAAACACTGCAGATATGCATACTTTATTGCCCCTTGTATTATGACTTAAATTACAATTAGCAACACAAGACTGTAGAAAACAGTAGAATGGTGAGGACATGATTAAGAGACACAGCCTGAGGAATTAACAGAGTTATTTATAAATTCAGTGCAAAGAAAAGCATGATCTTTGCTTTAAAGTGATCACTGGGTAAAACCATTGAGCCAATGAATTTTAAAAGCATATGGATTTTCTTGCCCCCAGGATAGTCAGAAGCTCACATGTGAAGAAACAACTTAAACTACAGAGAGATTTTTCATCTTCCAATGGTATTTCCTTCTTTAATCAATTTATAACCAATGTTATTTCCCTAATTTCTGTGTATTCTTAAACAGTATAGTGTTGGATAAAATACACTGTGGATTTTGATACCACAGGTACAAAATAGTGATAGGCAGTATTCTGAAATGTTGCTGCTGTTTATTCAGTGACCCAGTAGCTACCTAAGTACTTTCCAGTAGTCACTGGACAAGAGAATGTGTAGAGTTCAAACACTGGGAAAATAATTGGAAAGACACATACACTATGGTAAATTAATGCAACTCATGAAAAGTTGAAGACCATTTGCAGTTGTGTTCCTCCAATTCTTTCCTCAAATTAACAGAGGGATCTATGGTGATGCGTTTTTCATCATTTTTGTCCCTTGAATGGTTTGCTCTGTAACCTTCTCCTCTCCTGCCTTGTGTAGTTAGGCTGATCCCAGCTACATTCCTTCAACTCCTCCATTGTTCCTCCTGCCCTTGCCCTTGTCCAACCTACTCTGCCAGTCATTCCCACTATGGGTTCAAGTTACGCCCTGCCCTCTGTGTTCCCACTGATCACTGTGCTTGTACCCTGCCCTGAGACCTCCCTGTTTATAATTGTTATGAACGAATTCTCAGTGAGTGTGGGTGCTCCAGAGGCTGCCCCTGTGTGGCTGCCGTGGCCCAAGACGTGGCGGGGTTATGTCTCCCTGCCACATCTCAGGCACTCCTGAGACTGCTGCCGCTGCCCCAGCCCTGACGGATCTGCTGCCAGACCCCTGCTGCCATAGACAGGGCCCTGCCATGGGGAGATGCCTTGGCAGCCACTGAGCCACTGCAGCTGCTGGTGTTGCAGCCCCTGCGCCTGGGAAGCGGCGGGCCCTCCTGCCCGCTGGGAGATGGGGGAAAGTGCCAAGCATGGTTCTGTGGGGCTCTGGAGGGGGCAATGGGAGGTGCTGGGGCCCCAACACCTTNCCGCTGCCCCAGCCCTGACGGATCTGCTGCCAGACCCCTGCTGCCATAGACAGGGCCCTGCCATGGGGAGATGCCTTGGCAGCCACTGAGCCACTGCAGCTGCTGGTGTTGCAGCCCCTGCGCCTGGGAAGCGGCGGGCCCTCCTGCCTGCTGGGAGATGGGGGAAAGTGCCAAGGATGGTTCTGTGGGGCTCTGGAGGGGGCAATGGGAGGTGCTGGGGCCCCAACACCTTGGAGACAGGTGACCCCCATCCCTCGCAGGGCTGGGCAGCCATCCTGCTGGTCCTGCACTTCTGAATATCCTGAATATTCTGAATATGTTAAAAGCAAGTTGATTGTCTTAGCTGTGTCTACTGTAATCGGAACTCACCTAGTTCTCCCCCATGCTGCCTACTTGAGGAGGGCATATGCAAATAAGACGAACACACAGCACGCTGGGAGAGAGTTCTTTGGGGATGAAAGGCACCCCAAGATGGAAGACTGGACCCAGTGAAAGATCCAGGTGATGCTCTTGCCAAGGAGGAAGTGGATGCACCCCCTGACCTGCTTTGAGAACTTGCCATGACCTCTTAAGAGTCTGACGAGCATGGGGACTAGGCCAGCTCAAGGGACAGGGACAAAGAGTGAGAAACTCTTGAGGTTTTTCTGTGAGTAAAGAGTTTACATCTGCTGCTTTGCACTTCAGTGACAGACCTGCACCACTCTGCCTTCCAATGGTTGACCAGAGAGAGCTTCTAGCTGTTCCCATGGGAGCAAGGAACACCTACTGTTTGCAGATGAGTGATGAACTGGGACAGCACCTGCTCCTTCGGATTGCTACAGCAGCATGAAAAACTCCTGTGGGACCATACCACCCAGCTGATCCCTTTAATAAGGAGCTGATTACTTTAATAAAGAGCTGAATATTAATAAAGGCATAAGCCCTGTTCTTTTCATAAGTGGCTCCAAGGCCAGCCTTGGGCTGCACCCTGCCAAGCCTTTGAGCTAAGAATAAACTCGTGACTCAGAGAGAACACTTGGAATCCCTCTTGTAATTTCTACCCTGATGGGCTGGTGGGTGCCAAGGACACTTGGGAACTCTGGGGGAAGTGTTGCAGCCTCCCTTGCTCACAGCTCTGGACTAAGCCTGAGCTCGCAACAGAGATCTGGAAATGGAGTTGATATGTGTACAACTGTTTTGCTTGTAGATCTGTTTTCTATTCCGCAGAAGGCATACAGATGCTTAAGTGTTGCCCTTCGTAAGAACTGAGAGCAAACAGAAAATTATGTTGAAAAGATGAGCCACTAGTAGGGAACAACTGTTAGTAACAAAGAAACCATAGCAGGGCAAAAAGGAGAGTTGAAAAACATAATCTAAGTTGTAGGTATTACCTAAGAGCTCTGGCACAAGCCATTTAAAGGAATAATCTCACATTTTCAGGTAAAAACCTTCTACAGAAACTACACCAGAGCTACATTTTATGAGTAGTGGAATCAGTTTCTAACCTGCATTCCACATTTTTCTTGTCTCTCTGCTTGGGTTGTTGTGGTGTGTATTTTATTCATAATGATTTGTTCCATTCCCCCCTGTATTACTGGTTCGATCCAAGTTGTCTCCCACCTAGCTGCCCATTTTGTCCTAGACCTGCCCTTTCATACAAATTGTTCCCTGTCCCTCCTCCTCCTGAGCTGTCAATCCCACCTTGTACCACCCCTCTGCTTTGGGAGATACTCTGGAAATCCTGTGTTCCTCCAAATCCCACTGATTTGACTGAGCTGTTCCCCTCCTGCTGTGCCTTCTCATTGGTTGAAATATTGTAAACCCCGCCTTGTGTGATCCTCCTCAGTCCTTTCCCTATTGGTCAAAAATTTGTACCTTCCCCTAGAACCGCCTCTGTGTAAGTCTCTGCAGCACAAGGCATTTCAGGATCTTTCACCCCTGGATTCTCCTTGGAAATCGTATGAAAGATTTCTCCCTCATCCTTGTTTCTGCCTGCCCCTCAATGCATCACAGAGACATAGAGCCTATGCCCAGCTGTATCTTGCATCCCTTCTGAGAACAAACAGCCCACTCTCGATGCCTTGTTGAGCGGTAGCGGGTGAATCCAGCACTGTGTCATTGGATGTCTTCTACAGCAAAGTATTGACAGCTTCCCTCTTAGAAAGGCTGCAAGCAAAATTCCTCTCTTGCTAACACTGGGTGTAGCAGTCCTCTTAATCGGTTATGAAACTGGCTTTTTGAAAAGGTGATTTTTATCTATGCCAATAAATTAATCTATTCAGTAGTTACTGAGATACAGCTTTTCCTTATCAACCTGTTAAACTGGTTTTAAACCCTGTGGCAGGCTAATATTTTGAGATGCAGAGGAAAATATCACTATCTTTCACACACTTTTTGAATAATAAAATCATTTATATTCTCATTTATGTCACAGTTTGTGCCCAAAATTTTTGCTAAGTATCATCTGCTTTTGTAAGCTATGAAGAGCAATTGATCTCTTTGTATTCCAGCACCAACCTAAATATTTTCCTCTCCTCATAAAACTTTCACTTCATAATGCTTATCCCTTAGTGATAAGAAGATGGAATAAGCTCAGGATTAGGAAAAGGATTTTTTCAAAGGTATTTGGTTTAATTTGATCTTATTGGGAGTTAAGTCCTTAACTACCATAAAACCTGACTTGACTCAGATGAGGAAGTCCAGAATAGGAGCAGTGGTTCCTTACCTAAGACTTCTACTTTTCTGTGCCTCTTGAGTGTAACACTTTGCATTGTCTTGTTGTAAAGGCAAATGATTCTGACACAGTATCAGCAACAATATGCAACACCTTTTTTTCCTCTTTCACAAGTGATCCGTAGGAATACTAATCAAAATAGAAAACTGATCAGCTAATGAAATCTGACAGTTTAGATTCCCACTGCTTATTAAATACACTCACATAATAATCACCCTCCTCAAAAAACTGTTCTCTTGATAGAGTCAGAAACTCTCAGCTGAGGAAAAGATCCTATGACATTCCTTTGAGAAACAAATTACTTGCTTGTTCTGTGGGGAATGCAGTGGGGACTCTGCTTAGAAACACCTGATGTTCTTAAACCTCTCAGCATCAAGAAAAAAGTATTTTAATTCTACTGACACCAGTTAGTCTTGATCTGAATATGCAAGGATGGAGAGATTAAATCTGCTTGATTCAGCTTTATTAACCTCTGTTTCTAACATAACCTGCCATAAAAAGAGCTCAGCATAGACCTATTAAACATTAACTTTGCACTCAATGATTTTCAGACAAATCCCTCTCCTCTTTTTGTGGTGATGTTTGATTGTTTGTTTGCTTGTTTGTTTGTTTGTTTGTTTGGTTTGGTTTGGTTTTTTTTATAGCTCTTTCACTTGTTCCTTTCCAGAGCAAGGACAGTGTTACACACATACATGACAGAATAAATAATGAGGACTCCTTTAGGTTTTTTAAAATATTTTATTATTTCTATAATTTTTGTTCTTTATCCTTTGCTTAAAGTTCCCTTGCAGGAATTACAAGAGACTAAATCTTCCCAGTTATTTAAAAAGAAACTTAAATAAAATACTTGTTTTGGTAATGAAAACGTTTCATCCTTTATCAATGAGAATTTCCTCTAAAAACTTCACTGTAGAGAAAGAGAGTACAAAAGCATTACCTGAAGAATTAAAGAATTGAAAAGGGTTTTGATATGCACCGAGTTCCTTTCCATCTTCTGTTTATTCAGTGCTAAAGAAGCTCCTTGCCTTGCCATCTCAATGGAAACACAGGGAGACTAAACATTCTAGTACAATAACATGTCACAGATCCTACAAGACAAGCAGCAACTTTCCATCACCTTAGCTGAGGAACTTCTCATGTTTGGGTGAGGATAGCATTTTTTCAAGTCTTAGGAATTCCCACAAGCAGCTACAAGAAGACTGAGATTTAGAGTCCAACAGAAAAAAATCCATATATATTAAATCTTACCTGCCTTTTGTACTTTGCTAGCTGGGTTTAGGCTGTTTCCTTATCACAATCCTCTTTGTCCATTATGTATTTGATGTTAAGCACAATTTAGTTTTTCTCTTTACTCTAAAATTCCAGACAAAAATTAAGAGCTAGAATGAATGATCAGTCTTCTTCAGAACTTTGCTTGAAACTTCAGCAATTTAAACCTGATAAGAGCAAAATATGTACCCTTGTAGAAATCAATCTTGCCTGAAAGGTTCATATGATGGGCAAGAAAGGAAATTATGTGAAGTTGGTATTCTTGACTAAGTCTAAAGTTGACACAGGAGGTAAACTTGATAGAGAAACAATGAAAATAAGATAATCTGATGTGATCTTTCACAAACGTAGAATACTTACTGATGGAAAGCCAAGGTTCAGCAGCCATTACTGATTGAAATAGAAAAAATTTTGTATTTTCAGCCAACAGAAGCATTCATGGAATAAAAAATGGGAATTATGCAATAAAAGTTTAAGAAAAATGAAAACAAAATACTCAGTATCCCTTGCCCTTCAATCATGTGTCCCCAGTTTTGATATCAGCATTTTGATATCAGCTTTTTTCTTCTGTTCTGAGGCTATGGATCAACACTTGAATTCAAATACAAAATTTGAGAAAAACCTTCAGAAAATCTTTCTGTTTAGATAGAAAAACTGTGAATATTCAAGATTTCCTAGACTACTGAAATATATTTAGTATACCCATGCCTTTCTACTTGTTGGGTATTTTTGCAAGTTGTTCAATTTCTTATGGGAGTTCTGAAAATAGTTATTTTAAAATAGTTATTTTAAGTACAGCATCTGAAATAAACTTCTATTCTTAATCTTTCTTAGACATGCCACACACAGAAAAAGTGAGACAGTTCGGACAGAAGATAGAAAATGGTTGTTTGAAGGAATTTCAATACATCATTCTGTAGAATTTCTCTTATTTTTCAGACAGTCTCTAAAATTTAACATTAGCATGTAAAACAAACAAACAAACAAACACCCCAAAAACAAAACAAAAAACAAACAAACCCCCCCCAAAAAACCCCAAAACCAAAACCAACAAAAAAATCAAAAACAAAAAACAAGGCTAGTTATTCAGCCCAATGCTACCTTACTATTTATTACTGAAGGAAGTTTTAATTTTTCATAGATAGTTTCTGCTGTCCATTTTATCCAAGAATTTCAACAATTTCTATTTCCCAAACATAAACATTCCCAAGATAAGCATTCTGGTTACATGTTCAAGATACATGTACCTTTCTGTTTTTCAAAAGAAGGGTCAAATTATGTAGATTGACAGCTCTCCTTTAATGGAGACAACCACCAAATACTGCTAGTCAGTTTGCAGTCAAATAAATTAACACAGGATTCAAATAAACAAGTGATATAGATAGATGACAGATAGATAGATAGATAGATAGATAGATAGATAGATAGATAGATAGACAGATAGATATAGTTATGTATCTTTCTCTATTCACCCTAAAAAATAATAAAGTGAAGCTTTCACATTGCATTGTGTTCTCATGCTGAAGTTTCATCCCTCTCTGTGTGTGCTGATCAATATGCTCTTACACTTGCATGGACGACCAGCAAATTCTGAACAGAGTGGTCTGACTATGTGAAGCCTTGCCAGGCTGCACATTTCAGCAGTGTTCACTTTCTGATCAAAGCTTGGAAATAATCCACTGAAGCTAGAGGACTATTTTTCTGGTCTGACTGATGAACAGACAACATGAAAGAAGTAGAGATGTTTACAAAAGAAAGACATTTATGTGTTTGTAAAGATCATTCCTTAAAAGAGATTACATTCAAAAAAGGTATCAATATTACAATACTTACATTTGCAAGCCACAAAGGACTGCCCGTATGTGTGTTTGATATATTTCTACCTGAAGTGGCATACTTGCCAAAAAGTAATTATAGACAAAAACACTGAGGAAAAAAAAAGTGTATATAAATAACAAAGCTACAGTGACAGGTTTTGTGTAAGAGGGAAAAACTGACAAGCAACAAACCTCTAAAATGTGAGAATGTATTCAAACAAATGATGTCTGTATAATTGTAGATAGTGGTAGATAGAGATTGCATGCTTTCAGTTTCTGTTATTAAATTTAGAATCTGCAAATATAACAGCATGGGGCTTTTAGCTTGCAAACAACAAAGGTTTCTTTCAAGTGCAGTGTGATGCCTCTTATTTCTGAAGGGTGTTGTATAGACTGCAATAGTAACCTCATTAGAATTTCGCAGTATATCAGACTTTTTTTTTCCACCTAAGTCTCACAAACTCCTCTTTCTCCCTTTTGACATGATACACTGCTAGGCAACACAGGTACTTGCATAGTAACAAATCATATCATAAAGTGATAGGCCTGAAAAACACTGTGCAAATCTATTTTCCCTCAAACTTGTTTTTAACTCAGATCAATTTATCTATCTGGCTTTTCACAAAGCCAGACAAAAACCTATGCTGGCACACACATAGAGATGTTTGAGAATGGACAGCTGACTTCCCTAAGGAATAGAAACTATTAATAGCAATAGCAATTATTGACTTTTTCAATAATTTTTCCCATTCTTGTCAGAAAGAACTTGCTATAAAAGCCTTCATATTAATGAGCTGCAAATTTCTAATGACAACAAATATTTCTGATCTTAGGAGAACGACAGATATTAATTATATATTCCAGAAAATGTTGAGGTTTTGTTTCCATTCTTAACAAAGTATTTTCATCCTGTGGGTTTTTCCCTATCCAAAAGAAAAATACAAACTTAACATCAAGAACTGATGCTTACAGGCCTAAGTTGTTTAGTTTCATTGGGCGAGGATGGTGTTGCCTCTTTCCTTTTTAATGAAAATTTACTGTTGCAAATATGTTACACCACCAGCCCGCTGATGTTAAAACCCGAAGTACAGTAATTCAGTACTTGCAGAACACCAGATAAGAACCTGGGAAAATCAAGCACTTTTCAATCCACAATAATCAGAATATACTGGAGGAAGAGTTTCCAAGTGTATTCTGTTAGCTGCAGACTAGATACCAATTTTGATTTTATTTATACCATAGATTTCATTGGTCTCATTTACAATAATAACACAGTTTTCCTCTGTCACTTGAGAAAATTACTTTATTTTGCTTCTAGGATGCAAAACATGTTTCTGCACTTCTGTTGAGTGCAATCTGTGTCTAAAAGGGGACTTTACAAATAGTCATATATGAAATGCAAACACTTGCAAATGCATATGGATCATATGAACCTTTTGATTAGGAACTTGGAGGAATAAACTAGTATCCATGGAAACTCATTGCTTCAGAGATTACAAGGCTGCTAAAAGGCTGCTGTGAGTAAAAAACACTACACTGTATCACCTATCTAAAACAAGTTGATACACAAACAAAAATTCTATCTTCAAGTAAGCAAAAGCACGAAACAGAGTTAACCTTGTTTATTCAGTTATCACTAATCATTTGAGATTTCTCCACATGATTTATCCCATTTCCTGCCTAGCTGAGGATACCAGCAAGAATGTTAGAATACTGTGCTGAAGTTCAGCCATTAAAGCCCTGGCTCATAACAGGCATAGAACAAAAGTTCTGGCCATGCTGAAAGGCATAATTATATGAGGCAGTTTCTGTCTCATATAATTAAATTCAATGTTCTTTTATCATCTGAATATTAACCGTCATGAACACATGGTTTCAATGCACTTACTGAATCAACAGTATATGGAAGACAAATAAATTTGCACATGAATTTAAAAGAAGGTTTTTAGAGGAATTGATAGCTAGAAAGCAAGCAGGGGATCTGGTCCAGCTAGCATGGATTTAGGAAGTGCAGGTCCCACTGACAAACCTGATCTCCTTTTATAAGTCAGCGACACACCCAGTGGATAAGAGAAAAACTTTTGATGCTGACTACTTGGATTTCAGCAAAGCCTTTGATACTGTCTCACACAGCATCAGCCTGAAGAAGTTGGCAGTCCATGGCAGGGACAGGTGCTCTTCTCATTGGGTTAAAAACTGACCACATGGTTAATACCTTCATTGATGATCTGGGTGAAGGGATTGTGTGCATCGTCCATAAGTTCACAGATGATATCAAGTGTTGATTTTCTGGAGAATAGGAAGGCTCTGCAGAGAAAGCTGAACAGGCTCGATAGATAGGCAGAGGCCTATTCTAAGAAGTTCTAAAAGGCCAAGGGCTGTGTCCTGCCCATGGGTCACAAGAGCCCAGGCAGCTCTTCAGGCTGAGCATGGAGCCACGGAGTAGCCTGACAGAAAAGGATCTCTGGATGCTGGTCAACAGCAGCTGAACATGAGCCAGCTGTGTCCAGATGGCCAAGAAGGCCAAGGGCATCCTGAACTGGATCAGCAATGGTGTGGCCAGAAGAGAGCAGGACAGTGATTGTCCCCCTGAACTTGGCACTGGTGAGGCCACACCTCAAATTCTATATTCAGTTCTGGGCTCTGCAGTTCATGAAAGGCACTGAGGAGCTGAAGCATGTCCAAAGAAGGATAAGAGAGAGGATGAAGGGTGTAGAGACTAAGTCAGATGGGCAGAGACTGGGGGACCTAGGGTTGTTTAGCCTGGAGGAAAGGAGGCTCAGGGGTGAATTTATCACTCTCCAGCTGCCTGGAAGGCAGGTGCAGCTAGGTGAGGATTAGCCTCTTCTCTCAGGGAAAAAGTGTCAAGACAAGATGAAATAGCCTCAAGCTGCACCAGAGGATGTTCAGGTTGAACATCAGGAAAAATTTCTTCACAAAGGTTGGCCAAGGATTGGAAAAGACTGCCCTGAGAGATGGTGGAGTCATCATGCTTGCAAGGCATTCAAGAAATGACTGAACATGGCATTTAGTGCCATGGCACTTAATTGATGTGGTGGTGTTTGGTCAGATGTTGAACTTGACAATTTTGAAGATCTTTTCCAATCTTATTTGCTCTGGGAATCCAAGATGCACTTGTGAATTCTGTTATTATGATTTTACATTGACCATAGAGTCAATATAAAATTTGGATTTTTTTTTTAATTATACAGGAAGCTTTCAAGAACCTCAGTGCCAGGAACCCTAGAAGACCTCTAAGGCTACTACTAGCTTTACCCTATAAGCAGAAACAGAACATTACTGCCTAATCATCCTCCAGTTAATAAAAATGCCATGGATAATAAAACAGTTCTGCAGTCATACTCATGGTGAGACGTTCCATCAACCTCAAAGAATGTTTTGCTCAATAAATTAAAAGTTTATCTATTCAAGGAAAAGGGAAGGGAAAAGGAAAGGAAAACGAGAGAGTGACTATAACAAAGCAGAAGTTATAAATGTAAGTAAGTTGTAAGTGCTTATTCATAGGTATGTTTCTGAGCTGTCTGTTCCAATTAACGGATTTTGTGATTTAACTGAGTTGGAGATTGGGGGTTTTGACTCATTGGCCATTATATGCCCAGATAACTGAATGAACAATATAGACAAGGCACCACATAGATACATGCTGTCCAAATACACAGTCCTGAGTTATAGTTGGTACACAAACACACATATAAATTATTTCAACTCTAAACAACATAGTTTGCAACTGACACTAGTCATCAGCTGACACATAGGGATATCACTTTTGCTGATTATCAAATATCTGTTTCCAGTTTACAAATATCTGAACACTAGAGGCTTTTGACATCAAAAAGGAGAGACATACTAACTGTAGATACATAAATATTATGATGTAATGTCTACTGCTTTAACAAAAATTTTCAACAAAAAGAAAATACAGAACTCTTACTTGTGAAAAGAAAGATATTTCCTGCCTCAAAACAGACATTTTATACTGTATCTAGAGAGAGATACAAGCCAGTGTAGTTATTTGACTGATCTTTTATTACAACCCCTACTGTTAAAGAGCTAATGGCTAGAAAATGATCTGCAAGCTCAGTGCAGCTAGGAATTTCTCCAAATGTTTATGTGTAACCAATTATATTAAGAACTTTTAGTAAACATTGCTCATTATAATCTATTTCCCTGAAGAAATGTCATCTACAAATGAATATTTAAATGCAGCTTTAGTTTTTGTTCCGTTTTCAAGAAAATTTTAATGCAAAGGAGATACAGACTTGCAAACAGGCCATTGGAAAACATAAAAAGAAATAGAAGTTATTCTGCAGGATGAAGTAGTGAATTAGCAGACTAATCTAATCTAACACTACTACACCACACAACAGCGGCATAGTTATTGAGGTGTTTTACAACCAGGTTTCTTGTAATTCAATCAAATTAATTCTTAGTGACCCCAGGTATGATTAATTCTGATGGCAACCTGAACATCATATTCAGCAGACTCAGCAGATTTGGCATTTGAACTAACCACCCTTTAAAAAGACATGAGTAACATTTATAAAGTTCAGGTATGCAGACTGTTTTTTAAACTCAGATACCTCCATGGATACCAGTCTAGAAAGAAACTTTCTTCACATTCTCTATAACATAAAATAGTGCATGCTCACTATATGAGTATGGCTTGACCACTCAGTTCTCACATTCTGTGGCTTTGACCACATGAATGTTGGTCATATGTTCCCATATGTTTGCTTTTCTAGAAATTCAGCAAGCTAAACCAACCATATTGCTGAAGTCCAGAGAGAATTTTGTGCTATTCATAATCAAGTTAATCAAGAATTCTTGAACAGAAACTCTGCAGAAGTTCTGAACTAGCTGTATTTGTAGTTCACGTTACCATGTGTCCAAAGCACTTGCAAGAAACACTTCTAAGGGGACTGATTTGTAATTATTAACGAGTCTTATATTGTGGTCAATATTAGCTCTACTCGTCACTGCTGCAGTCTCACTTTGGGTCTTTAATACTCTTTTGGATGCCACAATATAAAAAAAGACATTGAGCTATTAGAGCATGCCCAAAGGAGAGCAACAAGAATGGTGAAGGGCATTGAGGGGAAGCCATACGAGGAGCAGCTGAGTTCACTTGGTCTGTTCATCCTGGAGGAGACTGAGGACAGACCTCACTGCAGTTACAGCTTCCTTGTGAGGCAAAGAGGAGGGGCAGGCACTGATCCCTCCTCTGTGGTGACTGATGAGAGAACCCCAGAGAATGGCCTGAAGCTGTGTCAGGGGAGATTTAGGTTGGATATTAGGAAAGGATTTTTCACCCAGAGGGTGACTTGGCACTGGAACAGGCTCCCCAGGGCAGTGGGGAGCTTTAGCCTGACACATTTCAAGCCTGACACATTTCAAGCATTTGGACAGTGCTCTCAGCCGTATGGAATGTCATTGGACTCAATGATCCTTGTGGGTCCCTTCCAGCTTAGCATATATTCTGTCATTCTCTGGTCTGGAGGATTACCATAGCCTGTACAAATAAAATACAACTGAATAAATTGTTCAAGTATTCTGACATCTACTTTGGAATCTATGTTTTGTCAGAGTTTTTCTTGCTGGCTCTGTTCATGATGTTATTGCATTACTTGGTCTTTTCTTTTGGTCAGGTTATTCTGGTCTTTAATTTTCTTATGTCAGTTATAAACATAAAAAAAAACCAAAAACAAAGTAAACCTGAACCACAGTAAAATTTTGACATGGTAAGCAAGAGAATAGCATTACATCTCAAACCCAGACTGCAAAATTTTGCTAAGAACACAAATAGAGAAGGACTCCAGACTACCAGTAGATTATACTCTAAAAATAAAATTTTTGTGGCACGCTGAAAGAAATAGATGACGAAAGCTTAAGAGAGATTGGTTCAAGGCCATGGTGATGCACTGCTGACAGTTTATATAAACAGACATCATAAGCAAATATGTGGAAAGGCAGGTTGCTAAACAAAAGATGGAGATGATTGATGCAGACCAGCATCAATAATACTGAAGAGGTGTTCCTTAGGACCATGGAAGACAAATCTGGTAAATAATAAATCACCATATATTATCTTAACCGCTTTATCTTCACAGTTATTTTGTGACCTTATATAAGTCACAAAAAAATAAATTCAACACTATGATAAGATCATATGTTTCAGTATATTTGAAGACTTGTAGAGAATAACTATAACTGAAGAACTGAGAAAAACCGTGGAAGCATTCACAAATTAGACAAAACGACTTGAATAGAAACAATGTGACCATGGGGAGAGATAAAGTTCATACATATTATATATGCATGTTTTTATGTGTGTATGCACGTTTGTATATATGTATGTGTGTGTGTGTGTGCACATATATACACATTACACACTCATACATTATATAGTTAGGTCTATAAATTTGGGAGCTTCCAGATAACAATTAGGAAGCAGACTACAGTGAAGATACATTCTGCATTATTCAGAGTCAAAGAACTGAAATGCTCTGTTGCTGAAATGCTGATGGCTGCCTCATCCCAGTTCCTGTAAAAGTCTGGAGAAAAGCTTAGGAACTATGTTTTTGTGGATTGGTCATCATGTTTTCAGCTTTCTAAAGTATCAGATTGGACCACATCTAAAGCAAATATAGTATGCCTGAGTACGTCTAAGGCAATTAAGATGGATACTGAATTTAAAACAATACAAAATAGTCACAACTTTCACTAAAAAGAAACTGAGCAGATTGAAAGTTTGTTTGAACTCTAAAAGACAGCAATAAGATCCTGATTCATTGCCTTTTTCAACCACCATCTTGAATCATGACCTCTCACTGTAAACATAAAGCTGCCAGGTTTCTTTTAAAGCCCAGTTACTGCTTCAAGGTGCAGATACTGAGATGGAGAGCACAAGAGATCTTGTCTTGTTTTTCCAGAACAACCTTACAGAAATATATACCCCCCAAAAAAATTATTTTTAGACTTAATGGAGTAAATATTTCTGCAGTTTTTTTCTGTTTTTATCTATGTTTAGGAATTGAAAGACATAAAAACCAGCAGTGAAGTCTACTTTTTCACATCACATCAAATCTTCAATGAAAATACATGGGCTATTTTGTTCTGTAAATTAGCTGCATATAAAATTATTTTGGCACTGTCCTCGTTTAGGTTTATCATTGATAACAACGGTCACTGACAGTATCAAAGATAATCCATAGAGGAAAGAATAAATGAAAGTCAACTTAGAATGTCAAGTCAGAATGCTGCATTGCAGGAAACTCAATTTCCTGCTAGAGACCTTTCAAAGTACATTGTACTTTGAAAACCTCAGTTCCTCTCAAATTTTCTCATGACTAATAGAGACAATTGCTTTTGTCAATGACTACCTTAGAGTATTAGGAAAAAAAAAAAG
Organism: Cisticola juncidis; assembly: GCA_013400215.1. Taxonomy (NCBI): domain Eukaryota; kingdom Metazoa; phylum Chordata; class Aves; order Passeriformes; family Cisticolidae; genus Cisticola; species Cisticola juncidis. The sequence continues at coordinate 16,667 of VXBR01008343.1, read as the reverse complement.
AAAATTAGAAAAAGAAAAACAAAAGCTTAGAGTATAAAAGTAAAGTTACCCTCTTCCTCCAGTTTTTTGTACATGTTTTTGTCCCATGAGATATCTGGCGAAAAGCGGGTTCAAATTTTATCTCATCGACAAGGTTTTTCATTTGCAGGAATTTGAGACATCCAAACTTTTGTGATTCCACAATACAGGATCTCTTCGATGTGAGCCCATTATGCTTTGAAATTTGCCATAGAATTACACTGTGGGTCATGATTTTAAATCCCCCAGAGAGGTATCCCCAGGAGATACACATATTAACAAGTGTCGATGATCCAGGTTTCAAAGGCACCTTCAGCTCCCATAGCACAATTGATTAGCTTTACACACTGAAATAAATGTGAATGGGTTTGTTAAGCATGTATGTTTACATACTTCAAAGCCTCTAAAATGTGATTCTCAACCACATCCACATGTATTTGGAAGAATTTTATAGGTAGTGCTCCCGCTCCACTCCGTAGTTTTATACACCATGAAAAATTAAGTTTTAGCTTACAAAATTCACATACAGAAAATAAAAGCATTTGATTTCTATGCAAACACATCTTGACATCAGGTCTATGCTCTACTTTAAGGGGGATAGATTATAGTTGTTGTAATTTAACTAGGACTCGTGAGACTATATTAAGATGTCACAGGAGCTCCATTACTTCTCCCGATTACTGCCTTCTAGGCCTTAGACAATTAAAACAAAATTTCAAATAAGGAGATTTGGAGGGGAAAAAGGGAGGTTTGAGAAGCATTCAGAAAAATTATCCTCTGGGGGAAAGAGAGGCAAGATGATGAAGTAGTTTTCCTTCAGCTCGTTATGATTCTATACTCTGGAGAGTGAATATTTTCAAAAAAATAGAATCTCTGTCTGCCAGAGAACATATTCCTCAGACTCAAATTTCATGACCAGCTCAAGTTTCTCCACCTTGTAGATGTTTATGTATACTTCCTGAGCATTTAATTTCATAATTTGCTAAAATCATTAATATTAGATTTTGTCCCCTAAATGAAATATCTCAGAAAAAAACATTTTCTACTCTGGAAAGAAGCTGAATTTTAATGCTTGTTGTCTGGCTTGAGGGATTAGTTAGGAAACACCTCCTATTTAAAGAGACAAATGAATGGCTCATAACTTATTTCTCCGTTTGTGGTTTTTTTTTAATTTTCAAATGTGAATAACAACTTCCATGAAAAACACCTTCTTTAAGGTCGCAATTTTTCATACACTTGTTTTTTTCTTAACAGAGTGAAAATATCAGTTCAGGGAATTTTCAAGAAAGATCACTCTATGCACTAAAAAATATTTGACTTGGTCACTGTTGAAAGAAAAGTTTCTATTCACCCAAATCAGCTCAAATTTCCAATTTCTTCTTACACAGGTTTTCTTATCAAAGACAATGTAGAAGCATGTAGTTTAACTTTCTGCCAGTCAATATATTGATTTCTTTGCATTTACAGTGTGTTTCACATAGACAAGTAAGTCTAATATGTAAATTATTGAACAGGCAAATGTATATTGTAGGTTTTGAAGAGTTATATGTAGCATGAGGAAGGGGAATCAATAAAATTCATTGCAACATCAAGACTGTGTTTGATGTGGCAGCTGTTTCCATTGCTGCCTCAAGAACTTTGTTTTGACTAGAGCTAAGTAGCAGATGTTTATGAGCAATAAGGATGTTGGTAAATTTATAACCTGTTTCTATGGGTAACATAAGTCTCTAAACTTGAATTTTCTTCAGAATTACTTACCTAGATCACAAATTCCAGCCTGATGCTATGAAGGATATTTAATAAGTTTAAAGTAATTTTCTTTCTTGATATACCTAACTAATTTATCTAAATCTTTAAGAAATAACTGACTGTGAAGAACTGTGAAGAACAGCATTCATTTTCTGTTGTCTGTATCTATAATATCACTTCCTTGAAGACAGAACCAAAAGGATATTTCAAACATATATTTGAAAGCTTTTTGTAATAGAATAGACTGTTAGGAGGGCAATCTGCCATCTTGTGACACAATTCATCTCTGCTTCTGTCTGGTCAAGCCTGCTGAGTTTGACTTCTTCAGTTACAGAATTCAGAAGAGAAATTCTTACAGCACAGCTTGAAAATGCTGCCCTCGTTTTGATCAGCTAAGCTACAGGGCAAAGAGGAGAGGTGGAGACCTATAATTGAAAGACACTTTTGTAAAGGTTTGAAGGGCTTCAATGGACCTTTCAGAAGCTGGGATGATGAATGTCACCTTCGATAATGATCTGAACACCTTCACAAAGGACAGTTAGTTTGGTATCCACACTTCATAACCAGACAAAATCCATCAACATGGAGCAGGAAGGACTGGAGGAACCAGAAATTTAAAAGTCCAGTTGGAAGCAAGGAGTGTTACTACTCTCATTTGCCTAAATCCCCTCGAGTTTCCCCACTGAAACACACTGCCATTTAGGTAACCAAATGTAGTGGGCAGTGGAACTCAAACCTACGAACAAGTAACAGTGTAAAGCAGAGGTGATATTACATGGCAGAAGAGATTTTTGGCTGAGAGATTAAACAAACTATTGATTTGACTACATATTTTGATATTTTTTTCTCTGTGACCTCTACCTAGTATTGCCCTGTGTCAACTAATTGCCTACAATAACCATCATGTTCCAATTATCCCTTCTCTTTTTAGAAGAATGACAAATGCAGTATAGAAAGAACACTGGACAGAAAAAATAGGGAGTTTAGCACTGCTGAATTCCTCCTACACTTAAGGTTTACACCTCCAGGATATTAATGATGGCTTTTCACTGTACAGGTGAAGGATGAAATTTCCAAAGGTTGTTCTTTAGACTTTTATTTGGAAGAAACAGCATTCAAAATAACATTCACTTTCATCTGATCATGACAATGCACTTCTGAACAGTCAGAATACATAAGTCTGTAAAATTTCAACTATATATTAAAAGAAATATACATAAATTAATAAATTTGTTGTTACTATCAAGAATGAAGAAAAAGTAAGAACTATTTTGCACATGCTTCTGTATTTTATTAAGGCAATATGACACCCAAGAAGAGCAAAGCTAAATCTACCTGGTTTTTTTTCAAAACTGGTTTTTAATTGTCTATTGGATGGAGACATCTTAGAATCCAGTTAGTTAATTTTTGTCTGCTTGGATTAGCTTTCCTTTCAAAAGAAGGTATAGTTTACTAACACGTTACATGATGGTATAAATAAATATCATGTAACTAAATAGTTTGTTGTGGTATTACAAGTCTCCTTGTGAACTGCTAACACATAAAGAGGGATGACTTTTATCTTCTGTGCAAGAGTGATGATGATCTCTTCTTGCCTTCATTGAGGATTTTTTCACCCTTAAGACATCAGCAGTGAGGATACTGAAGGGTTATGACAGTGGTAGTGTGTAAACCTAATTAAACAGGGAAAACTGAAGCCAGGGAATATTCTCACTGTCTTTTAAGTATTATTTTTTTTTTTGTTAAAAGGTTAATTGTTTTACCCTAAAACTTAAAGCAAAAGCTAAACATCAAAATGAGGAAGACAGAAAAGGAAGGTTTTTATTTCAGACGTTCCCTCTAGGCAGCTTTTTTAATCACAAAGTACTGACATTTTAATTTAAAGAAAATAATTACAAGCAAGAGGTGAGTGAACCTTTTTGCATGCAATACACAATCACACTTTCTAGCTCTAAAGAAGAGAAGTTTCAACTATTTGTAATTAATCAAGTCCATAAATACTGCTATATTTCTTTTTCTTTAAGGCCCAAGGCAGTTGTATTTTTAAAAAACCAATACATTAATTAATAAAGCAGAAAAATTAATAAACCCCACTCAATGCTGACAGTCATCTTCACAGTATAATCCAACTTCATGAATTGAATTCAGCCTATATTAATTGAGGGAGAAGATATTTGTTGAAGGGTTAAAAGACCATTCTTTTGTAATCACACAGACACGTTCACTTACACAGCAGTACAAATTTAGACTATGTCAGTTAAGAAAGTTGAAACAAGCAGTAAGGTCAAAATTGTTAAATCATCAATATTCACTCAAGAGACAATTACCAGAAATCAGGGTAACAAGAGCTGGAAGACTAGTGCTGCCAGACAAAGGACCATTCCATCTCAAGGAACCAAAGAAACCATAATTTACCTGCCATACTGTGAAGTGCAGAGCCATCCATGCAGTTATGGTGAAACTAACAGAAATTACTGAAGTGTCACATTGGATGATCCTTGTTGCAAGTGTGCACTCAGGAAAAAAATGTTTAGATCACAGCCATGAGCCCTTGTAAGGGTTGCAAACATGTTTTAAGAGTATATATTCAAAAAGTCTACAGAAATCTTTGGTGTTTCTCAGTGAGGGGACAGCACCATTGCAAAGGTGAGAAAAGTAAAATTAAAATTTACCCTCATTTGGTTTATCAAAATTCTAAACATGACAAAACATGATTTATATGTTACCACAATGAACCTTCACCAACACTGACTACACCGTCCAGCTAGAATCCAAATAAAATGAGAAAAAGAAGAGCAGAAAGACAAGAAAACAATGGTAAAAGCAACAATTATTTGTTTTCCATCTGGAATGGATTTTCTCAGTGAAATTAAAGACAGAGATAATTCTCCATATAGATAACCAGGCAAAAAAAAATTATCCTGTGTATATAAGCAAACTGCATCACCTGTGGCAATATGCAGCAAGCCAATAAATCTGCTTTTAGAATTGTAATACATAGTCAGATGACATAGTCAGATGCTTTTGACTGAGGTTTAGCAAAATGGACTGAGCATGAGAAACTACTGGACACAATGTGGGAAATTGGTTAGTGACAGAACACAGCATAACAAGAAGTTGACAAAAGTTATGACAAGGCTAGGAGGAATGTCCAGATCTCACAGAACATTAAATTAGGGGGAAATTATTCACCAGTTAATTGGAAAAGTGTTAAGGCACAGAACCTGGCTAATCCAACAATATCCCAGTAACCATATCAGTCATAACAAAGTTACATATAGATGTAGTAAAAATGTAGTAAAAATGGGGAAAAATTATTAGGAATAGAGTGGCAAAGAAGAGAAAATAAAGTGGTTAGGAGAAATGTAAGCATAGGGAATATGTGACTATGGGAATAAAAAGGTGCAAATCACCCATAATCAAGGTACTGGTCAGTATTGGTTGTTTGACTGGTATCTGTGACTGACCAACACTGCCTATTATATCTTCTAATTAAACTCTATTTCATAGAAGTAAGTTGGTTACATAACCACTAAACTACTTCCCTGGAAAGCTTGGTGCAATGCTTGACAGCCCTTGCATTGAAGAACTTTTCTTAGTATTCAGTCTAAGCTTTCTCTGGAGCATTTTGGGGCTGTTTTCCCTTATCCTACCTCTTGTTACTTGGGACAAGAGACTGCCTCATTTCAGGCAGTTGTAAAGTGCAATGAATCTCTCCCCTTAGATTCCATTTCTCCAGGCTAAACGAGACCAGGTCCCTCAGCTGCTTTTCATAATATTTATGCTCCATACATTTACCCAGCTCCATTGCTCTTCTCTGGACACACTCCAGAACCTCAGTGTGTTTTTGCAAGGATTGCACCTAAAAACTGGACACGGTACTCAAGGTGCAACTTCACCAATGCCAAGTACACTGAGATGGTCACTGCCCTGATTCTACTGGCCACACTGTTGCTGATACAGGCCAGGATGCCATCGACATTCTTGGCCATCTGGGCACACACTGGCTCATGCGCAGCACCCCCAGGCTCTTTTCTGCTGGGCAGTTTTCCAGCCCCTCCACCCCCAGCCTGCAGAAATGCATGGGGTTGTTGTGACCCAAATGCAGGATCTGGCACTTGGCCTTGTTGATCCGCATAAAATTTTTAATGGTTTTCCTGACTGTGGACTCAATTCCTTGTGACAATGTACAAGATTGTGGTGGTGGGTTTTTGATAAGTTATTGATAACTTATTGTTATTATCCCAATGTTTTTTTCCTGTTACCTCCCTGGTGGCTTGGTTCTACCTCATTTTTTCCACTCCCTTGCCAAGCTGTCATTCACCTCTAGACACACCTGCTGCCTCATCTATATCACGTCAATCCTCCCCAAACCCCTGCCCTTATTTCCAGAGGTTTCTCTGTCAATCCTAAAACCCGCCTGGGGAATCCCCATTCACGCCACGTCCCCTTAGCGCACATGACCCTTTCCACACCCCTTGCCTTTCCTATAAGATATCAGATATTGTTGGTTCCTCCTCACCCCCTCCCATTGTGTCCCTGATTGGTTGGAAAATTGTGACCTCCCCCTGGTTAAAAGAGAATGTAATGGCGGGTTTTGGTTTTGGCTGTGGCACCCTTTGGGATAATAAGGCCTTGAGGAGCACAGGGAAAACCCGTCTCTTTATCCTTTGCTCTGATCCAGGAGGCACCACGTCTGAGAGCCTTGAGAGCAGGCAGCTCTGCTCAGCACCGCTGTCCGCGCTCGAGGAGCACCCAGCATGGAAGCGCTGGGGGCAGGTGTACGAGCCAGCCGGGGAATCTGGCCTCTTCCATCACAAGATATTGGTGCTCTTCTAGCCTGCAAACCAGCCAATAGGTCCAGGCTAGCTGACAGAGAGTCCCACGAGGGTTTAGGTGCAAGACATAAAAACACTTCAATCTGGACTTGCCAGCAAGGAGAACAAGAGTTTTGAGGACTGTATGCTGAACAAAGTAAAGGCCTAGGGTCTAGCTGCCTGAGGAAAATCCTGCCTGAGGAAAATCATATAAAAGATTGTGGGTAGGTTTCAGAACCACTAGCAAAATCAGTGATGAGAAAACAAGGTGCTCTCTTTAGACTTTTTTTTACATTTATGTGAACATCATTCCTGTGTATGTGATGCCCTTAAAATCATAATTCTGTCTTGATGTGTTAGTGGTTAACTGAGTCTGCATATTTGCATGTGCTTCTCTGGGAGTATGTACCCAGACTCACTATTGTGTGGACACAGGGCTAGGAATTCAGAGCATCTCATCTGTGAAGGACTGTGAGAGCTGTGACACTCCCCCCAGGTGCACTGCATTCACGTAAACCTAACCATAACAAATTTTAAAAGGTGTTAAAACAGTGATTCTACACAGAACTGCTGTGCAGGTTGAAATTTGTGACAAACTTCTGAGAGTGGGACAACTGGACACTGTAAAGACAAGCTGTAATTCATCCTATCAGGAAGCAGGGATTCCCCATCACATAAACTGGCTAATTTCTGAACTTATGAAACAGATGTTTTTCAATTTAAAGCCCACAAATTTTGTTGTACTACGCATGTACTAACATATGTATAAAGATGTTTGCAAAGTGTTATATCTTAGGATAGCGACATTTTATACATACCTAGATTCTACAATACATTTTGATTAACTAAAGAAAAACAAAACAAAAGGGGAGGAGACAGAAATCACTATTATTTTACCTTTACTAATTGAGAAATCCCTATGTGTCCCTAGGCAAGAGTATTAGAAAATATAGACAACCTTTGTGATAACCAATCTACTGCCACTGAGGCAGAACTTTTCATCTGGTCCCTTCTTAGACTCTGAATAACTAATTTATTTTAAACTTAATTCTTTTTCTTTTATTATAGACCATAAGAAACATAATAAAAGAGAAACCATAATCAACTGAAAACTGTTACAATAGTCAGAAAACAATTACTCATGCAAACAAGTGAGATATTCATATCAACACTGATATTGGTAAATTTTCTTTCCACCTTCTTCTGAAGGGGCTTACATCTCAGGTAACAGCTGACAAAAGACAGGAAAAGGGCAGTGTGTTCTCCTGTCCATAGACAGTCACTAGCTGGCATTTGCAGAGTTCATACTAGGGCACTGTCAGATTATTACATTATGTTTTCTTACCAAATTTACCCTTCCACAGAAGTGTCACTTCTCTCTGATATAACTGCTCTCTGCTCCTATGAAATAGAGCCATCATTTACCTAGCCTAAGGAAAAAAAAATGAAAACTTCTGTTGCCAGGATATGCTAGTTTCTTCTCATTGCACATCTTTCCTAAATTACTTGGTCTGTCATCTGCAAGTGTACAGAAAAGATACCATACCAGGCATGTCAATATGGATCATAATGTGCTTTGTATTCTGGTGTTTTTTGTTTTTTTTTTTTTATGTAGATTTTTTGCTTTATCTTTATTCTTCAGAACATGATTCCTTCCTCAACCTAAAAGATGTTTTTCTTCAATTTCATTCTGAGCAGCCTTACCTCCAATAGATGTGACACAGCATGAATAGTGAAAGATCCCAGTTCAAGTAATTGAACTACTACTTCAAATGTGTTAGTAAAGTCATTGTCATGCATTATCACCCTGCAGCCTTCCTCACAGCTCCAGGCCAAGAGGTCATTCTATCCTCTGTACTTGCACTGAACACAAATCAACATAAAGCTACAGAAAAGTTTGCAAATTTTTTTTTTTTTCTTTGTTTGGCAGGTGCTCTTACAATCATGTGACTGTTACACTGACTAATTCTAAGCTACCATATATGGTACACATAATGTATGTACCATACATACAACAATTTTTAGGGAAAAGAAGGTTGTATGTGTGCTACATAAGCAATTGTTGGTCTGTTTCAAAAATGTTCTTGAAAAGACTCTTCCTCTTCCTGTTTGTGATGCTGGCATTGCAAACACTTTGGCTTATTTTTTTAAAAAAGTGGTAACACATACACATTTTGAATGAGGGCATAAGCAGCATCTACTTTCTGGAAGATTCTCCAGTATAGTTAATAAAATAACAGCATCAACTCACTTTTTCTGTTGCTTCAGAAGTAATGAACAGTCTTGGTGACAGATTCATTAGCTGCACAGCGGCAAGAATAATCTTTTAAAAAGTCTAAATTTCTAGTCTAAATTTCATAGCAACTCAACACACAAATGCCACTTTAATAGCTCAGAATTCAATTACTTCTATGATATACCTTCAAAAATTCTGTGCTTATATTTGCAAAAACTATCAAAAGTTTTTCAAAATCAGAAAAAAAAGATTGAAAATTAAGGGATGAGGGATATCGAATAGGAAAAATTCTAAGTTCCTCAATCAAACAGAATAAGATTTAAAATTATTTTCATAACTATTATAGAAAAGGAGCAGGACTCCTCATAAATTTCAACAGAACTAGAATTCAGAAACATCATGTTTTGTTCAAAACAATCATTCATAATTATGACAATAATAAGATATTCATTGCTTGTAATTTAGTAAATCAAAGTATGAGTCTTTAATAAATAGTTGCTAAATGCAAGCAAGAACATGACATTCTTCTTAGAAAGGAATTGAAATTGAGAAAAATTGAACTACGTAATAATTATTCAGGTTTCTCAGGATTATGTGAATAGTGTACTTGAATAGTTTTTTAGAATCCTGTTCTCTTTTCCTCACTCTTAATATGCTAGCCCAAAACAAATCAGTTTATTCCATTATTTCTATCACATTAGCACCAGCCTGTTTGCTTCTTAAGTTTAATATGAATATGCTTGATTTAAAGTATGTGTTTCAGTCTTATGAGCTGTCCATGACTATAGTTATTTTCCTTATTAGAAATGCAATTTTATATATGTATAGATATAGCCAATAGATATAGTTATATTATAAATTATATATACAGTTAATAATGAGAGCACTTTGTTTTATTATTTTTTCTTCTAGAAAATCAACTTATTTTTTCATTGTCTCAAAGCACCTTGTTAATCTGCAGTTGCCTTCTTTATTCTTCCCCTTTCTGTTTTTCTTTGAATATCTGAACAGATAATACTCAACAACTTCTGTGTTATTCAGAATTTGTTCTGTGAAACAGATTCTTTTGAACTGACATTCAAGACAGATTATTTTTCCTCTCTAGTTTGATTTAATGTAATCTTGGAGTTAGTGCTCAAGTAGAAGTCTACTTTATTTTTCTTCATTATTAATTTTTAGCGATCAGGTACATCTAAACTACCAGATGCTCTTAGTAAGATTTTTTTTTCTATTCCCCCCACTGTAAAATAAACAGATTTTCCATTCCTGGTTGTCCTATTTGTTCGTAAGTGAATGCTTGTAATGTGAACTTTGACTAAACTTAGTTATTTTGCCTGTCAAACATGAAATATTTGATTTATTCTCCTTTTTATTTCAGAAATACATTTTAAAAGTACATTAAGATATAAAATGCAAAAGAATATTTTATTCTGCTTTTCTGTCCTACAGTTTTACAAACACAATTGTTGAACAAAGGCATTAAAATGAATTTGTTTACTTAGAATAGTTATTAGTTGCTCTGTTTATGTGGTTAATTCTATCAAAGCAAACAAAAAATAATTCCAGAATAAAATGTAAGACTATTATCTTTTCACTCTAGCATCTTCACTTTAAAACCTCATGAATAAAAATCCAGTTGGTGACAGAAGTATGGTATGTGTTGCATAGAGTTTCAGTAGAACTCTGTTCAGACTTCATACCTCTTTTACAGCTCTTCCTATGCAATGTGTTACTAAAAAAACCCAGAACAACTGAACTTCTGTGTTCTTTCTTGAAGCATTAATTTCTTATTTATAAAACTAAACTTTTTATTCTTCAAAACATTTAAATAGGCCACAACTGGTGGGTTGGGGTAGGAAGTGGCTGTTTTACTTTTTAAGTCATTAATCATACTTTCTTAAAAAAGAGCAGAGAAACTTGAGAGTAAGTAGCAACATTTATCAAACCATAAATATTATTTACTTTTGCTCTCGTTGTTCAGGCAAAGGTCTATTTATGGTACATACATGCACATATATAGACAGTTATTGTCTAGTACAATGGAACTGAAAACTAAATGCTCAAAATATCAAAATAAATAGTCACTAAGCCCAGATAACACTATCACAGAAAACACACAAGGCATGTAGAATTTATTTTTTACTATGCATACCTATAACTACAGCATTTAATTCATGTTGTGTTGTTACGTTTTTCAGACGGCACAGGAATAACAACATGACTCTCCATGATGGTAAAAATGAGAGCAAACTTTATCCTTCTAAATTCTACTTTTATAGAGTAGTTCGGTACAAAAAACATGATTGGTTTTTCATCATCTACACCCTTTAGTAAACATTTCTTTTGCCAGTAAACATGCTGGAAAAACACCACCTGCAGATGGTTTCTCACTCCCCAAGGTCTGCTTGAATTCCTCCTTAAGATTTCTCAGGCTAACATGAAAAAGTCACTCACCTGCCTTTCACACAGGTACTTGGCAGAGCCTGAAGCCTAAATTCAGACCAATGTCAACCCCACAATGTTGATTAAGTCTTCCTTGCTCTGCACCACCACCACCCAGTTAATCTTTCCTCCACTCCCTGTCACTCTTTCAGCACAGCTGTGCTGGTGCACTGCCCTGAGTCTGTGAGTGGCCAAGAGGTGTGTCAGGGTCAGCCACTGGTGCCAGCTACAGGATCTGAAGCTACAAAGCAGCAGGGAGGAGGGTCATGGTTCACTGCTGCCCTGCTGCTACCACATGGTTGAAAACCCTGATGCTAGCCACCTACAAAACCAATAAACAAAAATCCCCCACCAAACCAACAAACAAAAAACCCCCACCCAAACTAAAAAAAAAAAAAAATTACACAAATAATTCAAGGAAACTAAGGTCGTCACATAAAGACAACAGAGGATGAGCAGGGAAAGTAGTGTTTAGAGGGAGAGAGAAATTATTACTTTCGTGTACTACTTGCAAGCTGACACAAATCATCTTATGAATGAATTAACACCACATTAACAGGGTCCAATACTGAGATAATATAGCAAACAGTGTAACTGTGAAGATGTTGGTACAGTGGCATTCAGAACAGGTTGCCTCTGCCTGAATTAAGGGAAAAACCATATGCCATAGTCAGTAATATGGATTTTATTTAACAGTAAATGAGAAAAAGAGAGAGCGAAAGAGAAGAAAAAAGAAAAAGAGGTGGGGAGCAAGAAAGAGAGTGACAGAGGCAAATTGAGTAGAAAATATCACCACACCATAAAAGGTATACTGTTCATCCTCTCCATCTGGTCTTCTTGGTCATAAGAGTCCCCCAGAAACATAGAGTCCAATGGATCATTATAGGTTTGGGTCAGGTGTGAATGTCCAGGTACCCCCTCTGGTGGGGGGCAAGTTTGACGCTGTCTCTTGCACCAGATTCTGGAGTGGTTGCATCACTTGGCTTCACATGCAGTGCTGTCACGCAGGGCCTCAGGAATGAGTCTGGGGGACACTTCAAGGGTGCTTTTTTTTAATGTGGTATGTGCATGTGACCTTCCCAGGATGGAGGGTCTTACAGCTGAGCCAGTCTATATAAGGAAGGATGTGTCTTCATTCTCTCTGACTTGAGGTTATGCCGCACAGGGTTGAAGTTATTTGCTTCCTCTTAAGTTGTGGGGTAGTGTGTGAAAACCTGGCCTCAGCAGATGGGTCTGTGGGCTATGACCTCCCCCATCCTAAACTCAGCCAGGAATGATTTTCAGGAAGCTGCCAGGTTTGTCTTTCTTGTGGATGCATTCTTCTCCCCCAGTCATGCTTGCTTTTCCTAGACCTGAGATAATTGAACAAAAGTGTAACCTTTATCTTATCTCAAGTTTCCTTAGGCAACTTGACTCACAGTCCAAAGTTCCCCTTAGGAGAAATCTTCAGGGAGGCATGGACTGCAATGAGCACAGCTTCTTTATGCATAGTTTTGTCATAATGAGCAAAAGTCCTTCATAACAATGTTTAAGCCATAACAATTGTCTCTGACAATGTCAGACACAATTCCAGATGTCTCCTCTATGAACAAAACAGATACACCATACACGAAATCTGACCCAGACAGAGGAGTTTGTGGAGCCTTTGCAGAAACGCTTCTAAAAAGAGGAACAAATGAAGAGAAAACCAACAGAGTTTGAAGAAAGAAACAATGTGAGGGCAGGAGGACATTCAGGAGACCCTAGGAGTCACACTAGATCACATGGGACATTGAGGAACATAGAAGGCACAAGCCATAGTGGCAGTATGGGAGGGGCACAAAAGCAGAAGAAAGGGAGGAAAAATAATCAAGGAAAGGATGGGTTAAAGAGCACGAGAAATGCTGGAGCAAAATTAGTCACCCAGAGTGGATCAAGTGCCCTAGGCAGGAAAGAAACCGCTGCCCAAGTAGGGAGTAGGGGCAACCATGAAGGAGAGATGACTGCAAGCAGTTTCTGGTTTGTGATAGTCTTGAAAAGGGATGTAAGGATCACTATACTTGGCAGTGCTATTCTTAAACCATGACAAGGATGAAGCACAGAGTATCTAAACCTGCAAATATTTTAACATTTTATATAATATCCACAAGAACACAGGCAGAATTTAAAAAAAATCTAAACTGTCTGAAAGTTACGTCCCTGAAGCAGAAAAAATAAGCATAGTTTTGGAACTCATTTTATCATACTTTCTATATCCCATGGCTAATATTGGCCACTTTATGTACAATAAATGAAATCTAAAAAGAGGTATTTTGCATTTTCAATTATGTACACATATGACAATAAATTGTTTTCCACCCTGTAGAATTTGAGGAACATATTAGAAATAAGTTGAACTGTAAAGTAAATGTTCTGAAAAAACCCTGTGTAAAAAAAAAAAAAATTAGTAAGTAATCCATCTCTTTTTTTCCTCAGCTATCTGTCTTCTATATAGTAGTTTCAACAACCCCTTACATATTCACAAAGGACAAAAATTAATAGAGCAGGGAGAAACCTCACTGAAGCTTTAATATTTAAAAGGACAAATAGGATGAGCAAGGTAATTACAAGAAGACATAAATCTCAAAATAACAAGATGGCTAGTGAGAGTTTGATTCAGACTTAGATGACTCTAATATAAATAATGCCAATCAGCACAGGTTTAGGGTAAAGCAGACCTTGTCAAATTAAGTGGATTTTCTTTTCTCTGATGGGAATAAAAGCTTAGTTGATAAGATAACAGTGCTAATCCAAAATGTTTCTACAAAGCATTTTGAATTGCTACTGCATGACATGTGAATTTAGTGCTCTGAGTGATATATAACTATCAGCTTATATTATAAGGACTAAATCAGCTAGTTCGTGAATCTTAAATATGCAACTGCACATTAAAAGAAAAAAGTAATTTTCAAACTTTGACCAGAGCTTGCTGCTTGGCACTGTACTACACAAAAACTTTCTTTATTGGAAGTATCACAAGCACAGTGACTGTGATAATGAGTTAGGACAGGTGACAGACCCGAATCTCTCTCTACCTACATGGTACCAAGCTCTCCTTCAATAGAATCAGAGATAAAGACACAATCCATGTACAAGGTGGTAGAATCACTGGAAAGAACAATGTACAAAAAAAAAGGCTCAAAAACAGTCACATAAACATTATTCCAGATAGTTTATATTTTCCTGGTATATTTATCTTCAGAAAGGAATTTTGCAGGATATAGCACCTACATATTTATTTTGTTGCACTGCAATTACACCACCAGTTCTTGCATTTGCAATGCTAGAGGTTCGGTTGGGGTTTTTTAGAAGGAGAAAATTCAGAACAGTCAAAAAAAAAGAGCTATAGAAGTATTCTCTGTAGTACTGTGATTAACCAACTGATGAAAGGAGATGCTGATCAAAGAACTTTAAAAACTGGAAATAATCCTGGGATAATCTTGATTTATTTTCTTCACAGTTTTATGCTTATAGTGTTCCTAGAAAGTCCCTTCCTCCCAGACAGAGACCACAGGTTCCCCAGACATATTACCTATTGCAAGCATTATTTTTTCTTAAAGTTGTTATTAAAATATTTTCCTAGTATTTCAAATTGTCATAAGGGTGTTTAAGTGAAAACACCACTTCTTATTTTGGCTAATGAACACATGTTTTTTTCTTCATAGAATCAAGACATCTTGTGTATGAAGATAATCTCAATCTTTGTTCTTCAAATTCAAATTTCCTCCTAAATAATGTATTTTAAGAAAATAACTGTTCCTGCTATTTTACTGAGTTCCTTTCAATGTATAAGCTTTACTATGTGCAATACCCCAAAACATCATTTGCTGGAGGAGAGATAAAAATTACTTCATGAGTCCTGTAGTCCAAATTCCCTTTCAAAAGGACCCTAGTATAGTGTTGAGTTTTTGGATTTCACAGCAACATTAGCACCTTATATTCAGATATTAATTCAAGCAAATCTACAGACATACTCTACACACCAGAGCAGTTATGATTACTGTATTGGGATGTCTGATTATCTCTGCCCTTCTACTCCTCCTTGTGAGAGGGTACATCACTTGCCCTCACACTTTTGAGTTTGTCAGCAGCACTCTGACTCTAAATGTGCCGGCACTGTCTTCCCATAGTCTTATCTTTAAATTTAATAAGCATACATCAACTATGCCAAATTCAGATCCTGTCCACTTTGGCTTTTACATGAAAGCAGAATAGAGTATCATAGTTGTTTTGTTTTTGAAGTGTAGCTGTCCATTTGTCCTACAATAAAAGAGTATCTCTATTTGTGGTGCCCTAGTCTGTTAATTCAAGTATTTGAAGTAACTGTGTAATTTTTTTAACTTGCCTTGATGTACCTAAGATGAAGGCACAAGAAATAAAAGTCCGAAAGAGAAATTCTTAAAACAAGAAACAAAACTATTATTTGCTTAAATATATTTACCACATTTCTGGTACAAAAACCAACTAACAAACCAACCAACCCAACCCCAAAACTTTGGTAAAAAGCACTTTAACTGAAACTGTCGAATTATAAGTAAGTCCTAAAGATATTGCTACATGAAGTCAAACTTTTGTCACACTGGTTCCAGCTTAGGAATATGTATGAAAATCAAAGATACCCAAAGAATTATTTTTAAAAGTAGAGACTAAGAACTCTAAAACTAACATTACCAAAGCTTAGTAATTGTTTGATAGGCATTCTAAGTCAACAAACCTACATGGCTATCTTAATACTTAGCTATTTAAAATAGTCAAGTTTTTGGCACCACTTAAAAGTGATAGTCAAACAATTAATAAATAAATACTAAAGAAATGAATTATACAATACATTAGCATTAATTTGAAAGCCATAAAAATTATTTCTAGAAGTATTTTATAGAAACTACATAGGACATTTAATGTCTAGAATGAAAGTCTACTTGCATTCATGGGACATGGAATTAAAAAAGGATTTAGAAGATCAAACAAGAAATTCCCTAAATCATGCTTTACAGTAATCCAAAGGATTATGTACAGCTGTCATTTCTCACAGTAACCATTTCATACCAGTCTGAAACAACTTAGAATTTTATTGAAAACACTTATATTTAATAATTTTTAGAAATATCATAATCATTCTACATATTCCAATAGTCAAAGTAGAGCAGTGTAAAGTTCATGAAGAAAAAATGCATTCTCACTATGCCATTGAGTGAGGTTTTCTACAAGTTACTCTTATCCAAGTAAGTTTCCTCAGCTAATGAGAAATAGGATAGCAAGTATGTCATATGAAATCAAAGATGCATATGCCTACACACATGGAAACAGAGCTGACTTTTTCCAAAGGGCAATCAAAAACAAGCAAAAATTTTATTATATTACATTTATGTGTGTGTGTGTGTGTTTAT